>JANZXR010000172.1:5407509-5428195 GCA_027575705.1 Erythroxylum echinodendron
TTCTGCCATCGATCTTCTCCGGGTCCACGGGCCGTTCATTCTCGACGATCATCGCTTTTTGTTTCGGCTGCAGAAGCAGGTTTGTAGAGAAAATGGCGGGAAATGGTGTATTAGGTTTGATTAACCAGGAGGTTTTTGGGATTATCCGCAAACTGTTAAATTGTAATAAGTTGATTGCTTTTGTTTCTATTAGACTTTTTAATAACGAGGATTGATTTTACTTTTTACCGCTTTTTGCGTGTTCGAAGAAATTTATTGAGCTATTGAGGAGAGGTACTGAAGAGTGTAAAGCTGCTGCAATCGAATGCATCAGAACGTGTCTTGCCCCTTGTGCACTTGACGCCTATCCGGTATGCACATCTATTTTTCCAATCTCTTACTCATCCAATTTAGTGATCACCCTTGAATAGTTTTAGTTCTTAACTGGAGGTGAATAAAACGTCTAATTTATTCGTGTTAACGAATGATTATGTGCTATCACTGGCAGAACTTTATTTTTTTTAGGCATCTGGAGATTTGGTACTATAAATTCAAAAAGAGAAATGGTCTTTTATTTGCTCGTGCCTTTTTTATTTGTAAAAAGTAAAAACTGAAAACTGAGGCTCCTTCTATTGATTATAAAAAGGCTATTTTATGCGTATGCCTTCTTGTTATCTGATCGTTTTTGCAATCTTCTAAAAAGTTGAAGATGGCTTATAGATTAGAATGGCTCTAGTGACTTCTTGCTGCATTGGAATTTATGTAACATTTATCTTTAGAAGACTTCAAGATGGTTGAATTTGATTACATATACTGATAAACAACTTGTATATTTTCTCACAATATTGGATTTCCTATTCTTAACTGTATATTATGTGGAATTTTCTTCTAGTTGGCTAGCAAAACTTCCCGATTTTAAAGTTCCATGTCATGTTATGATCAGTGAACCAAATTTGTGTTGGCTTTCTGTGATCCTATTACCATCTAATTCTGTTTGAGCTTCTGGCCAATTATCTTTGCAATTTTAGCATATAATCTTCTTCTCTGTTCTGTGGAGACTAACAAATGTTTGAATCTGTGTTCAAGGAAGCTTATGAGGAATTCAAGCATGTTCTTCTTGCCTTAATATTCAACAAAGATGATGACAGTTCTCCTGTGTTTAATGAGGTGAACTTTCTGTTCTATTTTCATTCCCAACATTTATACCTTGACATTCTAGTAGGTACTGTATGTACTCTGGAAATCTTTTCTTGATAAGGTTTCGAAAAGGACTTTCACCCTCCTCATTCAAGGCTGATACCTTCTCAAAATGTGATCTTTCATCTTTGATTCTTTGGTTATGGATAGAGAAAAATTTTTCGCACATTTATTTTTTTTTGTCACGTTTCGGACTCGTACTTCTTTTTTATGGTTCTACATAGCTATTATTTGTGGATCAAATTCACTTTGACATGATTGTTTACTTGATTGTTGAGCTTCAACCTGAAACAAATTATGCGTTGAGACAAAGGGAAGCGATGCAACTTGTTTCGTTTACCTAATTTATTTGCAAGTATGGTTGAACATCGATAATACATTTCAAGGGTATATCATTGTAAGTGGAGCACTAACGTCACATGTTATATATTTCAGTGGTCTGAAACGAGGAGACTTGACATTGCTGGCTTAGTGTGCTCTGTGTTAAGAGCTCAATTACATGCATATGATCCTGTTTTCTCTATGACATTGAAATATCTGATAAGGTTATCCCCGAATTACAGTTTTCTGAAATCTATTGGTTCCATGCTTTTCATGCTCACTGAGGGTTATTGTTCTTTATACTCTTCTTTGTTCTTCAGCATTCACAAAAGCTTTTGCCTTCGTCAAGGAACACCATCACCAATTTCAGATCTTACAGAAAGATTGCTTCTAGAGGAACGTGATCCTCCTGCTGTTCCACAGGAGAGTCTTTATGAGGCGCCACCTTTTGATGAGGTGATTCTTCTTGATTTTGGACTATTAATTCTGTATTTAGAAATGGAATGCAGGAAACTGTTGTGCTAGCATTCCATTGATTATAAATGAAATTGCTAAACTGAGAGCCACATGTTATTGTTATCCTCTAACCTACCATTACTAGAACATTTATCTTATTTATCATACATGTCTCATAATGGGATATAGGTGGACATTCAAGCTCTTGCACATGCTGTGGAGCTCACAAGACAAGGTGCAGTTGATAGCTTGAGATTTGCCAAGGGAGATTTGTTTCAGGCATTCCAGGTATGATAGCAATGCATCAGATATATAGTTCAGGTATCTTTGTATTACATATGCTCACAAGGAATTTTGGTGCAATGGTCCATGTTTGAAAATTTAAAACAGAGTTGAGAAATAATTTGGTAGTGCCAAGCAGTTAGGTATTCTGATGGACAAACTTTTTTTATTTGTCTTATCGATTTGAATGGCACTGGGTCAGAGTTGGATTGGATAGAAAATATGTTACGTTCTAATCATATGTTTGGGTTCCTGTTTCTTATTTCTAGCTGCCCTGATTTTTAAAAGGTAATAAGACCTTTATATTTTCTTGACCTGGTCGAAGGAATTCAAACTCTTCAAGCTTGAATTGCATGTTCAAATTTGATTAGCATCAGTGGTATCATTTTCACTATGGCTTATGTCTTTCATCGCGCCAGATGTTTGAACTTATCATAATTTTTTTTATGTATCTAGACTTGTGTGTGCTCCATGCCTTGCATGAGAATTAATAGATCCCAGTGTATATTTGATCTCTCAAATATGTGATTTTATTCATCTGCTGCAGAATGAATTATGTCGAATGAAATTAGACGTTTCTCTTTATGATGAGCTTGTCCATGAGTACTGCATATACAGGGGTATTGTTGATTCTGGTCTTTCATCCCCTATAGGTAAATGTTGTACTTATTGTTGTATATCTCTTTCTTTTTCAGTTTATGATGTCCTGTTTCATTCTGTATTTCACTTCTAATTTCTATTGTGCTTTTCTTTCAGAGTCAGGAACACAAACCCTTTCTGACCCTTTAAAAGTTAGTCAAGCAGACACTGGCTATTGTTCATCAAACTGTTCTGTTGAAGTGGATCTTGCTACCAGTAAACACTCTGATGGTGAGATTTCCATAAGCAATGCTTGCATGCACGGTTCTCCTGAAAGCAATGTGGATTTGAACAACAATCAGGGAACTGACGTTGAATTAAGATTCGTTTGTGAATCAACCAGCAATTGTGAAGATTGCAGCACAAGTGAGTCGCAAAAACCTGCAATTCCAAAAGTTCTTCAAAGAAATAGAAGTTATCTAACCAGAGAAAGAAACAAACGCAAGAGATGGAGGGGGAGGCAAGATGAAAAAGATTATATTCCTGCTGTTTATGTCAATAGATGTTCTAAGCAAGAGACAAATTCTACTACCAATCAAACCATTGTGCCAATGGAACCCCAGGTATCTTTTCTGTTTTTTATTGTTTGTCTTAGTGATCAATCATTATGTAATAGAATAATTTTCTGCAGCATGTCGAAAGTCACTGCACAATGGACATAAACCAAAGGTATGATAAATACGAGATTGTGCTAGCAATGAAGGAACTAGCAAGTAGAGGAATGGCTGCAGAGGTAGTAGAAGAAGTTAATGCTTTGGATCCGAGTTTTTTTCTGCAAAATCCCAATTTACTTTTCCAACTAAAGCAGGTAAATAATGTTGAACTATACTTTGATTGTTAAAGCAATTACATAGGGAAAGTGTTATAAAGAAATTATTGTATCAATTACATAGGGTAACTGTTTGAAGAAATTATTGTATTTATTCCGCCGGTTTTAGGTTGAATTTCTTAAGCTGGTCAGCTCTGGTGATCATGCAAGTGCCCTAAGGGTTGCATGCTCATCCTTGGGCCCTTTAGCAGCTGGAGATCCTTCTCTGCTGAAGCCCTTAAAGGAGACTTTGTTGGCATTGCTTCGACCCAATGAAGATGCATTTGGGAAGGCCTTACCTTTACATGCCCTTGCAACTTCTCTCCAGGTAAATTTTGAATGCTTAAATAGAGGACAATGTAGATTTTTTGTATTCCCAATAAATGGAGTATTTACTCTTTATATTTTGCACTTATGATGATCCGGTTACTTAGAAATGTTTGTAATAATTGGTTTTACCAATGTCCTGTTGGGATGTAAGGCATGTTATTTCAGAGAACCAAGGTTTGTCTATCTGGGACTCTTAGGCACGAGTTTGGCAACTCATAATTAGGAATGAAGAATATTTTTGGAAAGTTCTTCATGGTTCCTAAGTATCAGGACGGTTGGTGAACTTGTTATCAAGCTTTGTGGTATTCTTGCTTGTTGAGTAAAGCTCTTATTGAGACTCACTACTGTAAAATGCCCGAACAGGTGAATTTCCTGTGGTAAAAATATCTTCAACAAACATCAGTGAATTTTGTAGCTTCTCCTATTTACATGAATTTTATCTTGAAGGTGAATTTACATTCTAGAGGGCCCAGCCTTGCCTTAATCGAGTGATTACTTGAATTTTTTACCCTTGTGCCAGAATCTTGGCAATTGTTATTATTCACGAGAGAGAGAAAATATCAGATCCTTTTTAAACTAGGTTACTGATACAGCAATCTTCCTTCCTTGACCAATGAGTATGCAAATTTGGATTGTGCCTGCATATCATTTTACTAAAAAATTCAAAATATTTCACAGGTTGCATTTGGTAGGAGGCGCGGTATTGAAGAACCACAGCTTATGAGAATAATTAGAGCAACCCTTCATACCCATAATGAGTGGTTTAGACTACAAATGTGTAAGGATCGTTTCGAAAGTCTTCTCAGGATAGATTCCTTGAAGGACGTCAATACTCAATTTGACTCTGTTTGTTCCACGTCGAAGTCACATACTGATAGTTGTACCCAAGGATACTCCCAAGTAACATCATCTTCAAGTGTTAAGGTTTCGGAAGATGGTAACAGTCCAACTCAAGCTTCATCTGGAGATGTTTGTGATGAAAATGCTATACTCAAAGTTATGGTTGGTTGCCCCTTCTTTTCTTAGAAGTGCATTTTACTGTTTTATCTCTTAAAATTTTCTTTGTTCCTTTTGGGTGATCTTTCTCCTTACCTGAAATGAAATCATGCAAATGTATAGATAATTCTTGGGAGATTAAGTTAATTCTAACACCAAGTTATTCTAATTCTTTTTGCTCTCTCTTGAAAACAAACATTTAACAAAGCTCGATACTTGAGCCTAACTGTTTAACCTCAATTTTATTTTTTGGGATCCAGGAATTTCTTGCTTTGCCGAGGGCTGATGCCATCCATCTTCTCGCTCAGTATAATGGAAATGCTGAGACTGTCATCCAACAAATATTTGCATAGCTTGTGTCTTGGGACCCCTGTAAAACTGATACAATTCTTTGATTTACTTCCACTTATTTCTTTATTCAATTTGTGCTGTTTTGGTGTATGTGCATCTACTTACAAAAAGCAAAAAAGGGCGAAACAAAAAGGTGGAATTGGTACAGATTCTCTGAAACATAAGACTTGTCTCTTGGGCTTCTGCTTATGTTTGCTTGTTTTAGTCGGCGAGAGCAGACCAAGAGCATAAATCAATTAAATTAGTGTGATGAAGCTAGAACGCGATTCATGTAAATGTGCCGTTTACATTTTTCTTTCTTTGTTTCTGCCCTTTCATCAGTTTAGGAGCCTCGTGCAGGTGATGTTCACAACATGAGTTGGATTATTCTTGCATATATTTCCAGCCGGTTTAATTTCTACAAGACAACACGATAATGCACTGAAAACCCAAAGGGGGTTAGTGTTCTTCAAACGAGACTTTTTGTAGTTAAATATAGCTACAAGACTTGATTTAAAACCTAAAAGATCAATTGCATGCTTTTTATATTAATTTTGGTTATCATTATTGCAAGTTTCGGTTCTATAAGATTACAAGTTGCAAGGTAACAAATTTGAATGAAGAAACATCGATTCTAGCAGTATTTTACGACATCTATGTCAAAAACTTCGCAAGCTACATATTATTTATATTATACAAGTGTAAATATATTTTAAGCGACGCCGCTTTTTTTTGTCTTAATGTATGGAATTAGATCTAATAAATTTTGGGCATCTTTTCTGCCTTAAGTGATAATAATCAGCCAATTACAGTAACATCCATATTAAACTGACAATAAATAAAAACACAGTTTTAGTAGATTTAGTACCTGTTTGTTCTCATTTATATTTTATGTTTTATGTTTTTGGTTTCAAGTTTAATGAAAAAATATGTTTGTTTAAAATTTTATTTTCTGTTTTTAGTTTTGGTTTCTTCCAATTTTTAAAATTTATGAAAACTATAAAAGTATTTTTTATTTTTTTAATTTGATTAAATATATATTATTTAATTGTTTCGTATATTAATTATTGATAAAAATTATAAATAGTTTTATTTGTTTATTTTATGTGATTAAATTAAATAAAATTAATTTAATAATTATTAATAGATAGAATTATATTTAAAATATCTTCATTATTTAAAAATTCCAAATAAAACTTTGATTTAATAAATAAAATATATTTAAAATAAAATTTTCAATTTTAACTTGTTTATTTAAATAAAATAAAATAATTTTTATTATTAAATATTATATAAGTAATTAAAATAAATTTCATTAATTAAAAAATTAAAATTGTAAGTTTTATGTAATATATCATTACCATTGATAATAAAAATATAACTATATTACTATTAACAACTAAACGAATTTTTATTTTCATTTAAAAAATATACACTAAGAAAATGAAAACTAAAAATCACAATAAAAGTTTGCTGGCACCGGAATTAATGGAATGACATAAAGCGCAAAAATCAACAAATGCATTCGAACAACAACAATATCAATAGGAAATTTGGATACACTGGAAGTATCAATCTTGGTTCTTTGATGGTGGTGATTTGGACTCCCGGAGTCTCCTCTCATCAGAAAGTCGTTTTGCGAACCTACATTCAACAAAAGTGTAAATTGAAACATTTCACGTAACACTTCAATGAGTACAATAAGGAAGAAGTATCTTATAACCTTTGCAGTGCTTCCTCATTAGTACCAGCATCCTCAACAGGTTGATATCTGCCGGTATCTAAATTCATGCGTGAAACTGGTTTCTTCAATAATGTCTCTCCAACTTTAACTAAACTTTCCAAGTTTTCTTTTGTAGCATAATCAGCAGATGATTCATGTCCTTTCAATTGGTCGTCCTGATGAATTTTATGGCCAAAATTCATCACTTGATACGTAACTCGCTTATTATATGTTAATTAGCCATGCATGATCATGAAGAGGGCAGAGATATAAGAGCTTACATCAATTCGAAGGTAGTTGTTTTCAGAATTAAGGGCTTCGAAAACCACACAGTTGTGGTAATCCACCATATCTGCGATACCTTGACTATAGCAATCTATTAGGGGAGAAGATCCATTCTCATATAACCAGCTTATCACCCCCCACTTAGAGGACATTTTAGCAGTGTACTTTGTTCCATTCTTGTCTGAGCCTGTTCCTATTGAGATTACAAGGAAACGTTCATACTCCAATGGCTTAATTGGCAGGAAATGTGGGTTCTTCTTCATTATCTGTCGCATAACTTCCCTTATTGCAACCAGTGACTGTAAGTAAAATATGTTCGACAAATCAATACCGCCAGTGTACTACATTCTCCAAAATGGAAAACTAGTAATAATCCTAGTCAAAGGACGATAAGCTTAAGATAAGAAAAGAAAAAGGCAAAAGAACAAACAAATACCCTTTACAAAAAAATGTGAAGAGTTTGGAGAATGAGTTTCATTTCAATAATTACTTTTAAAGAGCTTTTATATAGATTTCATAAAAAATCCGATTAATCCAATAATTTCAATTTTTTATATTTATTTATTAGTCATTAGAAAGTTTAATGTTTGTATTTTAAAATTTTGAATCTAATTGAATAGAAAATTTCCTTTAATTTTGATGTTAGTCATTTTATTATAATTAAAAAAAAATTGAGTCATGCTTCTTTTATGAATTTATTATTAAATTTGTACAGGTGGGTGGGTGGCATAAGGCCAAGAAATTAGGATTAGTCGGCAATTTTTTCCTTCACGATTTGTATATGCATGGCTACCCAACATCCAACCAAAGTTGAATCTATAAACTTTTAGATTAGGCTACTAGACTCCTCAGTTGAATATTTTCCATTTGTAGTTAGAAACTTACAGGGTTATTTGCAGCCATGCCCCCGTCGATTAGGTTAAATTCTCTGAAGTTCCCTTGAGTGCTGTCTTCTTTCTTGAAGTAGTGAGCAGGAAAATAAGTAGGAGCTGCAGAGGTTGCTATGCATATATCCGAAAGATCAGCATCTATCAATAGGTCTCCACTCACCTTCAATTCAGGCATACATATAACCAAATAAAAAGAAATGTTTACTTCTGCAGTTGGTGAAGCAAAGTAATAAATATTTTAAGGGAAGACTCAAGCAAACAAGAAAGCAAATAGAAAGTGCTTGGCGTGACACACGATATTGAAATTAAGGAACAACACCATCACCATTTATTTTCTTTGACACAGACAATAAACCTTGTATGAAGAGAAGATGGTTGGCTGGAGTTTCTTGATGTCAAATGTAGGGATAACCACGCTCGTCAACGTTTGGTGCAATTTTGTGTTCTTCAACTTCCCTCTTACCAGCTTCCTCAAGAATTTTCCGTCGTATTTTGGTCCAGTTAAAGCTTTTAATATATTTACCACCGAAGCTAGTGGACCTCTGCATGAGTTGCTTCGATTAAGATGGTACAAAACGAAGGATATGAAATTGCTGTAGTCGAGCAAATGTTAATAAGATACATATAAATGTTTTATATAAGTGAACAATAAAATTTACTTTGCTTGTGGGAAAATTTTAGGGCAATTTTCCAGGTAAAATGGCACTATCTCATTTGCTGCATATAGGGGACGATTGTTTTCGTCAGGTGCAGCTAACATGGCAGTTACAAGACCACCAGTACTCGTCCCTGCAATTACATCAAAGTAATCTGCAAGCCTCGCATCTTCACCATCAAGTTTCTACATCAGTCGACGTGCATGATATATGTTAGAATCGAAAGTAATAAGAAAGAAGAAACTGAAGAAGTGCGTGTATATGATTTAAATTCAGAATTTAGTTTACACCCACGAATCCAAAAAGGCCTACCAAGTTTACCACTGAAACAATGAAAACCTTACTTAGTAGCTTCAAAACTCTGGAATGATCAAATCATGTCTAGCTTACTATATATACCTGAAGTTCAGATTCAAGATAAGCAAGAACAACTCCTGGGATGATTCCTTTAATTCCTCCTCCGTCGATACTGAGAACAGTTATTAGATTGCCATAACAAGGGGGTTGAATGTTGACTGAATACGTCGCTCTCTCCATCTCTGAATTCCTTGAAGCTCCAAACTCTCTGTAACTCTCAAGCGTATATTGTGTACTATAAGGGAGATGTATAAATAGTTTCTTGACTGCCTGAACAAAAATAATTGGAGGTGGAAATATTACCAATTAACTAATAGGAAAACAGCATCTGTCCAAGAACATAATTAAATATCTTATACAACGAATTTTACTTATCTTTTATTAATAAATCTTGGCTCCTATATTTCTGGTCATCCAAGCCAATGCTTGTAATAATTAATAAGCATATAAAAGTCAATGGCATCATAAGCCGACCTGGTCGAATTTAAGAGATGATCTTTATATATTATGGTTGTTCTGTTGGTCCAGAGACATTATCTTATGCATAATTACAAAGAGTTTAGTACCATATTTCATTGTTTCTTTCTCAATGAACCAACCGAGTACATGGTTTCCATGTTTTCTTTCACAATGTCACGACTTGGCTCCTTGCAACACCTAGAAGGAAGAAAAGGCAGAAAAACAACTGAATTCCAGGGCAAGTTGGGGTCTTGCTACGTTATTAATAATATTTATTGTCGAGTTATTTCCTGATGAGCTTAACCTTAAATAAACATATAAGAAGGTGAGATTCGAAACCAGAGTAGTAGAATGGTATGCTTATTTCTATGTGGGTTTGGATAATCCCACTACTCTCTATCATCACTGCATGTCTAATACCAAATTAAAACATAATATATATGACCACTTATATTAACTTTTTTATAAGGTCTAATGTTCGGTGTGATCTTAAAGAAGGGGAATACCATTATTAGGTCACTTCAGTCCTCTAATTAGTTTAAATTCAAATCCACCCTGTTGCATCATCTAATTATTCCTTAAGCCCATCGATGACTGTCATTACATATACAATTTTTCTTCTTGTTTTGATATTTATGAAAAGTACACGTTTTCTATTTAACGTCAGTCATTTTGTTTCTCTCATTTTTTCTTAGAAAAAAAATATGAATTATCATAAAAAGAGTACTTATCATAATTAAAATTTGATTAAGATACTTTACTCTTCCTTTTATTAATTTATCTAATACAACTTAGTCTAAAACTATATAAAATATTTAAACACAAGATCAAGATCTCTGAGTAATGCTACTTTGGTATAAAGAAATTAACACTTAACTGAAATTTAATGGTTTAGGCTTCCACTCCAATTCCAAGAGAGCCATCTGCAAATTGATTCCACTAAGGAATGAGGACATTTTGCGGTGAGTTCACCAACCTTTACTTATTCCAACATCCATCATATATAGTTATACCTCAAAGTCTAGCACCCAAATTTTACAATCTAAAATTCAAATGTAAACTATCTATTTTTTAATGTTTTAAAAATTAGATCGAAAGTTAAACCGATAAGACAAAAGATTTAAAGTTTAAAAGTTTCAATCAATATTAAATTATTATAAATTGGTTTAAAATTAAATAAAATTGATTGCAATATGATTGTAGGAAACTATTCTTGTTTATAGACAAATTTGAAATTTAATTTAAAAAGACTATTAAATAAAATTTAATTTAATTAACTTTGGTTTATAAAAATTGACTAATTTATAAAATATAAAGATTAATTAATAAACTAATCAATTTTTAACTATAAAGATTATTCAAGTAAATCGAACTAAAATATTGAAAACTGAATTAAAAAATTAATCAGTTCAAAGTTTTCACAATTAAATCGACTCAACCAATTCAATTTTTTAATGATTGTTATTTTCACATGACCTCTTGTTCTTTTTTGTTATTAACATTACTCAATAAAACAATGAAAAAGAGTAAATTTGCACATAAACTAAATTAAAATTCACAGATCCAAATTGCATTTAAATTTAAAATGAAACTGTTGCGCTCACAACATTGTAGTTTCATATGATGATATTAATATTTAATTAATTAGTAGTCATTGAAATAGTTTAATAAATTATTACTATATTTTAACCATGATTAAATGTGTATATAAAGACAAGTTTGTTACAAAAACTTCGATCATAGTATGTTGATTATGCTTTGAGTGGCATTTTTTAATGTCAAAACGCTTAAAAATTAACTTTAAGAAATGTACGTTTCTTTTGTATTTTGGAATAAGTTATAATTCTCTTCATAATTCCTATGATGTGGGCACATTTGAGGTATGTTTGTAGCCAATATTACGAAATTGGGCCAATGTATTATGTAATTAAGTGGCTTGTTTAGGCTTGTTTATATTTTATACCCTAGTTGTATGTACACACACACACACACACACACACACAGACACACACACACACACACACACACATATATATATATATATACATGTAACAACTAACAAGAAATTACTTTTCTCTACAAATCACAAACTTGATATGGTATTAAAGCCTAACCCTAATATCTAAGCATCGTCGTCGCCTTCTTTGAACCATTGTGTTGTAAGTTGTTTCACCATGTCTGATGTTTCAAAGGACGGTACACTTAAGTCTACTTTCCTTGTTTCTGATCCATCTTCGCTTTATTATTTGCATCTCTTTGATGCTACCAGTTTGCTACTCGCAAAATTGGTATTAAAAGGAGAAATTATGATTCTTGGGAGGCTGGATTTACAACTAGTCTTAAGGCAAAAATTGAAGTAGGTTTCATAGATGGATCAATTACGAGACCAAATAAGGATAGTTTTAATTTGTTAGCCTGGGATTTTGTGAATTCTATGGTTGTTACATAGATTAAAAACACACTACATTCTGCAGTTTATGCTATTGTAAATCGTATTAATGATGCTTCAATCTTATAGGATAATCTAAAATTACGTTTTTTTTGTCTATAATGGTTCTAAATTGTATCAATTGTGGTCTGAACTTGCAACCATTAAGAAGAAAGGTTTAACTGTCATGTTGTATTACACTAAACGGCTGGCTATGTGGGACAAAATTGCGATTCACATAGCCAAACATATTCCTAAGTTTTTGGCTTAATTTGAAGAGTTAAAATTATACCAGTTTTAATGGGTCTATACTCACCAACGTTTGGTAATGTCAGATCACAGATTTGATCATTGATTCACTGCCCCCTTTGTCTTGAGTATTCGATGATTGTGCAAGAAGAGAAACATCATTTCATAGCCTCCAGCAGTGACATTATTCTAGCCATCGGTTTTGTGGTTCAGGTCGGGTCTTCGACCAAAGGAAGCTTAACAAATTTTGATCAACAACGTGGTGATCAACCTCATCCTTATTGCTCTTATTGTGATAGTGTTGGCCATTCTTACTAACGGTGTTATGATCATACTGAAAATTATCTAACTAGGGGGATCCTGAGAGGTCATGGAGGACGAGGATGAGGACAAGTGGGGTATCAAAACACCAACAACCACGGTGCCTCCTGTTCGAATGTCAATGTTGCACAATCGTCCTCTACTGCTTCCACCAATACTGCCACTGTCTGCGGTTCTTCAGTCGTCCCTAAACCATCTCTTACCGATACACTTCTCATTATACCAGGTCTTAATTCAGACTAAATTTAGCGCCTGTTGAACATATTGCGTGCCTCTCCATCAGATAAGTTATCTGATAAGGATGTCAATTGTGATTTATAGCTTATTGATAGTGGGGCTTCTCATCATATGACAGGTAACTTGTCCTATATTAGTAATGTTTACGATATTACTCCATCTCCGGTTAGCCTTCTTAACGGCACCTAGACGCAAGCTATCAAGGCTGGCCAAGTAGTCTTCTCCTTGGGACTTTTCTTGAAGCATGTTTTATGTGTCCCTAATTTATCTGTCAATCTTATTTCTGTGGGTAGGTTATGCTTTGATTTAAATTATTTTGTGACATTTTTTATTACATTAATGTTATACAGGACTGCAACTCAAGGAAGCCGATTGGAGCGGGTGAATGGCATAACGAGGTTTACTACTACAAGCCACTAACACGGGCTGCTACTACATTAGTTGCAAGGGTCTCCGTGTTAGTGGATTTATGACATAGGCATCTTAGTCATCCATCAAGTCAGCTTCTCTCTTTTGTTCCTGGCATTAGTTCTACTTCAGTTTGAAAAATAAGTTGTGTGATGTGTGTTGACGAGCAAAACAAACTCAAAGAAGTTGTTTTAGTAGTGAGATTCGCGCAACTAATTGTTTTGAATTAATTCATATAGACTTTTGCGATCCTTATCAGATGAGTTCCCTTACGGGGGCACGTTATTATCTTACTATTGTGGATTATTTTCATCCTGCAATTTGGGTTTATGTAATGATTAATAAAAGTGAGACAGGTGATTTGTTACAATTTTTTATGTTAAGACTGTCACATAATTTGGGAAACATGTTAAAATTATTAGAAGTGATAATTGCCAAGAATTTCATTTAGGACCCATGTTACGGTTTTATAATGTAAATGAATGATGTAGCATCAAACTAGTTGTAATGACACCCCACAACAAAATGGTTGTGTTAAGCATAAACATAGACATATTTTGGATATAACACGTTCATTGTGCTTTCAAGCAAACATGCCTATTGATTTTTGGGGAGAGTGTGTTTTAACAGCGGCATGTGTGATTAATCGGACTCCAAATATGCATCACAAAGGAAAAACCTCGTAAAAAGTCCTATTCTCTAAACCACCATTGATGGATTGCATGCGTGTTTTTGGGTATTTGTGCTATGCTCACAATAAACCAAGAGATAGAGATAAATTTGCAGCTAGGGGATGTCGATGTGTTTTTTTGGGTTACCCTCGTGGGCAAAAAGGCTGGCATGTTTAATGTCTTAGAGATAGGTGAGGTATTTGTGTCTCTTGATATTATTTTTTATGAGTATTCCTTCCCTTTCGCCAACCATGATGTATCTCTTCCCTTTGATGATCAACCATTTATTTCGTATGTTGAAATTTAGTTTTGGGCACCGTCTCCACCAAACGCACCATCACCAGCGCACGCATCATCTTCGGAGGATATTACTGCGCCACCTAGCTTGTCGATAGGGGGAGTGCATTTGATTCCTCACCACCATCCATCAACGACGCTAGTTCACATGCCCACACCGAACCATAATATGACAACAGTAAACCTCAACGAGTTTATAAACTTCCTACATATCTCAGTGATTACTATATGTGTCAGTTGGCCATATCCTTGACCCCATTTCATCGTCCATCTCTCCGTCATCTTCTTAGCCTATGCCCTACCAATTAATTAATTATGTCATATATAATTGCTTCTCACCTACCCACTTGAACTTTCTAGCTATTGTTACTGTAGGATATAAGCCCCAAAGCTATAAAGAGGCCACCCAGGACCCTCATTGGTGTGAAGCGATGAAGAAAGAAATCAATGCGTTGGAGAGAAACAACACCTGGACACTTGTTGAACTTTCTCTAGGTAAACATGCTTTGGTGTGTAAATGGGTGTACCGTATTAAATACAACTTTGACGGTACCATGAATGTTACAAGGCTCATCTTGTTATCTTTGGAAATGATCAAGTTATCGGTGTTGATTACACTGAAACTTTTTCTCGTGTTGCAAAACTGATTACTATTTGTATCTTGTTAGTTGTTGTTGTGGTCAAAAGTTGGGAGTTACATCAGTTAGATATTAATAATGCATTTTTTTACGAGGACTTGTAAGAGGAAATGTATATGAAGCTCCCACCTCGTTTCTCTTCTTCTACTCCCACGAAAGTTTGCCAACTTCGTAAGTCAATTTATGGCCTTCGTCAATCTCCTCATAACTGGTTTGCTAAACTTGCTTATGCTCTATGCTCTATGCTCTTATAGGTTCATAAAGTCTCATGCTGACCATACTTTATTTACTTACCTTCGAGGCGACATTTTTCTTGTGGCGCTTGTTTATGTTAATGATCTTATATTGTTTGGCAACAATTTGGTTGCATGTGTAGCTTTCAAGCAATATTTGAGCACTTATTTTCATATTAAAGATTTGGGTATTTTGAAGTATTTTCTTAGCATTGAGGTGACCTGTAATCCTAAGGGCATTTTTTTATCACAGCAGAAATATGGGTTAGATATTTTTTCTGAAGCTAGACTTTCTGCTACTAAACCTGCATCTTTTCTTATAGAACAGAACCATAATCTGGCCAAGGCTTCGGGTCCTCTTCTCAATGATCGTATGCAGTACCATCGCCTAGTTGGCTGTCTTGTGTACTTGACTATTACTCGCCCTGAAATCAGCTATTATGTTCATGTATTGTCACAGTTTCTCCGGGCACCAAGTAAAGAAATATTTGATGTAACATATCGTGTTCTTTGTTATATCAAAAGGATACCAAGACAAGGTATATTTCTCTCATCTGATAGTGCTCTCCAATTGCATGCTTACAGTGATTCTAATTAGGTTGCCTATCCATTGACTCGTCAGTCCCTCACTGGCTATTTTGTGTTACTTGGGTGTTTACCGGTTTCTGAAAAACAAAAAAGGAACCTATAATCTCTCGTTCATTGGCGGAAGCTGAATATCGCGTAATGGTCGTTGCTACTTATGAACTCACTTGGCCCAAGTTCATTCTTGCGTCTCTTGGCATTCCTCATCCTTAGCCTATGCGACTCCTTTTTTATAATCAAGCAGTTTTTTACATTACCTCTAAGCCAGTTTTTGATGACTGTACTAAACACATACACGTTGGATTGTTATTATGATCGTGAGAAGCTCATGGAAGGGCAAATTAGTCTCGCTTATGTTTGGTCTTAAGCTCAACTAGTTGACTTGTTTACTAAAGCCCTTAATCGTCAACAGTATGTGTTGTTACTTTTCAGGTTAGACATTTGAGATCTTGGTGCTCCAACTTGAGGGAGAATATTAGGATGTTGGGTCAGTGTATTATGTAATTAAGCGAGCCTGTTTAGGCTTGTTTATATTTTATACCCTAGTTGTATGTAAATGTATGTATATACATGTAACATCAAACAAGTAATACAAGTCATTATTTTTCTTTCCAAATCACAAACTTGATAGCTAGACGAGAAAATATCAAAGGATACCGATCTTTAGCCAAACTAAATTAGATAATGGAAAAGCCTGCAGGAGTTGCAAATACAAAAGCTGTCTAATTGAACAGAACTTTTAAATAGGAAAATGTATAAATTGACGATGAAATATAGTCGTAAGGTTTTCTTGTACTTCACTCTTGAATATGAATAAACAATGGAACAACCAAGAAATGGATAGGAATCTTCCCTAAACTCACGATTTGACAAATCAAAAAATCAATAAAAACCGTACACGTACATGTGCTTAAAATAACCAAAACTTGTTCGTGCAAAACACTTCGCTTTATTAAATGTCAAAGTTGAGTTTGCTGTTAGCCATGGCCAATTGATCAAGTTTCAAAGTTTTAACAATTGCCTCCCTTCTAATGTTTTATTTGGTTTCTTCAAGTATCTATTTTTATATTTTTTAGTGACGAAACTATTATTATCTTTCAATTACATATTAAATAAAATTTTAAGAAAAATAACTTATAAATTATTTTTAAAAAGATTTTATGCAATTAAATCAGGACCTCAAATGATTAGGGAGTCGAATGATTAAAGAACAAACTAACAAGACCCAACACGCAAAAGTTGCGCAGGGAAAGTGGCCAAAGCCCATCTCTGGGGTCAAAAATACATAGCCATGGTACTTGAAGTTCATAAGAGACCCACACTTGCTGTCCAACCATTTTGCAGTCCAATAGAACTCTGTTGCACTCTATTAACGTTCAACTCGTTATAATTATGCTAAGTTTATGTGTTATTCTTTTTAAATTTGTTAAATGGGTTCAGCAATTTCATCTTTCAAGAATATTTTACCACAACCCTTCTGGTTATGTAAAAAGTAATTACTTACTAAAAAACACAATCACTTGAGAGATTTAAGGAATTTTATGAACCGTAAGTTTGTCATAAAAGTAATAGGAGTTGTTAAGTTTCCTGTTAAATTTATTTACTTAATTAAACAATCCGAACTAGCTCCCAACACACAATTAAACAAACAAACAACAACAACAACCACCTACTAAAATTCTCTCTTAGACATAGGATTTGAAAAGTTTAGTAATACACAGTATTATTTCTAATTAATAGACAGGTTATTTCTAAATGATTCATATTAAAAAATATAATAAATTAATAAAAGTATAATAAACAAACATTTAATATGTCATTAAATGCATTATTAATACTTAGAGGCGGCATTTGATGACATGGCACTGGCTGGTTCCTGGCTCTTTCCTCGTCTTTTAGTGTTTTCATTTTTGCTACGTCAAGAGTTGAATTTGAATCTTTTCATGTTAATAGGCGTATTAGAAAAAATTTCATAGGTTAGACCAGAGCTCTCTCCACGGCTTTTGACTTTCAAACGGGCATAAAATTCCCGCTTGGCACTAGACAACCCTTGACCCTAGTTGATGGCTCTGACCAAATGAAGCTATTGGCTATCATATATGGACCCATTTGTGGGGGTCAAGAGCTACCTCAAAGCATTACCTTAATAACAATGATCATATCCTAGACCCCACAAGTATAGGTTGAGAGATCGAACGAGGAGAGTGTTTGGTTCGTAATTATTCTTGTTATAAATATAATACGATGAATCAAAGTACACCACAAACTACTCAACTTAAAATTCAAGTGTCTGTAGGAACAGAGAAATGGATGCTATACAAATTTAATGATGTTTTTGTGAAACCTTCAACTTGACGGAAACGATAAGGTAACTAAAATGTTACGTCATCTAAACTTAAACGAAGACAAGAAGCGTAGAGCAGTGTCTAACAAACGTGAGATTTCTTATCTAGAAACTGGACTTGTTTAATAATTTTAACTGGACAACAAGACCATCCCTCGATATTCCTTCCAACTGTAAAAATCCCTCGTTCTATATATTCAATCCTGAGACATTAAGCTTGATATGAAAAGTAAGGGTTTCAGATATGAATTTTGGTTTTCATAACTTGTTTGTTCATTCTGTTTGGATCCTGAGAAAGAGATAAAGTAGAGCATTAATGTTAGAAAAACGACTCTTTATCAGGTACCTGTCAAATGGTGGAGTCCAGGAAAGGCAAAGTTTGAAATGGTCATGTTTTCAGGATGTGTGAAAAGAATGGACATAACAATGCAGTACCACACAAGTTGGTCATAATATAATAAGAAAATAAGAGGGAAATAAAGAAAGAGATTCTTTTGTTTTGGGGGGGCAATTGACAAGTTCAGCTTTTGGTCACTTTTCATATAAAAGTAAGAAGAACTCGATTGTCAATCATGGCTAAGTGCTGAATGGGACTCGCCATGCTTGACATCAACCATTTGTCAACTTATTTCCTTTCTATGACTTGTCTAATTCCATTTCTTTTTCCAAGCCATTAAGTCACCCAAGTTATTGGCTTTCTTTCCATGTTCATGACTTCCTACCTCACTTTATTTTTGTTCCTTTTCTTTATCTTATCTTCTAGACATGCATCCCACCCACATTACTAGATGCTACTCATAATTTAACCATTCTCTAGAACATAAATACAAGGGATGATTGATCTTGCCTTTGCTTAGAAACATTGGACATTACAAATACATTAATTGAGGAGCCCTAACATATAAATGACCTCCTTAATATCTAAATTTAAATTATTATTAAATCTAAGAGAATAAAATATTTTTACGTGAAAATTTTTAAAAATTTAGTAACTCATCTAGAGATTTTATATTTTATTTTACATATTTTAGTATTTATAATATTATCAAATATCTTCTCTCTCTTTCATTGTTCCTTTTAAATTAAAATTTCCAAATTAAAAAGTAAAAAGAAGTAATGATTAAAAAATTCAATTAGTTCGACAGGTTTAATCATAAAAATATTGAATCGTTCAACTATCAGTTTGATTTTTAATTTCATTTACTTTAATATTTTTTATTGTTAAAAGCTGACTAATTTATTAATTAATTGATCAATTTTTATAATTTAATAAATTATTATAAACTAAAATAAATTAACTAATTTTTATTTAACAATATCTTTTTTAATTAAATTTTAAATTTTTGATTGATAATCTTTGTTAATTACATTTAAAAATTTTTATTTAATTTAATTTTTAACTTATTTTATTGCGACATATAGCTTCTTCTTCTTTTTTTTTTCATTCCAACTAAGTCTCATTTCAATTTTCTGCGCCTTTGATGTCTCGTAGGGTCAAACATTGGGGTCTCTCCAGGGGACCCTAATTGCATAACAGATTCCCTGAACCAAAAAGATTGCTTGTTGCCTTACTACGGAAACTTTGAATGCTTCTGCTCTATTTCTGACCTGTACAAGCATTGGTTATGGTGAGATCAGAAATGGCCAGTGAAACTTGCATATTATTAACAATTACCTTCCAAGTTGCAACTTCTTCTGCTACCATTATTACTACTATGTAGATTAACAGTTCCAACGACTTTCTTGACTGCCTACCTCGATATTACTTCCAATTTACTATTATTATTATACCATCATTTTACATTCTTTTGAATCTAACGCAGAACGTCATTACTATGGCAGCTCGAAATTCTAACCTTCCGGCAGTCAACTGTCAGGGGCCAATTCACAATTTCTATAAGTTAATGCGAGAGGCCTTACGGCCCTTACCATAATCGGGAATAGTATAAAAATAAGTTGATTGGTTTTGACTTTTTTTTCTACATTTCTTTTTACTTATTTTCTTATATTAAACTCAAAACCAAATTTTAAATTTAGACGGTAGATAGGAAAGTGTAGTTTTCTAGAATGTTTTCTTCTGCTAAAGGATGGACTAGAGTTTTAACTTTAAATCCTAAAATATAATAAATAATTTCTATTATCTTAGGATTGGAATCAAGCCTGAAGGAAAGGGCACTAAATACTCTATTCCAACCCTATTTCATACAAAAAATGACATTATACTCAAAATAACGTCATCAAACCTGGAACAAAGTATTGAATAAAAGCATCTTTTAAAGTATGAATTTATTGGCCTCACGTTTAATGTTTTCACTAGCATTAGTGCACAGCTTATGAATTTATTGGCCTCACGTTTAATGTTTTCACTAGCATTAGTGCACAGCTGCATTGAATTCAAAATACCCTTATATTAGATGCTGAAAGCTTCTTGAAGTTTGGAGCTACCATGTTATCTCCAAATGGATAGAGATCATTACAGCTATTGTCAAAAATGTCATGACACTCATCCCACATCGGTGGGATGAGAAAATGAGAGAGGAGAGGGGCCTATATAAGAAAGCCCTCTC
>JANZXR010000172.1:5428212-5453504 GCA_027575705.1 Erythroxylum echinodendron
TATTTTGTTATAGTGAAATTCTTCTCTCTCCGTGGTTTTTACCCTATTGGGGTTTTCCACGTAAAATTTTTGTGTTCCTTCCGTGCTTTCTTTCCAACAAAAAACTCACAGCCCATGTTATAAGTTATAACCTCGTGTTTTGAACAAATCGTCAATAACCCATTTCACTTAAGATATAGGTGGATTGGTCAATGGTATGGTTAAGCCAATTAAGTTAATTAAAATGTGGTTTAATAAAGTTTAATCAATCAGATACGAAATGGTCCACCAGTCCTTTCTTAATAACCATTGCTTATTACAAGCTCCTTATCGCACCTAACCCCCTTTCTCTTGTTGCCAAAATTTATGGACAGAACCAAACAAATCAGGGAATAAATTGTTCTCGTTAGCCTATTTCTATCATGTTCTATAAGTATCAATTCATTAAATAAATGACACTCACAAAAAATAGATAAATCGATATTCATAAAATAGGATAAAAACAAAATAACGAAAATAAGTGATTAGAATTCAACAAATCATTAAAGATTGTAATTAATAGAAATAAACCTCGCATCATCATTCTTTTTATCATCTATACAGGAAAAGACATTTAGCTATTATTTTGATGGGTTTTACGGTATCAAGATCAATATTACTTAAATTATTTTTATTTATTTTAAGGTATATCATGGTATTTTATATAATATTGACTTTAAATCTATCAAATATATCATGATTGGATTGGATATTTCTTTGTTCTTGATAAGACCTATTTTTTGTTGATGTTGAACCCCTTCATTTAGACATATGTATTGGAAAAATAATCATTTTAAGAACAATATAATTAAATGAGAAAATGAATTAATTAAGAATAAAAAATAGGTAAGAGACAAATAATTAGAAGTAACAAACGTATGTTCTTTAAAATATAATAAGACTAAAAACTTGAATTATTTACTTAAAAAATAATTAATTGAAATGATTTTTTTGTTCTTTCTTAAAAATCATAAAATTTTAATTTTTATTATTAGTTAAGTAAGCCCCGGTGATAGTGATCGTTAGCTAAGGTAGATACGACCGGCAATATTCTTACGAGGGTTGATATTAAATAGAATGAGTAATTGAAGTATTAAAATTTTGAATTGGGATAAATTAAATACTTATCATGGATTTAATATTGTTATCTATAAAACCATTTTTCGATACTTATCCCATAATTTGAGCAGTAAAGTCCCGGAAAAACTAAATTTCCTGCCTTCCAAACAAACTAGATAGAAAGGGTCAACAGGTATACAACTAATCAACATGAAGAACGCACGAGTCAAAAGACTATTTGAGGCTGGACTTTTCATTCACACGATACTAATGTACTTGAACCACAAGACAACTGTACACGCAAACAAAGGCATATCAGTAGATTCACATATTACAAGTTCCATGTACGAATGCTAAGAGAAAAAAATCTAGTTTAATTGAGGAGATCTAGGAAAGAGAGTCTTTAACAGGACAGGAGAAGAGAAGAGGAGGCCAACAACAACTAGAAGTGAAAGAGAGCAGTGCCAGCGACGACTGTTGGCTAATAAACATTAATAAAAAAGCCTGGGCCTTTAATCCTACCAGGATTTAGTATCAGAAAAGAGAATATAGCTCCAAACTTGTACTTAAAATTGCTGCTTTTCTCCCAGCGACTTTACCCTTTTTCGCGCTCTCTTTCTGTCGGGGCACCAAGACTACAAGGCAGGGTTGATGTCTACGATAATCTGAGATAATGTTTGTGTGAGAGAGAGCTCTGGTTTTAGCTGTATATAAATTTTCACCATTTTTGGGTTCTCCTTTTCTTCAGCTTCTGAGAGTATAAGAATGGCCGAGTACATATGTGTAGTTAACCAGGTGCTCATCTTAACTCCTCCTCCTTTTGCTTCTTTTTAGCTTGTTTATCTTTATATTCGGGATTAGATCAACGGTCTCTTTAAAATGTGGATCTTTTTTCCCGTAGCCGCGTTATTATTGTTAACTATGTGTGTTTTAGTTCAGCTGGCTTTAAAGTATAACGCTTTAATTTCTCTTTCGCTATAGTTTTTTTATGTTTTGCAGAAAGCTGTTGTCTTGCTACTATTCTTAAATTTTTGTGTTAGATTGGTGGAAGTAGAAGACATTTTTACATCTACTTAGCTTTACCTGTGTTCCGATCTGGGGTTAGCTCGACTTTCCTTTTTTTTGATATTCGTAATCTTTGAGCTTATCTTTTTAACTTCTTCGGCCTGGATTCATAGCACATCTGTTTGTTTTCTCTTTCATAATCTCCATTCCGAGAGGTTAAAAAAAAAAAAAAAAGAGTACTACTTTTTTCTATTGATGGTTGTTGGTGGCCAACGCGTTGGGATATGGGTGGAGAGGGGGAAGAGGAGGTGGGGTCTCTGCCGTTTGTATGTTATTGCAACTTCTTTGTAGTTTGTAATATCTTATTGTTGTTGGTTGCTGTTTGAACATTTGTTGTCCTGTTAAACTTAATTTGCTCTGCTTTAATTTGTTTTACATCTATTTAATATAATACTTAACCAGCAGTTGTTTTAAAATTTCTTCCGCCAGTAACATTCTTTCTTCATTTTGTGTTGCAGAGTACAGTAATCTTAAAGCCTCCTAAAAAAGCTTCAATTTTGTCAAGGATGATAGTTTTGATGTTTGCAATGGTCTGTGGGGTTTATGTATGCGTTGTTTGTCTGAAGCAGATAGGCACGGAAAGTAAAATCAATATTGAAGATATCCAACTCCTTAAGGGGCCAACTTCTGATCCTGATCCTGTACAATTAAAATTCCCTGGTGATCATTACCCTAGTCCTAAGACCTTTAACAGGTAACTTACGGTTTCTGCTGTTGGTCCTTTTGTTTCTAATTCAATAATGCATGCTTGAAGTTTTTTTTTTGGGTGAAATTTTCAGGTCTGAATGCGAGCATAATCCTGTAAGATACTTTGCAATATTATCAATGCAAAGATCAGGAAGTGGTTGGTTTGAGACTTTGTTAAATAGTCACATTAATGTGAGCTCAAACGGGGAAATATTCTCTGTTTTAGACAGGAGGGGGAATAGTTCCTCCATTCAAGAAGTTCTGGATAAGGTCTATAATCTGGACTGGTTCACCAGTGCTTCCAAGAATGAATGCTCTGCGGCAGTTGGCTTCAAGTGGATGCTTAATCAGGTAACTAAAGGGTTCATGTTTTGGTTTGTATTCTACATATCTAGTATTAAACGAACAATTTGGTTGAACTGCTGCAATGGGGGTGTAGAACAAAATTTGGTGATCGCAATGCCTAGGCTTTTATCAGACTTTCATTCTAGTTCCGATTTCCTAAGTGCTGTAGATGCTTTTTGGGGCATGATTGTATGAACAAATACGTGTCAGCCTTTACTGACCAAGACCGGTTATTTAACAATTCAAGAGAGGACATTTCACCCCATGTTGAACTCTGCCACGGACATATTACTTATTCTCTTCCACTCTTTTATCCTAAATTCTTCACTAACTTGCACTTATCCCGTAGCCTGTTGTTCACCCCAAACTGTTTGCTGAACTTCCCAGAATAGTTAGCTGTTAAAGTTTTGATATTTGATTTACAAACATCTCAATTGCCTGATTAATACGCAATGCCACTGGGCAGAAAATCATTCGTAAAACTGGTACTGTTCAACCATAGAGATCCAAGCAATTTAAGATGGCAATCTTTGTTCAATTTGTTTGAATATCCAGTTCTTAACTCTGGTTTAGATTCTACAGTTTCTAGCCGAAATATTTGAGCATCTCTACCACCACTATTATAGGACATCTAATTACTTGGTTGAGTCTGTACCACCACTATTATAGGACATCTAATTACTTGGAAATGTCACCGGCCCTCGTTGTCTTATTAAACCAATCAAATGAATGTGCGTTCGTTATGTTCTTGATTGCACAAGTTAACGCAATAGGCAATGTATGAACTAAAATTTTCCCCTTATTAGCTTTTAACAATTGATATCGTTTGCTATGTGGTTTTATTAGCAGTAGTTTTACAATACTACAAGAGCAATTTGTAATTATATTCAAAGAGTACACTTTAAGTTCCAACATTTTAACAAATGAAATATCTTGTGCTACGGTTGAAGAAATTAGTCTTTGGGCGCAGAGTACTGTTAATTATCACGTATTAGCTGTCTGTAATAATACCATGGCTTGTGCAGGGAGTAATGGCGCACCATAAGGACATTGTAGACTACTTCAATCGTAGGAATGTGTCAGTAATATTTCTTTTCAGGAGAAATCTACTACGTCGTATGGTTTCAGTTCTTGCAAATTCATATGATCGATATGCTAAATTAGTGAATGGGACACACAAGTCCCATGTTCATTCAGATGAAGAGGTGTGTCACTGATCATTTCAAATCTTTCGCTCTCTTATGAAGCAAAATGTCTATAACATGTATCTTTTATTTCTCACAGGCTAAAACACTGTCAAAGTACAAGCCCACAATAAATTCAACATTACTGGTGGATGATCTGAAGAAGGTGGAGATGATGGCTGCAAGAGCTTTAGAATACTTCAGTAGCACTCGGCATATGGTCTTGTACTACGAGGATCTTGTCAAAAACCGTACGGTATGTTTGGATCTATTAGTGCAATCAACTGCGTCAATTTCCACTCATGGAGTTTGTGTTTCCATGCTATATTACAAGACCTTCCTGCGGTTGCTAGTGGTAATATGGGCTTTAGCTTTCTGAAGTGCCAATGGTTCACTTTCTTTTGCTGCAGAAACTTCAGGATGTTCAACAATTTCTCAGGTTGCCGAAGATGGAGTTAACAAGCCGTCAGGTTAAGATACATAAAGGTCCATTATCAGAATTTGTTGAGAACTGGGAAGATGTCAACAGGACATTAAATGGAACAGAGTATGAAAGTTTCCTCCAATCTGACTATTAAAATTGATGACTGGAGTTGAGAGAACTGCTAACTTTCGGAAAGATGTGAATACCGAGTGAACTAACTTCTCTGACAGCTGACATCATAGTGCATTCTCAACAAAATCCTGACTTTTCCAACTTATGTTGACCCTTACGGAAAACTTCTGATCAGCTTCTTGTTGATCACGTACATAAACCATGTAACTTTTACCACATTCATCCCAAGCAAACTGTTCAGTAAGCTACCATGATTCTTGTTCTTTTATTCTTTTTGAGAGAGGAATATATACAGAGCTTTGGTTCATGTCATTTTAGCTCCTTAGGTGCAGTCATTTTTCACGTATTGCTTAAACTGAGAATGTGGACAGAAATTTTACAATCACCAGCAACATTTTACCCCACTGCCGACTCACAGCTCGCATGCAGATAGTATTGTCGTTACTCACTGACTGGGAAACTTGTAGTAAATTAGTAATATTACAAAAACTGAGGCCTCTCATCCATTATTCTCATCCATTTAGGGGCTCCAGCCCAAAGTTATTAGGATCGTAGTGTACCGATTGGTACCAGATAGTAAGTGCGGTCAAAAAATGAAAATCAGAAAACCTTAGATTATACCTGGCGCATGCACTCTCAGAATCCTCTCCCCAAGCACTTTTTGCCACTGCCTGCCTCTGTTTCTGTGACATGTCTCTGTGCCTCACTCTTTAGCTTTCCTCTTCTGCTTACAGGTCTTGGTAGTTGCTGTAACCTCATTTGGATGTCCAACTTTTTCTAGGAAAGACCCTAAGTTGCGTCGTAACTATTGTACTAGTTGCCGTGGCTTCTGTTGAGAATTGGTGTACTTTGTAATACTTGTAGATGAAAGGGGAAGCCACAGTGTGGAGAAAAATAAAACAATTAAAGTTATTTGCTCTTTGACAAGGGATAGATGAGTTTGAGTTGAAGAAAATTCATTAGCTTAATAAAAAATAATTTATAAAGAAAATATTAAAATATCAGTTATTAATTTTAAAATTTTAATAATTAAATTCAAATTTTTAAATAATTATGCAATAAATTGAAAATTTTAAAAATAAGTATTTTTGAATTCATCATCTATTTTTATTATTAATAAAATAATATTTAGATTCATATAGTAAATAATAGTTACATTTTTTCTACAAAGAATACTTAAAAATATGTTAAAATGAAAATTAAGAGGCCTTAAATTTTTGTATTTCTTTTTTAAATTGTATATATAAACATAACTATATTTTATTATTGATAATAATTACATTTTAAGATAAAAATATATTTTATTATTGACAGTTAAATATTAAGATAGAAACCATAATTTATTATTGACAATAATTATTTCTATTCAATGTTTTGATATAATTATTACTTATTTGTATTATCCTTAGTTTATATTTGTATAATAATTAAATGATCTTTTTCATATTAATTATGATCATTGTTTATAAGTGAAATATGTGAAAATTAATATTAATAAAAATAAATAGATTGTTGTTATTTCAAATTTCTATTGTAAAAATTTTTTTGAGAAAAAGGTGATATAAAATTATAAATTATATTATAATATATTGATGGATTATTTTACAATTTATAAAAATTTAGGAGTATTTTATAATTTTAAAAAATAACTCAAAACGGTAATCAATATTGACCAATACTGTTATTAGTACTGTATAAAAACCAAATCTAATATCCGTACCGGTACGATATTCATAACATTGCTCCAGCTTGAGCTGGTTCATGCAAATATCATCTATAGTCTATAGAAGTCATAATATTAGATCTCAAAATTAATATAACAAAATATGTGATAGGATCGAAAGATACTTGGATCACATCAAAAATAAAAATCACTTATGAATTTTTTTAATCTAAAAAATAAGAGACTTGTAGAATCTCGAAATGCAAAACTCTTATTACAAGTTTTTTACAAATTTCAAAAATTTTTAAATGCAAACCTAAAATTGAAATGATCTTTCTTATTTCTAAATCCATTGAATCAAATTAACTCACGTTTTTAGAATGTCTCTTTATATTGAATCATTCATAAATTTCCAATAACATTCTAAGATAGCAAACATTAATAAAATTCTTTGGAATTAAAACTCGATTAAAAAAAGTACTTTGAACTTGAGGCTCACGAGCCTTAAAGGATTCTCACACAATATAAGTGAAGAATATGACTTATATTAACTTTATTAGTCGAAAACGCACAAATGGTATGATTAATGTGTTACAGTATTAACTCTCTTTTATTAAAACATATGTCTTGTTTTAAATACTGTACAAATGATAGTTTAGGCATACTTAATGCTTAACTTGAAAGTTCATCTATTTATTTATTTAATCCACCCTTCAGAATTCACATGGCATATTAAGACAGATTGGACAAACATATTATTTCTTTAGGTTATGTCATTACTAATAACCTCTTATACCTTTTAATGTACTTCACATTGATATTAATGTTTTAAGCCTTGAATGCTAGTTTATCAGCTAGATGGATTATTTAAAACTTATCTCACCTCTATTCTTATAAAATAAAGGAGGTGATCACTTATGTGGGAAGACATCTCGTATCTGTCAGACATACTTCTTATATCTAGAATTGAATGTTCAACCCTCATTCAACATTCATTCTAGAATAGAAAGTTAATTCAAAATCGAACATTCTTATATTTTTAGAATTGAATTTTCATGTCAAGTTTATTGTAAAAAATATTGTTTAATTCTCAATTAAAATATACCACATCACATAATTGATAATGAACATACTGTCATCATTGATAACAAGTATAACTATGCTAAGGTCATAGTAGTACAAAGAGAATATATGTAGTAGGTCATAGTAGTACAAAGAGAAATAAATATGTGTAGTGACTATTCATAATATTTGATATCCATGTGTTTGATATTATATTGATATTTAAGCTCTCTAGTATTGTTCTTCAATATATTTGTTCATATATAACAGAGTGTATAAGACTACTAATTTCTTCGAAATAAAGAACCATTTTTATCTCTTGTTCTTCCTATGGCATCCGTAAATACTATATATAATTTAGATGCTCGCATTTAGCAATTAGGGTCACAAAAACTTTTAATATCTTACATATAAAACTGTTCAAGTATTCCATTGATATATATGCAATTAGGAACAATAAGAAAGCTCCACTTGAATGATACTTATTGATCATAACCACAAAGGTGTAAATAACCTTAGCCATCTTTTTCACTTTGATAATGGTTGACATCCAATTTGATTGTTCGCTTAACAAACTACTTATTGTCATTAGCTATCAATAAATATCATCCACATGAAACAATAAAATTATATGTTTATCTTTGGATCTTTTAACATGTACTAAGTAGTCTTTGTAATCATACTAAAATCATACGACATGATTATAGTATTAATGTAATATACCACTTATTTCATGACTATATTAGACCATAGATTGACTTTAACAATATGAATATGCAATGATTGACTCTTCTAAGTGAGCCCGGTGGTTGTATCATATAGATGGCTTCATCTAGTTCTTTATTTAAGAACATAGTCTTTACATCCATTTGATGTATATTAATATCCATTCCAACTACTAAGGCTATAATTAGTCAAACTGACGTAAACTTCACAATAATGGTAATTTCTTATTGTAATCTATTTCTTTGATTATGTATATCCATTTGCCACTAGATATGTTTTGTATCTTTCAAAGTTGTCATTAGTTTTTTACTTAACATTCTTTAACCACATTTGTGATTGATGGTTACACATCTTTTTTAGAAGAATATCTAAGTCTTATACTCAAATTGAACTTATTAAAGATTATTCTTAAATCATTCATCTTTAGCAAGACTAGATAAGCCTTTCCATATTCCTCAGCTTATTATTTTTTTTTGGGAATTACCACAAAGGTTATCAACTTCAAAATTATAGAGGGAATAATCCACTCACAATTTAGGTACAATAAAAATTTGAGAAATGAATCTCTCTATATTCATATTGTTTCCACTGGTAAAGAGCTCTTACTGGGTTGTAATTGTCATTGATCAAAACCTAATTTGTCATCTCCTAAATTGATCCCACTTGGATGACTACCATTCAATTGGTCTTGTCTTACAAGATCATTTGGATTCAAGTCTCTTGTATAGAGATAAGTTTTGAACTATCTTTTCTTGCTTTATAAAATAATTCTTTAAGAATGGGATACCTTGTGACCCAAATTTAATTGATCGTTTATTAACTTATTCATCTTTAAACCTATACCCTTCAAAATGTTCATAAATATCTTTTAAAGATACTCTTCTTCCCCTTGGAATAAAAATTGCTATACTTATAAGGGGGACCATGAATATAGGTAAAAGACATATTCTCAAGAAATCATATACGGTTAATCAAGTTTCTTACTTATCCACATCTCATATGGTGTTTTATGATATGATTTAATAGGCATGTTGTTAAGTACATTTATGATCATTAATGATACATCACCCTAATAAATGATAGGCAAATTTGCTCATACCATTATAGACCTAACCATAAGAAGAGTGCTATTTCTCATCTCTACAACACCTTCTTAATGGTGGATTCATCTGATATTAATTAGCTATCCATTCAATTTCATCACATGAACTCTTGAATTGATTAAAGAACTCTTCTTATGCTTGATCAGTTTTTGAAGTCTTTATTAGCTTTATCTTGTTGACATCTACTATATTGATAAAAGTTTTTAAACAACATAATGTTTCAAATTTTGAGAAATTAAATAAATGTAACTATACTGAGTATAATTATTGATAAATGTGATGAAATAAGTACTTTTATGCCATACTCTCATACATGTTTAGCCACATATATCTTAATGAGCTATTTATAATAGCTTAACAGCTCTTAGTCCAATGCTTAATGATATTCTTGCTATTTTGTTAGCTAGTCAATGTTCATAAGTAAGGTATTCTATTTTATGCAGGTCTTCTAAACAAAATATTCTTAACCAATCAATTTATTTGCTTTTATCCAATGTGATCAAGTCTAGCAAGCCATAAATTGGACATTATAATAACTAGATGTTATTAAATAAAAACTAATTTTATTTGTTTAATAAACATTTAATATTGCAAAACCTCTAACATAAAACCTTGACTACTATAATTTTAAGACAATTGTCCTTTCCACCATTGTCGAAATTAATATCGAATATGATGCTAATTAAAACATGAACTAACTAAGACTTTTTCTCTGATGAAAGTCCTTTTCCTTTCCCGCTTTAGTTAGCTTCAATCCTTTTTGGGATCCTAATTATTATGGAAGGCTTTCTTTCAACTTTTTACTTAAACTCATCATAATGCTTTATTTTCTTATTTTTTACTCTTTATGAGCCTATATTAGCCATAGATGGCTCGATATATAGCTCAAAAGTGTCAAGATGTTTATCGATAGGTGCCTTATAGCATCCTATATCATCTTGATATTCATATTGTGGGTTAAGTGTATTTTATATGCTTCCAACATGGAAACAAAAATGTGTAACAACTTATACTAGCTCAGTATAAGATAAGATATGACTAACATCCCCTAGTTTACTATGTTTGACTTTAGCTTCATATGCCACAACATTGAATTCTCACATTCATATTTTCATTTATGATTTATATATATATAGACATAAATGTAAATATATGACAAACATAATAGTGATTGATCATAATATGATCATTGTGATGGCCCTATAATATGTTACCACTGCGAACCATATGCCCTTAATATGGTCATAACACTTGATCTCTAGCATAACATCATCATATATGTCATTTAAGCCAAAGAGTTCTCTTATATGAGCTACCTACTTTCCTATGTTGAGTCATATACTTTTATGCAATGAGACAAGATCCTTTTGTTCTTTCAATACATATTGGATTTCCATACTTCCCAATTTCTAAATTGTTGCCATTAAAGTTCAACTTTAATGAATTCTATGACAAAAAATCTTAGGTATAATAATCATTTTCCTTAAACAAATATGTCCATAATGTCATATTTAATATGTGATTGTTATCAATTTTAGTGAATTTGATGTAATCTTTTAAATAGAAAGTTTTATTATTTTCACAATCCTATGTTGTCTTATACTTTCATGCAATGAGATAAGAGCCTTTTGTTCTTTCAATACATATTGGATTTTCATATTTCCCGTTTCCTAAATTGTTTCCATTAAAGTTCAACTTTAGTGAATTCTATGACAAAAAATCTTAGGTACAATAGTCATTTTCCTTAAACAAATATGTCCATAATTTCATATTTAATACGTGATTGTTATCAATTTAAGTGAATTTAATGTAATCTTCTAAATAGAAAGTTTTATTAGATTCACAATATCTATGGAAACAAAAGGTCACTAAGTCTCCAATCATCATCTATATAATAGTAGTTAGCAATCATTCTATTTAGGTTATTTATATATGAATATCTCAAGTATGATATGTATAACACATAGATATAAAACAACAAAATTGAAAGAACAATACATTTTAATAAACACATAATATTCAAAATTTAATAATTGTTACGAATACCAATGCTACGTAAGTATCATTTAACGTCAAATAAAAATGTGACTATCACTTTTTGACTAAAATTATAAAATTTAATGAAGCCTACGAATATGAAACTTGACAAACTCTACGAGGAATTAAGCCAATTAGTTCTTTAGATGAATCATTAAAATTTATACTCACTATGAGCTCTATAATATCCTTTCGTAGGCACTAAAATTAAGACCTTTAGATACTTCTTTTTCTCCTATAACCTTTTAAGAAAGTTTGCATTGCCCAACTACGTGTGTGAATATTCGATAGAATATTTCAAACTCTAATTAACAAATCTCTATATTGGGGCATGAGAGATTTGCGAGGTGCTTTAATTTTGCTCATGGAAGTGGAGAAGTCCTAATAACCAACAACAATGAGACCTTTTATCATGATTCACTAATATAACTTATAATATTTGGTTTATCCAGGGCATTATACGACATTGATCCAATTGTACCTTCATAAAATTCATACGATTTCATTCTGATGGAGTTCAAATTGAAATTGGTGTTCTTATTACAACCAATTTACTGAAACGAATTTGAGAAAAATAATATTCAACATTTTTGAAAAATAAGTTGACATGTTTCCTATAATATGAGCATGTCATTAAATCCAAATACTTGAATAAGCGTGAAAAAATGATTTCTTTTGAATCATTAAACCTATACTTATTCAGGGTAATTGAACAAAATATGGACCAATAGTTTAGAAATTATTCAAAGAGAAAAATCAAATAAAAAATATTTAATGATAATTGTCCTCTATACAAACCTTTTAAATGTTTATAAAGCATATATAATTACAAATTTACAAGTTGTAAGATGTGAAAAAATGGTTAAAATTCTACCTTTAAATTAAGATTGGGGCGTTGGACTTGTTTGTTTAGTTTACACTTGGGCAGCCATCTCAACCCATTAGGTATATTTCACAAATTTTTAATCATAACTAACTTATTAATTAAAGAATTAATTAATATAAACAAATTAATTAAAAAATTATGGGCTTAATTTTTACTCGTAAGAATTATTCTAACAACAAAGCAATGATGTTGACAATCATTTTACCACTACTGATTCAATTCAATTTGTGGGGTAACTTATATCTGATGGATAAGAATACAAATTTCAAACCGGTGATGTTCAATGACAACTTTTTGTAATAATTTTGCTAACGGAAGAAGTTTGGAGAGGTTCAATAGTACGTAGTCTTATATTTAATTAGTAGAGAGAGAAGAAAAAATAGAACGAAATGAAATAATATAATATATATAATATAATATATTATAATATAAATCGGTGATATTATAAAGTTTTTCTTATAATCATTTTTGCTTGAAAAGATAAGCATTTTAATTACAAATCAATAAGAAAAGCTCATCTTTCAATTATCATAATGCAATGCTAGATTTTAAAATTAATACAATAAATACCGTGATAGGTTCGAAACATACTTGTGTTGATAATTGAAAACAAAAATCACCAAAATTTTTGCTTTAATCTACAAGATAAAAAACTCGTAAAATCTCAAAATGCAAAACTCCTAATCATATGTTTTTCACTAATTTCAAAATTTTCTTATTCAACAAGTTATCTTTATGATAAATCAGATTTTATATATAATTTTCTAGCATTGTATCATATTATTAACTTATTATATGTGCTTATCCGTTGCATTCAATAAGACGATGTGAAATATTTACTTTTTGAGTTGCAAAACCTTATTGAAATTAGCTATAATCTATGCATTGCAATATTAGCAAATGAATATTACGATTTTGAAATAATCCGCTAAGGCTCAACACATCAAAATGTTATGACGAGACAATTAAGTTTTGGTCCGTGACAATTTATAAAGAGAATTGTTGGCTAATTTAATATATGTGAGGTGCCTTTTTTCTTTCTAGCATCTGAAATGAATAGACACATGGTGGCCAGAAAAACCTGAGTTTTTACACGCGTTCGGGGCCTGATCACATTTATGATCACCGAGACCAGAACTTAGTAGCGGGCTGAACTCTATTACTGGGTTAGCTTGGTAAAGTAACCCAATGCCACTTTTGTCAGCTTCTGATTCGAACACATATGGCATGAACTCATCGAGAACAGAGACTCCTCCCTTTCTTATTCTGATCAACAAGCTTTATGTGTTTCAGCATTAGTCATGCTTCTAACTTTTGCCTGGAAAGCTGCCACCTTGTCTCCTGACTTTTCCTTTATAAAAATAAAAAAATAATGTGAATGAGAAAGCTTGAAGACTATTAAATTTTGAAAAGGAGAAGTTTATTTTACCTTATCTGTCGGCAAATCACAAAACCCCCACGATAGAGGAAAAAAATGGTAGTTAATTTAGGGCTTGTTTGTTTACATTTTTTATTTTTTTTGTTTTTATTTTTAAATTTAGTAAATTTTTTATTTGAGTTTTTGTTTTTTGTTTTTTATTTTGCTTTGTTCCAGTTTTAAAAAATTATGAAAACTATAAAAAGTAGTATTTGTTTTTTATTTTTGTTTTTATCATAATGTAATTTACTGTAAACTAAATATATTATTTAATACTTTAATTTTTAATAAAAATTATGAATAATTTAAAGTAATATTATTTTTTGTAATTAAATTTAATGAATTAAATCATTTAATATTATAAATATCAGTAAATTAAAATTTCAAGTAAAATTTGATTTTAATAATAAAAATATATTTAAAATAAATATTAATTTATAAATAAAATTAAGTTTTAAATTGTTTATTTTAATAAAATAAAATAATTTGTTAATAAATATTATATAAGAGATTAAAATAAATTTGTTTAATTAAAAAAATTTATCTTTAAATTTTATCTAACATGTAATTATTATTAGCGTTAAAAATATAATTACAATGATATTAACAACCAAACAGGTTCAGAAAACAAAAACTGAAAATCATAACTAGAAAAATAGAAACTAAATAGAAATATAACTCATATTTCATTAATAAAAATATGCCTTTAATGGCATATCAAATTGTGCTAATGCTGTAAAACACAAATGAGGGACAAATTAACTTTGTCCTTCAGTCTTCCATGGTTTCTCTTTTCTTTTATTATTATTTGCGTATTTATATACTTAAGAAAAATAATTGTTGCGTAGTACAAATTCTAAAAATAATAAATATTAATTTCACTATCATAAAAAAATAAGTTGTAAAAAGACTCAGTTTAGACATTGACCTCTCAAAATTTATCCTATCATGTTGAGCTGGAGTAGATATTTAAGTTCAGGTAAAATGAAGCATGCTAATTAATTAGTTGCTAGGAGTGAAAAATGTCACTGTTATATTCTTATATTAAAAGGTTGCTTAGTTATTAATAAATTAATGTTAACGTAGTAAGTAAATAACAGGAAAACTACAATATAAACCAAAGTTCAATAAGAAAAGATATGCCTCTTACATTATTGCATATACTTCAATCTTTTTTTTTAAAAAAAGATATAAATCTTTTATACAATTTAAGAAACTTTAAAAAATATATAAATTCTCATTTTTTTAATTTTTTAGAAAAATATCTTTTTTTAAACTCCGATTAAAAATAATAATAACACATGCGATATGAATATAATTCTTGAACCAATTAAACACTATTTATATGGTGATCTAACCTAGATCTTTAAATTCAAGTTAAACTAATTAAATGAATTCAAATTATTAATTATTAATTTAAATCATAATTTAAATCAAGTTTAATTTATTCGGATCAAGTTTAAGAGCTAAGTTGGATTACTATCCTAATGACACTTGATTAGTTTATTTATGATGATTATATTACTTATATTTTGTCATTATTTTCAATTAAAGAATGAAAAAAGACTTTTTTTAAATTAAAAATTTCAAGAATTTTTTGAGATTTTAAAAATTAAAATATTTTAAATCGTAAAAATTTCTATATCTGCTATCAAAATTTTATCATTATGCATACTTTATAACAAAAAAAAAAACTAAGGAAAGAAAGAAAAGGGCATTACATATATTACATATATTATCATAGACCACTACACTGATCAGAAATCACTAAGCATTTCAATCTAATATTTAGTCTGCATAATTGCAAACTATGCAAAAGAAGACGATAATGCGAGTTGATCATAGTAATCAAATGAGTTTATCTTTGTTTTATTTATATTCAAATATTATTATAAATGAAGAGTCAAAATCTAAAAGAAATCTAGTTCAGCCGCAGTTGCTTTGAACTGTATCTGTGGTTACTTGATATAAAACAATTGAGTTAGTAACGGTAAATTTTCTAGTACAAACGAAAATTGAAAAATTAAAAACAAACTAAACAAATTAACACCCGAGATTTGGTAACACAACGTAATTCAATATACTTTGCCTACTTCTGTGGGACCCTTACTCAGCTTAATTACTTTCACCTATTATACAACAATAGTTTTACTCAAGGTATTACAGAGCCTAAGTCTTGACACTATCTCTCGTCCTCACAACCTGTGAAAGTAAATATCTCCCAATAGCACGAATGCCTCGTACTAACCTCAACAGAGGATTTTCTCAACAGTATTTGATAATAAAAGAAGAAAATAAAATAATTCAAGTGATAGGAATAATAATGAACATAAATAAAGATAACACTTGAGATAAAAAGCACTCCCCTAAATATGCCACTTTATCAATAAAAGAACGGAAAGTTGTTCATCAAGAATGCTGCTGGAGTGTTTCGATATTGTCACTGAACCATCACACAAACAGCAATGAACAAGTCACCAATGAACATAAATGTCTCTTCACCAAAACGTTACAAACAACAGGGCTACAAAATCCACGATGTCTGTTGAAATTTTACGCACACCACTACTACTATCGATTGTAAGATATTTAGTGGCCCATGTCACTTATGGATTTGAGTCTGATGGAAAGCGCCCAAGATCATGGTTATTGAGCCTCAACGAGTTGGACTCAAATGGGTCCAAGACTCTTTCCCTCTCTCCTTTAAACAAACCACATAAACATATATAAACTTGATTCGTATGTTTATAAAGGTATCATAGCATTTTTGAAAACCTAAAACATCAGAGCAGTGTTTCTTAACCATCGGAAAAACTATCAAAGAACATTAAAGGCAGAGAGGGAATTAATTTGATCAAGAACATTATGTATACAGCAATGGATTCATGTTTGCCTTTGTTCATCGATCCATAAAAGTTTCTATCAATTGGTATCAGAGCCTACGTTATTTGTGTTGCATGGTTTGTTTTCATATATGACATGTAGTTTTCTGTATTGGTTTGACTTGCAATACTATTCCAAAATTGATTTTCGGTATTAATGATGTTTGCATTGTTTTTCTTGGATGTTTTCTTACATTGAATAATTGTGTGGAAATTGGATTGCCAATGTTTTTGGATTATCCCAATACCTAAAGCATGTATGGCACCTGTTGTTGGATTGGTTGAATAACAGTGGTGGTTTTCGAGATTGTTAAAGATCGGAAATGATGCAACTTGTATTTACGATTGTTGAAAAGAAAGGAAACTCACACATCTAGACATCCTGTAAATGTCTTGATGATTTTGGCATGAAATTTGCGTTTTAAGTTTCCATGCCTGTAAGAGAAAGTTTTTGGTTTAGAGTGACAGTAATAAACCGTAGAAAGAGAAACGCAAGGTTTGGTTATGGAAAGTTTATAACGTTAGGAAGAGATGTTCGTGGATTTAGGATTATGGGATGTATTGTAGTATGAAAGAAAACCCACGAAAAAAAAGAAACAAACCAGAAGCGGGAAGCGTCTCCATATGACGCAGAAGGCAGTGGCGAGTGCGTGCACCAACCACTGCAGAACCGTGACATGCATGTTGCACGAGCCAGACAGGGCCTTTTGGCCCAAAACGTGATTTTGGCTTGATTTTTTGGATCTTTGGGCCATTAAAACATAAGCTTGGGTTATATTATGCACCCTTAATTATTAAGTAATTAAATTATGAAATTTAACCCTAAGTAAAATAATTTTATGATGTGACATAATGGATTATTTAATTCATAATTGATTTATTTTCTGTGCATAATATAATTTTGAAAATCAATGCCATATTATATGTTTTATTTGGTACTTTGAATATTTTATATTATGCAATATTTGGAATTAAAATTTTCTATTATATATTGAATGTGCTACATGAATAATGGTAATTTAAAATAGTTTGTTAGTCAACAAAGTGACCAAACTAAATTAAATTAAATTTTGTCATGTATAATAATTGTCCAATTAAATTTTTATTGTATGAAAAGCTTGTTAGTCACCAAAGTGGCCTAGCTTGAAAAATTAAACAGTTAATCGTGAATATTTCAATTCATATTGATGTGATGCTATTAAAATGACATAAAAGTTGAACTGAACAATTGAGATTATTAATTATAACGCGAAGAGGTCACTCAAAGGTGGACCATTGCTTATAATTAATAACATTAAAGGAACTTTATCAACATATGTGATTAATATAATTGTATATCTGAAGATAACATGCAAGTTGACGAGAATATGATTGATTGTCTATTATAGTGAGCTATATTTGCATCATGATAGGTTACAGATATGTATTTAAATTTTACTCAAAGAAGAATTTAAATGCATAATCAAAGTTTATTATTAGTTTGAATCCATTTAGGTCTGCTTAAAGCATTAATACGTAAGCTATATGTTATATTTGCAGCATCTTCTAATTTATTCGCTTTAGGAAATGGCTAAGTTCAATGGTCTGAACTATGCGGATTAGTCCCAAAAAATTTGGACTTGGCCATAATGTTAGACGCAATGCCCACAGTCATAACTGAGACCAGTTCGGACGCTGACAAGTCTTATTATAAGGCTTGGGAACGGTCTAACAGGCTGAGTTTGAATTTGATGCGAATGTCAATCGTGAAAAACGTAAAGCCATCAATGACTAAGATGAATAATGCAAAGGAGTTCATATTAAAGCCTAAGGAATACTCCCAATCTGATATAGCTGACAAGTCAATAGTAAGGACTTTAATGAGTGAGCTAACAACCAAGAAGTTTAGCTGGTCATAGCCCATTCATGACCATGTAACCCATATGTCAAGCCTAGTTGTAAAGTTGAAATCTATGGGTATGGATGTGAGTGAGTCCTTTCTAGTACAGTTCATTATAAACTCACTTCCTCTTAAGTTTGGCTAGCTCCAGGTGAATTATAACACCATTAAAGAAAAATGGAACCTTCAAGAAATTAAGGCCATGTTGGTTCAGGAGGAAGGGAGACTGAAGAAAATGAAGGAGCACTCCATTCATCTCATATTTCATCCAGGAGCTAGTAGCAACAAGCAAAAACCAGGAAAGAAAGGCAAAGATAAGGACAAATCTCTCAGTAAAGTAAATGAGGGTTGAATCTATAAAGATAAGAGGTGTCACTTCTGGAAGAAACCTGGTCACTTTAAGAAGGATTTTCCTAAAAGAAAGGCTTGGTTCGAAAAGAAAGGTACATACTATGTCTCAATATATTTTGAATCAAATCTTATTGAAGTGCCTAATAATACCTGGTGGTTAGATTTTGGTACAACTACTCATGTGTCACATGTTCAACAGGGATTCCTTTCAATTTAACCCATAAACGGAACTGAAAGGTTCTTATATATAAGGAACATAATGAAGGCACGAATGGAGGACATTGGGACATACAGATTAATCTTGGACACTGAGTGTTACCTAGATATAGAAAAGTATCTTTATGTTCCTGAATGTGCTAGGAATTTAGTTTCTGTTTCAAAGTTTCAAGATTTCAATTTAAGATTGGAAATGTGGTGTTTTTCCTTTGTATAAATACAAGTACTATTATAGTTCTAGTACTTTAATTGATTGTTTATATTGTTTCAATCTTGATGTTGATTTTGCTACATCTCTGTTTCATGTTGACCATAGCAAGCAAACCAAATATATATCAAACCATCCAACCACAAGAAGTAACGAATTACTGAAATTAGTACACATTGACATCTATGGTCCTTTCGACGTTCCTTCTTAGGGCGGCAAAAAATATTTCATTACCTTTATTGATGACTTCTCACGATATGGTTATATTTATCTACTGTATGAAAAATCTCAGTCTATGGACATCCTAGAGGTGTTTGTTAATGAGGTAGAAAGGCAGTTAGATAGAAAAGTAAAGATAGTGAGGTCTAATAGAGGTGGTGAATATTATGGAAAGTATGATGAAAATGGCCAATGTCCAGGTCCATTTGCAAAGTTTTTTACAAGTCGAGGATATGTGTGAAATACACAATGCCTGCTATACCGTAACAAAATGGTGTAGTCGAAAGGAAGAATCGTCCTCTTATAAATATGGTTAGGAGTATGTTAAGTTATAGTACTGTACCGTTATCATTGTGGATGCATGCATTAAAGACCGTTGCTTATCTGCTTAATAGGATTCCTAGTAAAGTAGTTCCTAAGACACCTTATGAACTGTAGACAGGAAGGAAACTTAGTTTACAATACCTTCACATTTAGGGTTGTCCAACAAAAGTAAGGTTGTATAATCCACATGAAAAGAAGCTTGATGCGAAAACTGTTAGTGTTTTATTCATCGGATATCCTAAAAAATCAAAAGGGTACGAATTTTACTGTCCTAACCATAGTATGAGAATAGCTGAGTCTGGTAATGCTCGGTTCATTAAAAATGGTCCAATTAGTGGGAGTGGAGAACCGCAAAAATTGGATATTCATGAGAATCGTGTAGAACCTACTCTAAGTCGAGTAGAAACTACTACATCAAACGTGATCCCACCGGTTGTTATTCCTCTTGTTGCATCACGGATACGCAATATACCGAAACAACAAATTAATATTCCAATTCTACAAATTGAACATATTAATAAAGAACCAGCTAATGATGTTCAAGTTACAGATGATCAAGTGATGTCACAAGAAGTAGCATTACGAAGGTTTGTAAGGCAGAGAAGACCAACTATTTCAAGTAACTATGAAGTTTACTCAATTGAGCATGAATGTGACTTGAGCATTTATAAGGATTCAGTCTCGTTCAAACAAGCTATGGGATGTAACAATTACGAAAAATGGTTCAATGCTATGAAAGAAGAGTTGAAAGCAATGGATGACAACAAAGTCTGGGAATTAGTTAAGTTGCCAGAAGGTGCAAACCAAGTGGGTTGTAAATGGTTCTTTAAGACCAAATGTGACTCATAAGGCACCATTGAAAGGTATACAGCCAGACTTGTTGCCAAAGGTTATACTCAAAAGGATGGCAATGATTATAAAGAGACCTTGTCTCTAGTTTCAAAGAAGAACTCTTTAAGAATTGTTATGGCCTTGGTGAATCATTATGATTTAGAGGTTCACTAAATGGACGTAAAAACCTCCTTTCTAAATGGTGACTTAGAAGAAGAAGTATACATAGATCAACCAAAAGGTTTTAAAATCACAGGAAAGGATAAGTTAGTGTGTAAATTAAAGAAGTCAATATATGGACTGAAACAGGCTTCCCGACACTGGTATCGTAGGTTTAATGATACCATTGCATCTTATGGTTTTGTAAAGAATACTGTTGATCGGTTTATCTATATGAAGATCAGTGGGAGCAAGTTCATTATATTAGTCCTATATGTTGACGATATCCTTCTTGCTGCGAATAATATAGTTTTGTTATATGATGTCAAGAATTTTCTTTCTAATAATTTCGCAATGAAAGATATGGGTGAGGCATCCTATGTGATCGAAATGGAATTATTCCGTGATAAATCACAAGGATTGTTAGGATTATCTCAAAAAGTTTATATCGAGAAAATATTAGAAAGATTTAAAATAGAAAAGTGCTCTGCAGGGATAGTTTCAATTCAAAAAGGGGGCAAATTTAGTCAAATGCAATGTCCACAAAACAATTTGGAACGTAAGGAAATGGAGTCTATTCCTTATGCGTTAGTAGTTGGGAGCTCAATGTATGCTTAAACATGAACTCGGCCAGATATCAGCTTTGCTGTTGGAATACTAGGTCGATATCAAAGCAATCTTGGAATGGACCACTGGAAAGCTGCAAAGAAAGTCCTTAGATATTTACAAGGCACTAAGGACTATATGCTCACATATAGAAAATCATCCTATCTTAAAGTGATAGGTTACTCGGATTCAAATTATGCCAGTTGTGTAGACTCACAAAAATCTACTTTAGGTTATATGTTCCTATTCGTTGGAGGAGCAATTTTGTGAAAAAGTAGAAAGTAGTCCGTCATTGCTACAAGCACATTTGATTAACACCCAATTAACCTAATAATAAACACACCATCGACCATAAGTGACAACTTCAACAATCACAAAAACTTTTGAAGATTTTACACCCCACAAATCACAACCAGCAGCTACAGATTAACACGTCATAAAAATGATTAATAGCCACCAAAGATTCACGCAAACACAAGATAAAACCAGCTGGCAAATTGCTCTCAGTGGTTGTTCAAAACAGAAGAAAACATAGCTACTAAAATCACACAAAATCGACAATTACACAGCCCACAAAAGTCACTTTAAGTCTTGACCAAAAATTCAGAATTACATCATAATCATATCTCATAAAATCAGCTACAAAATATTATCCAAGATTGCCCTAAAATCCTAGCCTCCAGGTCATACAAAAACTTTCGTTGTTTCACACAAAAAATGACAATACTTCAACCCTCATCTTACGTAAATTACAATCATAGTCGGGTTGCAATAAACTAACCAAATCTCCAAAGAATATGCCACCTTAGATAGCTATTATCCTCAAAATAAGTTATCTATTAAATTCTATCTTGATTAATATTTTAAACCTTATCAAACTTATCTTAAAAAGTCTCACATAAATATAACTAATTTTAGTTATCAAATAATCTCTAAAATTAAATAATAAAATATCATAACATATATCTTAACAAAGAGAACACATATTACTTTATAATTCTCGTTCCATGATGATTCTTTCTACTAAAAAGGTAAAAGAATAAGGGCACTAGAAGACACCTGGATTTGCCAAGTGGAATGCACACTTCGAACAAATTTTAATGTACTAACATAAAGTACGTATTATTCAAGTGAGCGCTTGAAGTAAATGTACGTCTCTTAAGTTGTATCAGACTGCTAGCTAAGCCTACACTCCTCCTTTCTGTTTTTATTTATCTGGGAGGTGCTTTAAGGCTCACATGCAAGTGTCTCTTTCCCCTCTATAAATACCTAGGTAAGCAAACTGTTTTGCAACCCAAAACACTAGCCTTCCATTGAAATTTCTTGCAGAATTCTCCTAAACCCCGTTTTCTGGCTCCATTTTCCCTTTCTATATGGCACAAATGAGGTCGTTCTTCACATGTGTTCTCTTCCTGTTCATTTTGTACGAAAAACTTGAGTGCATTGAGGGAAGGCACTTGAAACCGAAGAGAATATATACATCCTTCAACCCCCAAACACATACTGAGTTACTTGGAAAGCACCACGGAAAAATTTTCCTTGACCACAGCACTAACTTGTATGTTAATGCTAACCCGGAGGAGGTGCATGCAACTAGCACTTCTCCTCCTGCATCTGCAGTGCCTCCATCACCGGCACCACCAGTAGCTGGCAATCCTCATCCGGCTCAACCAGGCCATGACGTTGGTGCCTTTAGGCCCACTGCTCCAGGTCACAGCCCAGGGGATGGCCATTCGCTTAATAACTAGGGATACTTCCTCTGCTTGATGTTTAGCAGTTCTCATTATGAAGGAAATAAAGCAAAAGATCGATATCGATGACGTTAGTTTGCTACGTAAACTAAAATCTGATATCTGTTTAAGTAGCGGAATAATCATCTCTTCTAGAGACAGAAAAGTGAAAAAACATTGTTTCCCTTGCTGCTTGTAAATGTTTTGTTAATTAATGAAATTTCAATTCTAGCATACGACCAAGAATGGCATGACTTCTCGACTCTGATTTAGATTAGAGATGGCTGAGGTTTCCCATTTCACAGAGAAATATCACTTAACTTTTTGTACCAACCAACTGTGTAAAATATGGTCGTTTTCAAAATAAATATAAGAAATCTTCTCATGTGTCCTTTAGTAAGTGTTTTCTCTATGTATGTTTATTAATATAAAGAGAAAACAAAATTACTGATATTTAAAAAAGATAAAGTAATAATTTTTAAAAAATAAAATCATTTTAAAAATAAATGTCCTTTAGCATAATCTACTCAAATGTTTCTCTGGTTTATTAATATAAAGAGAAAACAAATTTAATGGTATTTTCTCAATAAAAGAATCGCTAATTTACGAATTTTTTTAAATAAAGTTTCCAAAAAATAAATATAAAAGAAAACCTTAATGTGCCTTAACCCAATTAACATTATCTAATTGCTATTCTTAAGAGCTTTTCAAAAAAAAAATTGCTATTCTTAAGCTAGAAAATTGTATCCTAAACTGGCTTTTGAAGTAGAACTGAATTCTCGAAGGGTTCTCACGGAGATTGGAATTAAGCTATTGGCCTGGAAGCTTCGTTATGATTTATGAAACAGTACATGTGTAGTAAATAAAGTGTCATTCTCAATGATGCAAAATATAAAAGACACGTAGCTTTATATAAAAGTTGTTAAGATAAAATGAAATAACATAAGATTAATAAAAATAAAACTAACTATAGTAATAATATGTTATTATCCCTATCATTAAGACATAAAAATATCATTAGAATTCTATAAATCTATCGTTCTAAGTCCACAAGTTCTTGCCATAGTGAATTTGCCTTAATATTTAATAAAAAAGCAGAAAATTGTATAGTAGTAATTTAATTAGAAGAAAAGATATGTTTGATGAAGAGAGTCTTTTTATTGACCTAGTTCTGAATAAAATGGATATCAATCATAATATACTTTATAAGAGTATGAGAAATTGGATATATAACAAGAAAGGTGACACTAAAATTATTGCATTATAGAGTATGTTTAATATAAGACAATCTTATTTCACTAGGAAGAGAGGTGATCTAACATTTTTCAATAGTGCTCGGAGCAATATTTTTATACTTGACTTCAATATTAGACTTGCAATAGTGGACTCTTTTTGATACTTGAAAACATCATAATAAGACCAAGAAAATGTAATAGTTAGAGGTAAAATGGCAATCATTAGGGGAACCAACCTAGTCAATGTCACAATATACTTGTATGATAAGTGTGGTGATTCTAGTTAAGTGAATGTCATAAAGGAGTGTAGATATAAGATATATAAAATCTGTTTAATAGCGATCTAGTGAATATCAGTAGGGTAATATAAAAATTGAGAGACTTTGCTTATTGCAAATTGGATTTCAGAGTGAGTGAGGCAAAAATATTAAAGAGAGTCAACAATACTACTATATTTAGTAAGATCAGTAAGAAGATGGTCATAGTTTTCAGAAAAAGATAGGTAGGGTAAAGAGTGTGTTAACATATTTAGAGTTATCAAAGCATATGCAATGGAGAAGGTCTTTATTGTATTGAGTTTAAATAGAAGGTCATTGGTTATGAGTATGATTTCAACGCCAAGAAATAGTGAACAGGAGCTAGGTCTTTAATGGAGTAAACCATGTTGAGGTCATGGATAAGATAAGTAATGAAGGTGGGTAATGAATATATAATTAAGATATCATCTATATAGACTAAAAAGAAAGTTGTTGGGCCTTTAATTTTTAATTATTTTAGTAAACATGATTTGAATGAATTTTGGTATTGTTAGATAAATTATTTTGATTGAGGTTAACTATTATGT
>JANZXR010000172.1:5465405-5484222 GCA_027575705.1 Erythroxylum echinodendron
TTTAATATATTTTAAATAATATTTATATTTTAAATAATTTTATTATAAAATAAAATATAGTTAAAATTAATAAAAGTTCTTTTTATTTTTATGTTGCCAAACAGTCTACTGTATGAAGTTCTTTTTAAAAAGCTATTTTTTAATTGACAGCCAAACAATCAACTGACTTTTTAAAAAAGCTTTTCTTAGAAAAGCTCTATTGACAAAAACTCTACTGATATAAGCTCAACCAAATAAGCACTAAATTTCCTGCTTCAGTAACATAAGACTCACCAATATCACTACCATTATTATTACCAGAATCACTCCCTGTTAACTATATTTTACTTTATAATAAAATTATTTAAAATATAATTATTATGTTTCCAAACAGTCTACTGTATGAAGCTCCTTTTAAAAAGCTATTTTTTAATTGACAGCCAAACAATCAACTGACTTTTTAAAAAAGCCTTTCTCAAAAAAGCTCTATTGACAAAAACTCTACTGATATAAGCTCAACCAAATAAGCACTAAATTTCCTGCTTCAGTAACATAAGACTCACCAATATCACTACCATTATTATTACCAGAATCACTCCCTGTTAGTAAAGAATTTCTTTGAAGTGTTTTGTTGGTGACAAAAATCATAACTATGTTGTCCAAGTTAGATGCATCTCGTGGATGAATGATAGGAGCTAGAAGCATTAAAGGTATGTTTCCTTTGCTTATAGTAATAGACAAACAAAGAAATAATTAAAAAAAAGAAACAATTGCAATACTAATAATAGGGGACATAATTGCAATTAAATTTTATCTTATGTAACTTTTATGTTGGGTAAAAATATGATAAATCATAAAAACCAAGAAGAAATTTGAAGAATTGGGGATCTAAGATTTTAAACTAATTAAGGATTAAAATTTTAGAAATCCCATCAGCCACATACATGACTTATATGGGCCTTTTAATAAAATTATTTTTTTACCAAGTCAACAAAATCAGTAATTTTAAGTGTTTCAAAATATTAGAGTCATTTTTTGTATGTTATCAAATGTTAATATCTAACTTAAATTTTAATGCAAAGATAAGGGTAAAATATACCTTTAGCCATATTCTTTACAATACTTGTACTATTTACAAGTATTGTAAAGAATATGGCTAAAGGTATATTTTACCCTTATCTAAAAATATGAAAAAGGTTTGTTTAAAAAATTCTGTTATCAAAATTTTACAAGCTTTCTATTTATAGTTGAGTAGATTATGTTGCATATTCCCGTTCTATATTAATTGAACTTACTATCTATGATTGTTGTTTTTGGGATTAATAGCTTTTATAAGTGATGTCCACTTGAAATCTTATTAAATAACTAGGGCTTATGTCCGCTTGAAATACCTTCAATGGAATTTATAATAACATGCAATACTAATAGAAAACTACCAACTTTTTAAGATAAGAATATGGATTATAAATACAAAACTAAAACGGTATTAACTTTATTAATAATTTAGACATGATTCCAATACATTATGAAATACTTTTTTTTCTCTAAATTATAACTAAAACCATCAATAATTTGGCAATAAATTAGTAATAATAACTCTCTTATTTCATTGAAATTTAAAATTTTTTGTAAGAATACAATATAAAGAAATGCATACATTTAACTCAAAAAACTTCTCTTACTAAAATGGGTGTAGTTGCTCTTGATTTTATTGGAAGAGTAAATTAATTTGTAATTTTCTAGGAAGTACTCTTTATGTTCTCAAATTGACCTTTTGTATTTCCTATAAGACCTTTTGTATTTTCTATAAGACGTTTTGTATTTCTTAGAAGACGTTTTATATTTCCTATAAAACCTCTTTATATCTCCATTTCCTAGTATTCAATGCACTCTAGAAATTTCATTTAGTTGTTATAAATAGGCTTGATGTGCTTATAAGGTTGTAAGAGAGTAAAACATAAATTTTAGAAATACAAAAAACCTATAGTAGCAGTAACACTGCTTTTTCACAAACATTTTTCTCAATTTATTTTCATCCTAATTGTTTACCAGCTCTCACTAATGCTAATAAGTTTTGGTATAAAAACTTTTTAAAGCATTTATGGCATCTATCAATATGTTATTCTCCATCTTTATAGAACAAATTTCCATATTCAATAGAGAACATTATGATTACTGGAGTTTCAAAATCGAGATAATATTTATACTAAAAGAATTGTGGAATGTTTTGGAGTCCAAAGCCACCTTAAGCAGGAAGTTCAAAGTCATGGTCAGAGGTAGAGGAAAATAGATCGTAAAAACAAATGCATTAGCCTTATAAATCATCCAAAAAGTTTTGGAGATACCACTGAAGAAAATAGAATAGTCTAAAAGATTATGAGAAGCATACCATAAAATATGATCATATAGTTGTAGCCATTGAAGAGTTAATAGCCTTATTTTAGATTTCTATCTATGGGTTAATAGGATCATTGGAAGCACATTAGCATAAGATATTCAAGCTTGAAAAGCATCCTTTGGAGCAAGTGTTTCAGTATAAAATTAACTTATTAGAGAAGAAGTTTAGCAAAGGAGACTAATGGAAGAAAAGGGCTAAGTAATCTAGAAAAGGTCAACATTGTAAAGGATATGAAAATCAGAAGGATATCAACTAGAATGGTAAAGATTGTATTAATTACAAAAAAACTCAAATCACTAATCAAAAGATTGTTACTTTAGATTTAAGCGGTGTAAAATCCCAAATCACTCATAAAAAATTATTAATATTAAGAATACAATGATAAAAAGGAAGATGTCAAAGAAGCAACTAATTTTTTGAAGAAAAATGTTCTTTTTTCCTATATTAGTATTACCCAACAAACCTGAGATGTTTGGTATGTTCAAATTGGTTGTCACAAAAACATTATAGAAGATTGACGAGCATTTTAAGAACTTAATGAAGTTTTTTTTTCCTCAAGTTGACATTGGTCATGGCAAAATCATAAATATTGAAGAAAAAAGTGTCGTTATGATCTAGTTTAAATACTCTCAGTACTGTAAAAATTTGTTAAACATTGGATATATGCAAAGGAAGGTTATAAACTAATATTTGATGATTATCCATGTACTATCATTGGTGAGAAAAATAATTAAATTGTTGCAGAAGTAAAACTACTTTAACAATATTTTACCATTCTCTTTAAAGAAAAATCATAATTTAGTTTTAAAAAGTGTAATAAATCTATCCTATAGGATTTGCAGTATGGACATCATAACTATCAAAGGTTACAACTTCTGAAAAGGAAGAATATGGTAATTGGTCTACTTAAAATTTGACAAAGTTTATGAAGGTTTCACTTATGATAAAATACATCACCTTTCATTTTTCAAATCTTTATGCAAGGCACACGCTCCATTAGAACTTATACAAACTAATATTTAAGGGTTATCAAGGATCTTGTCTCTTAGTGGAAAAAGATATTGTATCCTTTTTTTTATTATACAAGAATTATGTGTTTGTATTTTCTAAAGAAAAATTCAAATACTTTTCTTACTTTACGTATTTTGTTTTTAATATAGAGAGGCAAAGTGAAGATTAATTAAATACACCTAGATTAGATCATGGTAGTGAATATATTTACAAGCCATTCATAAAATATTACAAGAAAATGAATTCGAAGTCAACTAATTACCCATAACACACCTCAACAAAATGAAGTGACTAAGTGCAAGAATAGAACAATTGTTGAAATAGAAACAAGAATGTTTCAAGGTAAAAACCTTCGTAATTTCTTATGAGCCAAAGCTATTCATATTCTTAATCATTTATGCATAAAGCAGTTCGCAATAAAACCTCTTTTCAATCCTAGATTTGCTAATCAATGGTAAATCAATTAAAAAATTTTGATTGCTTTGCTTACGCTCTAAATACTTATTATAATAAAGAGAAGTTTGAAATGGAAGGAAAAAATTTTATTTTCATCATCTATAGTGATAAACCTAAGGGTTATCATCTTCTTAATCTAAACATAAATCAATTACAAATATCTAGAGATATTGTGTTTAATGAGTTTGCAAGTTGGACTTAGAAGGATGAAGAATTCATACTTAAAGGCTATATTCTTCTTAAATCTGTTAATGTTCAGTAGCATGAAATTTTACATAAGTCAGTTGCAAAAAAAAACTCAAGTAAGAGATATCTTTTATTAAATCAGTCTAAAATCGATGCCTTAATATTTGATTTTGTCTCACCTTTAAGAAATGTGCATTCATTAACTAATATTTATGATTCAAGTAATGTTACCTTCTTCTCTTGTGAATCATAGTATTTTGATAAAACTATGAAAGAAGGAGTATGGAGAAAGGTAATCAATGATGAAATGACCATCATAGAAAAGAAAAACATATGAAAGCTTTTGGATATGCCTAAAAGAACATATTTGGTCATATTAAAATGGATATATAAAACAAAATTCAATGAAGATGAAAGTTTCAAAAGTATAGAGCTCACTTAATCGCAATAGGCTATTCATAATAAATTAGAATTAATTTTAGAAAAACATTTATTCCAATTATTCATATGAAGGCTATTAGAGTTGTTCTATTTATGGATTCACAATTAGAGTTAGAAGTACTTTAGCTTGATGTGAATTCTACATTGCTAAATGATGGTTTGAAAGAAAAAGTCTAAATAGAACAACCATAAGGTTTTATTGTTAATGGTCAATCAGACAAAGTTTATCACCTTAAAAAGTCTTTATACGATTTAAGTAAGCCCTATATGCACAAAACATGAAAATTGATTCCTATCTCCAACAAAATAATTTTTTATGAGCAAAAAAACATCCCTTTATGGGAAAATAGGAGTAATTGTGACTTTCTTGTGGTATGTCTATATGTAGGTGATTTAATCTACACTACTATAAATTTAAGGGTGCTAACGAATTTAAACATGTCATGAAGCAAACTTTTAAGATGAACAAACTTAGATGCATGGAATATTTTCTTAGTATTCAAGTAAAACAATCTAAAGGTGAGATTTTCATCTATCATGGAACTATATTAAAATATGATAAAAAATTTTCACATGAAGTCTTACAAGTCAATATCTACTATTTTGATATTAAATGAGTAGTTACCAAAATAAGATGAAACACAAAATGCAAATCTAAAAGTCTTCAGAAATCTAGTTAGAACATGAATCTATCTTACTAATATTATGCCAGACATCTTACAAACTTTAAGTTATGTCTTTAAATTTATATATAATCAAAACGAATTTTATTTTAAATACGCAAAATAATTATTATCTTACTTATAAAAGAATAAACAAGTTTCGAATCAAATATAAAAGGGAAGAAGATAACAAGTTATTGGAATCAAATATAAAAGGGAAGAAGATAACAAGTTATTAGGCTACACTGATACTGATTGGAATGGATCACTAATTAATCAAAATAACACATCAAACTATTTATTTTACTTTGATTCATAGGTAATAACTTGGACTTCTAAAATGTATAACGTTGTTGCACTTTCTTTAGTTGAGGGTGAATATACAATAGTTACTATTGTCGCTTGTGAAGCTTTTTGGTTGAGAAGCATTCTCTCATATTTGAACTAGAAGCAGGAAAGTCTATAGTAATTTACTATGTGTGCACTGTAATGACAAAAACTCTTTAACTTTTATTATTTGTCCAAACATATCAAGCTGAAGATCATTTTATATTGGAATACTCTCTCGTGTGTATATGGTCCATATGATTCACAACCATCATAATGTTTCAAAAACGTTGTGATGGTCTGTTGCTGTCTGTTGCCTCTATAATGAGTAGAGCAATATATGGACAGTTGTGAGTTGTTTTTAGGTCCCCAACCTTCTGTTTTGTTTAGAAAAGTTTACACCATTAACTTAAGAGTTTGAGAGGTTAGAAGATTTATAAAATAAAATAAAATATTTCATTCAGTTTTGGGATTGTATCAGGGATCAGAGTAAATGTGTTAGCAATGGTTGGAGGTATGTTGTTATTATTTCTGCTTGCTTCCGACGCTTATATGTATATGCATGCATGCTATTTACATATAAGAGAGGACTTGTATGTTTTACGTTAAATGCATGCAGTTGAGTTATTGTTATTCATTTGGTATCAGAGCCATGTATACCTCTACCTTGCATCTGTTAAACATATCCTCTATTATGCTTTGTTTTGTTTTTGAAGATGTCTGTTGCATATATGTGTGATATGTTTGAAGAGGAGCTAGACATTGGTGTGCATGCAGGACATCATGATTGTGTTTTGGCACATCATGTTGCACAGTGCACCAACTAGAGGCATGATATATGTCGGGAGGACAGAAGTTGTCAGGTTGCATGGCAATTTTGGACATCGCCAGTCATGCAACATGTGTCTTGTTTTCTTCTCCTAGGCGTGTCATGACCGTCGTCGACTCGTCATTGTCATCCCACTCTCCTGCAACGTCTCTTCTGTGTCTGGTCACACTGACCCAGTTAGAGGTTGAAGATGACTGTTCTAATTTTCAATTCTTAATTAATTAAGTAATAATTAATTAAGGTAAGGTTTTGGTTCTTTGTTGAGTTAATTAAACACTTTACCTAATTTTTGTGATTTTAATTATAAAAATTCTTTGGAATTGATATTTTTTGTGAATATTAATTATTTTAATTTATATGTATAATTTATTAAGAATTATACATTTAAAATTGTATGTTTAATATTTGTATTAAATTAGACATGCAAGATTAAATAATGTGATTTTAGGTAGATTAAAGTTGTTTATTTAAGAAATAACTATTTACACACATTATCTATGTAATTAATTGAAAATTGTATGTATAAATTTATGAACATTATACAGGCAAAAGTAGATTAAACAATTTGTGCATTGTTATTTGATTTATTTGCATTATTAATTATTTGATGCAATATTTAGTTTTAATTGCTATTAAAGTAATGTGAGGTGGTTCAGATAATTTTAATTAATTAGGGAGTAGCCACAATATCTTTAATTGATTAAAATTATATATTAAAATTTATGGATCACTATAAACATTAGTTGCAGTTAATCATATACATATATATATAATAAAATTTGCCCACAGAAAATTTGTTATATGTATAACATTAATTAGGATAAAATATCAAATTATATTTTTTGATTTATCCACATGAATTAAGAAAAGGAACATAATTTGATAGTTTTATCAAATGGATCTAATTGAGTAGAATTTTATGTCACTAGATTCCTAGATTCATGCATGATTTACATTGACAAAACATAGCAATTTTTGGTCTCATATTTTGGTTAATAAGCATGTATGATTAATAATTTTGCAGTTATTTTACCTACGAATATCTCTGAAGTTAAGTGTGACATTCCTTAATTAAGGGGTGATAATTATAAGGTATATAAGGAGAGAGTACCTCTTCATTTGGGTTGGATAGATATAGATTATGTTATAACGAAAGATGAACCACCTACTATCACTGAAACCAGCACTCCGAATGCAATTAGTCTTTATGACAAATAGGAGCGATCCAATCATCTCTCTATGAATAATTTGCTACATTTGATAGGGCTCTTGCCAGCATTTTAATAATGCAATTGTCATCTATAAGGCTTATCAAGATAAAAGGTGTGCATGATCATATCATGCCCATGAGGGATATAGTGGCTCAGTTAAAAGCTTTAGAAGTGAAAATGTCAGAATCTTTCCTGGTTCATTTTATTTTGAATACTTTGCCCCAACAATATGGTCCTTTTAAAATTTCTTATAACACACATAAATACAAATGGTCAATTAATGAGTTGTTGATCATGTATGCTCAAGAAGAAGGGAGGTTGGCTATAGAAGAGGGTGAAAAAGTAAACTCAACTACGCAAGGAAAGAAAAAGAAGGATTAGGGCAAAAATAAGGGAAAAGGTAATATTCCTCCTCAGCCCAAGATAAAGAAAGCATCAAAGTGTTTCTTTTGTGAAAAAAGGGGACACATGAAGAAAGAATACTTAAAATTTAAGAACTAGCTCGAAATGAAAGGTGCTCACCTTTCATTTGTTTGTTATGAATCTAATATGGTTAGTGTTAATCATAACACATAGTAGATTGATTCTGATTCAACAATTCTTGTTTGAATTACCTTGCAGGGTATGCATAACCTAAGAAAATCGGTGGACAGTGAATACTACATCTATTCAGGAGCTAAGATAAGTTCACATGTAGAAGCCATTGACACTTGCAGTTTGACGTTAAACTGTGGTTTTACTTTTCATCTGGAAAATACCTTTTGTGTACCAAGTTTTTCTCAAAATTTAATTTCTATTTCTAAACTTGTACCTCTAGGTTTTACCTTTAAATTTATGAATTTTGGTTATCAATTATCCAATAAATCCAAAGTTCTTAGACATTGTGTTTTGATTGATGGTCTTTATTCTCTTAAATTACGAAATGACACTAGTTATACTTCTATGCATATTACTGCTGGGATAAAACGATGTATTGTGAATTAGGATTCTTTTATACTGTGGCATCGGAGGTTAGGACACATCTCCATTGAGAGACTTAAGAAATTTGTAAATGAAGGAGTACTTAGTACTTTGGATTTTTTTGATTATGAGATTTATGTCGATTGCATTAAGGGTAATCAAACTAACAAGTTTAAAAGTGGTGCAAAGAGGAGCACGAATCTATTAAAAATCACATATATGGATATTTGTTGTCCAAACATAGATGTAAATAGTCCGAAATACTTTATCACCTTTATAGATGATTATTCACTATATATGTATCTCTACTTACTTTGTTCTAAGAACAAAGCTTTGGATGCCTTTAAAGTTTTAAAGGTTGAAGTAGAAAATCAATATGGAAAACAAATTAAGATCATGAGATCAGATAGAGGTGGAGAGTATTATGGTAAATACACAGAGAACGGACAAGCACTTGGTCCATTTGCTAAGTTTCTTCAAGAACATAGAATTGTTTCCCAATACACTAGGCATGGTTCTCCGGATCAAAATGGTGTGACAGAAAGAAGAAATCAAATATTAATGGACATGGTGAGAAGTATGCAAAGTAATGTAAAACTTCCTGATTTCTTATGGACTAAAGAATTAAAGACGGCTGTGTATATATTAAACTGAGTTCTAACTAAAGTTGTCTCAAAGACACCTATTTATGGGTTAGAAACTAAGTTTGCAACATATATGCATTTGGGGATACATATCTGAAGTGAGAATTTACAATCAACAAGAAAAGAAGCTAGCCTAGAGAACCATAAGTGTTCAATTAATTAGATATGTTGAAAAATCCAATACGTTGAAAAATCCACGTGGTATAGATTCTATTGTCCATCTCACAATACTAGGATTGTGGAATCAAGAAATGCAAAATTTCTGGAGAATGATTTGATTAGTGGGAGTGATCAATTTCGAGATGTTATTTCAGAAAGGAACACTAAGAAGTTCATCCCTCTGGATCAAGTGATAAATTGAATGTCATTCACACCCCTCAAACTTCAATGGGTATTAGACAACCAATTGCTAAAATTATAGAAGTAATTGATATCAATACAATAGATCAAGTTGTTGATATGGAATAAAAAGAAATTATTGATCAACCAGTTGAACAACGTGCTCCTGAGGAGAATGTTGAAACAACATTAAAGAGAACTACTAGAGTAAGGCGATCAAGTATCCCTAGTGATTATATTGTGTATTTACAAGAATCAAACTTAAACATCAGAGTTGAATATGATCTTGAAACATTTTTGCAAGCCATAAGTTCTAAAGAATCAAACTTGTGGTACAATGCCATGAAAGATTAGATGAATTCTATAGCATGTAATCGAGTCTAGGACCTTGTTGCATTGCTTAATGGTGTAAAACCCCATTGGGCGTAAATGGGGCTTTAAAACAAAGAAAGACTCATAAGGCAACATTGAGCGACATAAAGCAAGATTCGTTGATAAAGGATTTACTCAAAAAGAAGGAATCAATTACACAGAGACATTTTCTCCTGTATCAAAGAGAGATTCTCTTCGAGTAATTATGACATTAGTATCCCATTTTGATTTTGAGTTACATCAAATGGATGTAAAAATGACGTTCCTCAATGGTGAACTAGAGGAAGAGTTTACATGAAACAACCAAAAGGATTATCCTCTAGTAATGGTGAGCATTTGGTCTGCAAGCTCAATAAATCCATGTATGGCTTAAACAAGTATCTCGTCAATGGTATTTAAAATTTCATGAGGTCATCACTTCATTTAGTTTTGAAGAGAACCTTATGGATCATTATATATATCAGAAGATTAGTAGGGGAAAATTTTGTTATCTTGTGCTATATGAGGATGATGTTTTACTTGCATCCAATGATAAGGGTTTACTATATGAGATGAACCAATTTCTCTTAAATAAGTTTGGTATAAAAGATATAGGTGAGGAATCTTATATTACATTAAAATTAATGGAGAAAGATCTCAAGGCATTTTGGGATTATCTCAAGAGACCTATATCAACAAAGTTTTAGAGGGATTTCGGGTGAAAGATTGTGTACCGAGTGTAGCACTCATAGTGAAGGGTGATATATTCAATTTGAGTTAATGCTTGAAAAATAAGTTCGAACGGGAATACATGAAAAACATTCCATATGTTTCAACTATTGGAAGCTTAATGTACACTCAAGTCTATACAAGACCAAACATTGCGTTCGCGGTTGGAATGTTAGGAAGATATCAGAGTAATCTAGGTATTAATCACTGAAAGGCTGCAAAGAAAGTGATGAGATATCTTCAAGGAACAAAGGATTACATTCTTATATACAGACAGACTAAAATCTAGAAGTAATTGGGTACTCCAATTCAGACTTTGCTGGCTGCATTAATTCAAAAAAAGCAACCTTATGTTATATTTTCATGTTAGTTGGTGAAGTTGTATCTTGGAAAAGTGTCAAGCAGACCTTGACTGCTACTTCTACTATGAAAGCTGAGTTTGTATCGTGTTTTGAGGCCACCTTGCATGGTGTAAGGTTGAATAGCTTTATATCTGGGCTTAAAGTTGTGGACTCTATTTCTAATCCGCTAAAGTTGTACTGTGACAACTCAGTTGCGATTTTTATGGCTCAAAATAACAAGAGTGGAAGTCGAAGTAAGCATATCAACATTAAGTATTTAGCCATAAGAGAATGTGTTAAGGAAAAGAAAGTGGTCATTGAGCACATTAGAATTGAGTTAATGATTGCGAATCCTTTGACTCATGCCACCTAAGTAATTTAAGGATTACATAGTACAAATGAGACTGGGTTCTATAAATTAATGTCATTGAGTGTGCGTTGTTTTCAATAAAACTCTTATTCAATGTAATGTTTCTCTTATGGTTTGTGCACCTATAGATATTCATTTTGTTTATATTGAGAATCTTCATTAAGTTTATACATAGAATAAACATATGATTTATTCATTAAGTTGAAGGAATGGTGTGTAGAGACGTAATATAATGTAATACATAGAAGGTAGTACTTGTTATAAGAGTACTTATCACCATGGAATACTCTCTCGTGTATATATGGTCCGTATGATTCACAACCATCACAATGTTTCAGAAATGTTGTGATGATCTGTTGTTGTTCGTTGCCTCTGTAATAGGCATAGCAATATATGGACAGTTATGGGTTTTTTTGGGCCTTTAACCTTCTGCCTTTGTTTAGAAAAGTTTAAAATATTAATTTGAGAGTTTGAGAGGTTAGAAGATTCAAAAAAAAAATTCATTCAACTTTGGGATTGTATCAAGGATTAGAGTGGACATGTTGGTAATGGTTGGAGGTAAGTTGTTATTATTAGCGGACGTTTTAGTAATGGTTGGAGGTAAGTTGTTATCATTTTTGCTTGCTTTTAACGCTTATATGTTTATGCATGCATGATGTTTACATATAAGATGTATGTTTTACGTTAAATGTATGCAATTGAGTTATTGTTAATCATTTTATTCACAGTTTAGTAAATAAAAATAAGTTCATATGGTTTATGCAGACACTTCAAATCAATCAAGAAAAAGATAAGTTTGATAGTTTAATGACTATATAAAAATTACAAATCAAGAAAGTGTATTGGAAGAGTAAACTAATTCATAATTTTTTTAGGAATTACCTTTTATGTTCTCAAAATGGTCTTTTATATATTTCTTAAAAGATCTTTTTTTACTTTTTAAATTATTTTTTGTATTTTAGGAAAACTTCTTTATATTTCCAATACCTAATATTCAATACACCTTTCTTTAAGAATTTTAGCTATTAACCTTCCTGTACTAATAAAGTTGTAAGAAAGTAAAATACAAATTCTAGAAATACAAAGTTTCTACGGCAACAATAAAACTGCATTTTCTCAAATAATTTTTTAAATTTTTTTTCATCCTAATATATACTATCTTCCGCTAGTTTCAAGAGTATTCGTCCTTCATTGGAATACCCGCACAGTTCGCATGCTGATGGCCACCAAACTTCCTTCCGGTTGTAGGTGGGCAGGAGTCTTCAAAATGAATTCAAATCCCACTAACTTCAACAAATGCTAATAAAGCAAAGGTAAAGATTCCATGCCCAACATCCTGAACTGTTGGGATTCTACAACAACGAGGGATATCCTCTCGTCCTCGCCACCAAACTCTCTTTTGCACGTTGTCATAATATATTTATGAACAGCCACCGTACAAATATTAAGAAACAATTCTCGAGCACTACAGCCTAGCAAATAGCAAGAGAATAATTGCAAATGCGACTTTTCTACAATATCTAGTAAAAAGTACTGTATAAAACCGGTACTAAATTAGTGTAGAGAGTCAGTGGGAGGCGGCTGGGTGGGTGCTCCTCGATGCCAGGAACCAACCGCAAGAGTCTCCTTTCTAGTCAGAATCTTCAAATATTAAAACGAGGTGGGGCAGCATTTGATTCGAGATTGCTCATCATTTGCTTCATTTGACTACTTGGATTAGTGCAAAATACAGACTTTTGGTATTTGTAATAGTGACGTAAAGCACGATATAGGACCATTATTCCTTCCCCTGAGATAGGCGGTGATGGTGGATTTGAACTGAAGTTATTAACTACCTATTTTACTCATTTTATAATACCAGACATTGAGTGGCAATTGGTGTACACTTTTACCGATGAGTTGTTTTACTCTTGTGAGTACCAAATTTGAAAGTTCTCTTGCCATAATGAGATTTTTCATCTTTAAGCTATCTGTATTCAATTAAAAGTATGTTACAACATATGATATAATAGTATCACGTTGGCATATTAGGTAGCATATTCTTCTTCATAGCTAACTTACATGTAACTTGAAAATAACACTTAATTTTGTGAGAATTAAGTCCAACATAATCATGGACTTTCATTTTCAATCCCTATAATATCACGTGGAGCAGCTCCCACAAACTAATTCCTCACTGAAGTAAAGTTGATTAGCAAGATAGCTGCTCCGAATGGCCATTGCACTGTAAATTTAACTAACTAAATACGATTTAATAACCTAACGTGTTATGTGTTTGATAAATTGATCTTAAGATATGCTAAGCCCTATAGCTCCTATATTGGCATGAAAAGCCTAAATCGAATGGTTAAAAGCATGTCATTTTGGATTATATGCTCGAAAACAATGGTGTTTTATGATGTTATTATTATTAGATTATGCCTTACAGTCAATTGATTGGTTGTAATTTAGTGACAAAATAATTTAAAGGCATTCTTTATCTTGTACAAGTTTAGATGTATATAATAAAGTCCATAAGATAATTATACATTGCAAATGAAATTATGATAAGATTATAATTTTGAGATTCATATTGCATTTATGTATTAACCCTAAATTGTTTCTAGTTATTGTTCTATTAAGACAAAACATTAATTGAATGTAAAAAGACTAGCAAATATTATATTTTTCCTTATGAAAGAAGTAGTTGATCTTATAGGCTAAAATATGGAGATACTTAAATAAACGTGTGAGTGCTTGTTAGAGAACAAGATCACTGAACTTACCTAATATGAGAAATCTATTTGGAACATTACTTGTATGTTTATGGATCATTGTGATGATTGTATAAGTGGTCATTTGACTTGAGGTCTCTAAAGTTATCTTATATAGAAATTGTTATACTATTTACGGAATATTTTAGTTATTATTAGTCATTCAATTGATAGGCATTGGATGTAACATAAACTATATAGAGATAATTGAGTGATTAAGATATGATTTTTGGAAGAATATTTCGTTATTCTCGATTAATATTGATTTAAGAAATCTTTGGCCAAGGTAAAATGACATTTAGTAAATAGGTTACAAATGTCATTAATTAAATTAATAGTTAATGGTAGAGAACTAATATGATTGGACTCAAAATAGAGTAAACATTAATATGATACTCTATGTCTAATTGGAACATTGTATGATGGAATGATTGAATTATACAGAAAATTATGCACGAAAAGGTTAGTCAAAACTACTTTAACATTCCTAAATATTTGAGCAATTATTATGTGTTGCTAGACATCAATCTTGATATATAATTATAAATTGTTTAATTAGAGAATTAAAGATAAATTAAAAGGAATTTTAATTTATCTAATTCTAGTTATGAATTAGAATTATAATTTATAATCATTGCTAACATATTTGAAAACCTAATGACCTTTGCCTTGTTTGATATCATATGTGTTGATGGATTCAAACACAATATCTGAGATAATTTCTTTTTACAAAAATTACAAGAATGACTAATATGATCATGTTTATCACAATAATTGCAAAATGATAGTTGTTACGATTTTTACCAATTAGCAGGTTTCTGCTGTCTTGGCTATAGCTATTGCTGGATTTAACAAAGAAGTTTTAAGGCTTAATATTGTTTTCATTTTATCCTATTATGGCCTTACCAAAAATGCATTTACCACTTCCAAGCAATGCATCAATATTTTTCCTTCCATGAACGAAATTTTCCAGATCTTTTTCTAGAGATAAGATCTTTCCAACACTTTTCTCCTTTTTAAGTTCTAAGGCGACGATCTTACCTTATCATAATCATTTTTTAACAGCGTATTTTTCCAACTTAGCTACTCTTTCTTCCAGAACTTCTTTTTCAGAAGCCTTTTGCTTATAGTCAACCTCAAGAGACATATTCTTGGTCGCTAACTTCTCATTCACAAATTCTAATGATTTAATCTTATTCTTTAGAGATGCATCATTGCTCTTAGACTTCTCAACTTCTTTGAAATACTTCACTGTTAACATTTTATACTGATTATACAATTCATGATATGCATGTTTCAATTCATCAACTTCAATATCAGAGTCAGAATATTATACCTCATTGTCTTCTAACCCAGCCATGAAGCAAACATTGCTGACTTCTTCTGGTTCTTCTTCCATAAAGTTTTCTTCCATGAAGCAAACATTGCTGACTTCTTCTGGTGCAGAGGACATTCTGGTCTTATGTGTCCAGGCTTCTTGCAGTAATAACATATGATTTGATTATTTTGTGTATTGTTATTGCTGCTACTGTTTTTTGATAGGAACTTGTTATTTCCATCTTTCTTGTTTCTTTCTTTTCTTCACATCTTCTTTTTATAGAAGCAGGCATATTTTTTAACTATAAAGTTGAACTTGTCATCACCTTTTATTTGCAAATCAGTGTCACTTTCATCACCGTTTGATTCGTTAGTTACTTTTAGTGCCATTCTTTTTCTGTAAGAGGATCTTTCTCATCTCACCTAAGCTTGGTTTCATGGATCATCAGATTTCCTCGTGGCCAGTCGAGTGAAATAGTGTCTAGATCCTTTGCTGTTTCTAGATTTGTCACCTTAGGTCTCCATTCCTTTGGTAATGACCTCAGAATCTTCGTTATGAGCTTGTCAATGGGATATATTTTTCTCAAGTTCTTTAGGGTCGTGATTATGTTGATGAAGCGTCCGAAGAATTCATCTATAGTCTCCCAATGTTTCACGCCAATAGTTTCGTATTGATGTACTAAAAGACTTATTCCATGCTTCTTTACCTCATTTGTTCCTTCAAATGTAGCTTATAGTTTGTGCCACATTTCTTTTGCTATAGAGTAGTAGGATAACTTTTCATATTCTTCTGGAGAAAACGCACATATTAGGTGATGTTTTGCTTTAACTTTTAGTTGTGCATTTCTCCTGTCAGCATCAGTCCATAATTCTATGTTATCAAAAGTGGGAATTATAACTCCAACTCTAATTGCTTGCCATACTTCGATATTTATAGATTGGAAATATATGGTCATTCTCTCTTTCTAGTATGAGTAGTTGTTTCCATTGAAGTAAGGAGGCTTTAAGATGGATTGTCCTTCAAAACGTCTCAAGGTGTTTTCTATGGTCTATCACGTGCTGTAAAACAAAATAAATGTGAAACTTCGCTCTCATATCAAATGATAGAATTGTGTGTGACTTAAAAAATTTTTGCAAGTCACTTTCAATTCATATAAAGACAAGGTCATGTTAAAGATTAAAACAATATGAGCCTGTCAGACAATAGTAGCCTATTAAACGACAAGAGCCTACTAAAGTATGAGTCCTATTGAAAAAATAAAAAGAAGGCACCTGTTGAAATGAAAGAAACCGTCAGCAAGTAGGAAACAAAAGGAATCTATTATAAAAGTGAAGAAGCCTCTTGCTGAAATGAACACACACAATATAATGCAAAAATATAAAAGATAAGGAGAGACAGAAGAAGGACGCAGTCGATTTATACTAGCTGGGTTTACAACCTAAGCCTACGTCCAATCCCTAAGTATTCAACTTAAGTGTTTCAATATAAAATCAACTAGTAATTTGAAGAGCCTCTCTAAACTCACAAGTTAATATTTTTCAAGGTTCTTCAACCTTCTACACTAGTAGTATTTCACTACCCTCTACAAGCTCTCAAATGAAAATAAAGTTTGCTCGATATGAGCTTCAGTAATCTCTCTCAACAGAATTTCACTTTCTAACGCACAAGAGAATTTTTTGCAAAGATATCACTTTCAAGAATGTATATGCTTAATATAGCTTTGCAAGCTTCTATATCCTTTCATTCTTTTTCATAGTTGCACGGGCTCTTCCTTAAATAATCAATTTCTTCAACTATCCATTCATCTTGCATCCTTAGTCAACTAGATTAAAATAACTTATACGTCATTTTTGCCAAAAAATCTTCCAGTAATCATGTGGCTAATATACGTCCATCATAATTAGTAGGATCATTTCGGATAAACTATGTCTAATAAGATAAGTATATAATGAAGGTTCCTATAAGAAAGGAAACATATTTCTTATGATTTTATTCCTTTTTGAGAATAAGATCGTTAATTATCCAAAGAAATAGATCCAATTTGAAATTTGAAATATTGTATGGTTATAATCAAAATCGTTAATCATAATCCTTGAACTAACATAAAAGACCATTTTGAGAACATAAAAAAGTAATTCCCAAAAAACTTATAAATTAGTTTACTCTTTTAATACACTCCCTTAATTTGTAGTTTTTATATAGTCATTAAAGCTATCAAAGTTATCTTTGCTTCCGACTTTTGTAAGAATATCAGATGATTGGTTTGAAGTGTCTGCATACACCATATGAACTTTTTTATTTACCAAGTTGTGAATTTAAAATGATCTTGCAACATGATACATTTAGACAAATAATAAAAGGAAAGAGTTTTTTGCATTGCGATGCATAAATATTCATAGTAAATTACTACAAAAATTTCCTATTCTACTTCAAATATGAGAGGATCCTGATCCTTCTAAACCACATAGCTTCATAAGCGACAATAGTAGCTATACTCAACCTCAACTGAAGAAAGGGAAACAATGTTATACTTTTTAAAGGACCAAGTTATTACCTATGAATCAAAGTAAAATAAATAGTTTGATGTGATCTTGTGATCAATTAGTGATCCAGTCCAATCACTATCAGTGAAGCCTAACAACTTGTTAATTTCTTCCCTTAAATTTGATTCGAAAGTTGTTTATTCTTTACAAGTAACATAATATTTATTTTGCATATTTAAAATAAAATTTGTTTTGATTATTTATAAATTTAGAGACATAACTTGAAGCTTGTTAGATATCAAGCCTAGCCTAATAACTTGTTAATTTCTTCCCTTTTACATTTGATCCCAAACTTGTTTATTCTTTACAAGTAACATAATATTTATTTTGCATATTTGAACTAAAATTTGTTTTGATAGTCTATAAATCTAGAGATATAACTTGAAGCTTGTAAGACGTTAGGCCTAATATTAGTAAGAATAATTAATGATCTAACTAGATTTCTGAAGACAATTAAATTTGCATTTTGTGTTTCATCATTATTTTGTAACTCCTCATTTAATATCAAAATAGTAGATATTGACTTGTAAGATTTAATGTGAAAATTTTTTACCATATTTTTAATATAGTTTCATTTTTGATGAAAATCTCCCTTTTAGATTGATTTACTTGAATACCAAGAAAATATTCCATGTGCCTAAAATTAGTCATCTCAAATGACATAGTTGTAGTTTAGTGACAAAATAATTTGAAGATATTCTTTATCTTCTACATGTTTAGATGTATATGATAAAGTTCATGAGATAATTATACATTACAAATGACATGATAATAAGATTATAATTATGAGATTCATATTGTATTTGTGTATTATCCCTAAATTATTTCTAATTATTGTTTTATTGACAAGGCATTAATAAAAAGCACTACAAGAAAATAGTGAATTACATATGGCAATTACCGACGGAAAAAGCCAATATACCGTCGGTAAATATAATTACCGACGGAATAAACCGACGGCAGAAAACG
>JANZXR010000172.1:5505204-5515457 GCA_027575705.1 Erythroxylum echinodendron
TAAATGTAAAACTAATTTACAAAATAAATAAATAAATGGACAGACCATTTAAAATTATTTCACATCAAATTAATTTAGCAAACAAAAAATATTCACATAGCAAAACTTATTTGCATAATTAAACAAATTAATCTTTAATAATAATTTTTTAATGAAATAATAAGCAAGCAAAAGCTTAAAATGTGACTTATATAAATAAGCTCATGTTATCACGGCCCACGCTATCTTTCTCTGTGAATTGGCTATTAGTTTCTTAAAAAAACTCTCAGGTGCTTCATTCTATCTCTTACAGTCTCACGGGCTCTCTCTTTTAAATTGACATTAGCCATTGTTTTATTAAAAAAATAACAAAACTCTCGTACTCATTCTCGAAAACTCCAAATTTTTCTTTTAACTTAAAAGCTTTGAAAGTTTCTCTCTCTTACTCTGCTCTCACCATGACTGCCGTCCTCTGCAACTCTGTATCCCTTTCACTGCCTCCAAAACATTTCTTAAATTTCTTTGTCCTTGAGATGCCCCAAAAATCACATCGCCACCCTTAAAGAAAACTTCCATGGCAAAACCACCACTACAAATGAGTAGATCAGCTTTTGACGAACCGACGAACTCTAGTCTTGCACTTATCGCGACTCTCAGTGACGAAGCATGACCCACACGTGCCTCCAATAGAGATTCTTGTTGGTTTTCTTTAGCCGGAATCACATAGATCGGCGGCCAAGAAGGGCAGAGGAAGAAGATTAAAACTTCGGCTGCGGTGCGTAATATTCACTCTCCACCCCATCCGAGGCAGTTCTGATGGGTAAGTTTTGAAATTTCTTTTACCCACATTTATCTATCTGGGGTTGATTTTTAGGTTATTTCTGTCGTATTTGCCACTGAAGCAGAAATAGCGAGGGACTTATACGGGTTCATAAATTAGATTAACGAGTTTTAGGCAGTACCCAATTCGAGAGAACAAAAAATAGGCAGAGAAAAGAAAAATTGCAAGCATAACTTATGCGGCGACAGAACAACTTCCATAGGACAGATTAATTTCACATACCAATCGTGCTTATAAAAAACGAGACTAGAAACAAACAATTCGGCTCTGATACCACTGTAGAATAATATATAAAGGACTAACCTTATGCGAAAGCGTTAGATCAATTTGTTGTTTACTAATCCACGTCTCACGGTTGGCTACTAGAGTCACCGATAATTCACGCCCCAAACTCTAAGCCTTGATGATTTGCTTAACGTGAGGAAGTTATATTCAGAAAACTTGATTTCTGTGTTTTGTGGTGTTGCGTTGAATGAACAGAAAAATTACAATGTTTCATTCGTTAACCTTCCCTTATAAAGAAAACAAATAACTGTTGTGGCCGTTATCTATTTGTTAAACTGCCAACAACTTGTTTACCAGTTCATTTAGATTGGTTAGATTGTTTACATGTAGAGAGATCGAGTAGAGCTCTTATGGAGGGAAGTGGGAGGGAGACTGAAAGTGCAAAACTTGTATAGTGAAACCAGGAGGAAGAAGAGAAAAAGGAAGAAGCAACCAATGTATGTATAAGAAAAGCTTATGAATATTTAAACCAATGTGATTGTGAACCATAATCATATGTGTATTCCCATTAGAGAGAAACCATAACGTTTCTTCCAAGAAACATAAATATGTTCTTTGTAATGAGATAATAAATTTTAATTTGCCTAATGCTACTAAATATCCTTCTCTTATATATTCTTGTCGCATGATTAGCATGACTAACAAGTTACTGAGGAAGGAGCAATTTAAGCTAATTCAAGTGATCGTTCAAATAACATTTGGTGAATAATTCCTCTATAAACAATAAAAAAGAAAGTCCCACATGAAGAACTTAAACTTCTTACTTCCACTCTCAAGTTTTAATTCGTTAAACTATTCCTACTTATAATGTTATAATGACTAACAAGTTACTGAGGGAGGAGCAATTTCAGCTAATTCAAGTGATCCTTTCAAAAAACATTTGGTGAATGATTCCTCTCCAAACAATAAAAAAGAAAGTTCCACATGTAGAACTTAAACTTCTTACTTTCACTCTCAAGTTTTAATTCCTTAAACCATTTCCACTTACAATGTTAGGGTCACTACAACAAAATATGGAGGTTTAGACACAAAAGGTGAAATTTTTAGATGCTTTTTTAAGTCTTAAAAATAATTTTAGACGCATTATAAAGCGTAAAAAAAAAGTGTCATAAAAATTATTTTCGACAGTTTTTTTAGAAACATAAATGCGTCAAAAAATATACTTTTTTACTCATTTAAGTGTCGAAAATCTAAGCGTCGAAAATCTATTTACGCATAGATGTGTCGAAAAATACATTTTCGATAATTTTCTTAGACACATATATGCTATTTTAGATGTTTTGTGTAAGCTTTTATGTGCTTTTGTCTGTCGCTATTTTTTGCTTTTAAACAATTTTTTATGTCGAAAAACTCCACCATTTTTGAGTAAAAAAAATAAGTATGATTACAATTTGCTTTGTGCATATATTTTAAGATCACTCACATACATATTATTATAATAAATTTTACAAATTAATCTAAAATATTTATCTGTATATGATTATAATAAATTAACATTTTTGTTAATAAATATTATATTACATAGATTTATATGTATATCATAGCATAAATTAGCTAAAATAGATTCATTCTAGAGTCCGTTTCCATCGAAGAAAGCACACTATTCACATACTCCACCTTATGAGTGGCAAAAACATACAATATTTCAAAGCATAGAATCCCATTAATGAACAGTTCATATTTGAAACAATAAGAAGATTCAACCAAAATACATTACAATGCATTTCAACAGCAAAATGAGCAACAAAATTCTTGTCAATATCCACCCTAAAACGGATTGATAATATTGAACTAGGTCGCCCACATTCACATATCTTGTACACTCAAACCTGTAATAATGGAACAAAGAGACGATTATTAATTAGACTACATAGGTTAGTGGCAAAGTTGTCAAACCTACTAAGAAGAAAAGGACAAATGCATAAGTTGACAGAAGCAACGTATCTTTACTAAACCAAGAAATATGCATTCTTTTTCCCTCAATCTCTAAGACCAGAACGTAGTGAAATGTCAAATGAAGTCCCTTACACAAAAGTCCTAACAAGTGAGGTTCATGAATTAACCTGGTGAAAGCGATTGCTTCAATTTGTCAGCCTTCTCAGAGTCAAAGACACAGAGTGTGTAGAGGTACTTGGAGAGTATCAACCTTGAACTTCACGACATCCTTGCTTCTCTTGATCTTCACAGAGCGTGCATCTTTCCTTCTATAGATGCACAAAATTGCACAAATGGACACCAAATCATTGTCTAGAGCAGACTATCAAATGACAAAAAAGAAGGACGCACAAAATTGCATCAACTCAATCTGTTATATAACTGTGGTCACATCTATAGATGAATCCAATACAATGACTTTAACATCAATCCACAATTATCAATCTGTATCACACCTAGAAGAATAGAATGGAATTCTCATCTCATACAATTTGACCCTTCCTTTTTTCCTTCAAACATATCTCTTTCACAACAGAAAAGTCGATAAAACACTACACATTTTGTTTCACAACAAACCCTGGCCTTTGACTCATTCTCTTCCAAACAAGCTAAGATCGTACATTTCAGCTACTCAACATTCAAAACAACTCAAGATGGTAGGTGTGTAAGCCAGTCAAATTAATAAACCATGCATATAAAGTCCTCAAAGAAAAGCAAAAATCATACCTTAAACAATGATTTGGAATCAGAACTAGTATTGTAAACTGCAGTAAACAACCCTTAAGTTTTTTTTTGTTCACAATACATGTCCAAACAATCCACAAAAAAGAGCTGAGAAAGCAATTGATAGGAGTTCAACTACTAACGTTTTAGGGTTCAGTTCCCAGTAACAGGGATAAAAAAGTAAGATCACTAACTACTTGGTGCAGAAGTACAGTACGCAACTAATAAGGAGGAGATCAAACAAAACAGAAAATGATTATGGTGAAACATCATATTTTAATCCATGTGCAACATCGTCAGCAACTAATTAGAATAAAAACTGACCTGTGCTTTACTTGTCCACGAACTTATCTATAAACGAGTAAAAATGATTGAGTTTAGCTAGAATCTGGTCATTTTTTGTATTTACATCCTCATTTTGTTTCTCAAGGATATCATTTCGTTTTTTAAAGCTTTTCATTCATTTTTCAAAGTTCTTCTCCATTTTTCTCAAGTTCCTCAGTTTTTTTCTCAAGTACTTCATTCCTACACTGGAGTTGGGAAATAATCTCATCATTTTGTTTTACAATAGCATCTAATTGCGCTTTAACATATCTCACTTCACCGGAGCTACTACCAAAGCTATCACAATAACTTGCCTTCAATTAACCTTCAAGACCAAACACCTTGCTTCTAGTAACCCCAAAACCATAACCAACTACATGCGAGCTTGAATTACTAGCAGAGTACATATACTTATTAAAGACTTAACTCTCATCCTCCACACGACCCTCTTGTAACTGGGGAGCAAATTCTATAATTTTAGTGTTAATAGCCTCCTATACATGTCACAAACATAAATAAACTTTATATTATAAAAACCATAAAAGTTCATAAATTAATATGGATTATGGTCTAACTATGCATACCAACAGTAACTTTGTGCCTTCTTCCACATACCCTCCATCTTTTCTGACATGTGTGCTTCTCCAAAATTCGTAAGCAGTTGGTTCTCTTCCATTGTCATCCACCTAATACAAGCAATTTACGAAAACCAAGCTTCAGTATCAATATGATGAAGACAACCAAATTTCAAAAGTCAGTTGATCACAATGTCTTAACCAAATAATGAAAGGAACTTACGAATTCAACTCTCTTCTGAGCATAACTTTTAGAACTTGTAGTATGAACATGATCTTGAGATGCTCGTGCTTTCTTTCCAATTTCATAAAGTGCCTGGGAAATAAAAAAATTCAATTAATTTTCTAGTGTAAAAGGGCTAACGGACATGCTTTTACATATAAAGTAGTAATTATACCTCAAACTTAGATGAACACTAATAAGAAACCAATCTCACCCATTGCTCTTTTACTGCATTGTCAGGAGCATTTTCTATTATTTGTTCTTTTATGAGATTAGGTAAATGATACTTGCTTTGAAGCCCCCACTTATACTACTTCTAATGTTTATTAACACGTGCTAGAAATCCTTTATCGATCTCAACATGTTTTGGAAGCACAAATTTCTTCTACATTTATAAATTACAAGAAATCATGAACAAAACTAACTATATAATTGAATAATTTACAAAGATCACAAAGATAAAGTGTAAAAGTTTATAGATGAATTGAAGTTTAACTTTCACTATTTTTCCTTTGGATAGAAAATATGATATTATTTTATGATTCGGTATTTGTATTACCAGACTACCGGACCTCCCCAGACCCCGCTTTATTGCGAGATTTCGGACTGGGTGCTGATGATGATGATGATGATTCGGTATTTGTATTGCATTATTTTCTTGTGGTACTACTACTAAATAATAGCCGATGTTGAATCGCATTTTCTAATTCTGAATTTAAATTTATTAATCTTAAAATTACAATACAAAATGATGATTATTATTACGTTTGCGACATTTGTTATTTATTGATTGGTATATTACTAAAATAAACTACAGTTATATTAGTATATTTAATTACAATATAATATCATTCTCATAAATTTTACAACATAGCATAATAAAATAAAAGAATCCACTTAATCATATGTATTATTTAAGTATGAGTAAAATTAAAATTAGTTATTTGTATCAGTTAGGAGTCCCATGAGTAATTAACCTGATGTTTTTGTCTCCTTTTTATCACATATATATGTATAGCTTCCCCATATCCATATTCACACGTTTCTAGAGATTGTTTCATTTCCAGTTACCTAATAATCAGGCCCACCTAAAAATCTCATATTCTACCAAATTAACCGATCACATCTTGATGTTTGGTTCTTCTTCTTCTTACATTTTCGCATCGACTTGCATTGAAGAAAGCAAATAAAATCTTTCTCGAATTAAGCAGAAAAATTTAAAAACTTCATTATGTGTTTTTCAGTCAAAGTTAACGCAAATTAGGTAATTCAACTAAAAAGCACAAAAAGAAGAAGATGCGTAACAATGAAAAATATTGAATAAAACAAGAATTCTGAGGTTTTGAGACAGAAAAGAAACGGCAAAATTGGGGAACAAAAATAAAGGAGGATCTGATCAGTGCAAAAGTCCGCACAATAATTTGTAGATAAAGCAAACACAAAATAAGACAAATGTGTGAATATATGATGTTTTGAGGGTAGTTTTACAAAAGGGCGTGTATACTATGCAGTACTCTTCTGTTGACAAATGGTCCTTGAAGTCCTTCTGTGCTTACAGGCACGTACTCCAGACTCTTTTTTGTCTTTTTACCAAAAGAAGGGCTATGATTGTATGCATAGGATATCTATGGTATCGCACCGTTTAATATTTCATCAAAGAGTTAAAAGATGAAAATAATGACGAATCTTATAAGAAGACTCTCAACACACCCATAAACCAATCAGAGTCTTAAACTTAAACAAAAACTAGAAGCTCATAACGTTAGAACTTAGACGCAAGGTTAGTGGTCGTTAAGGGTGTTTGAGTAAATTGATAAATCTTTAATGAGTTCAAAAACTAACACCGAGCCGCTTTCTTTGCTTTTTAAAACTTATATTAAATTACAAAAGCTGGAACTTATATTAAATTGCTTTTTAGACTGCCCAGCGTAAGTTAGAAAAGTTGGAACTTATATTAAGTTTTTTAATCACTTTTTATCTTTTTTAAGTTTTTAGAACTTATATTAAATTAGAACCGGAGTTAATCATAGTTAATTTATAGCTGTAAAAAAGAGTCAATTTATCCCACGAAAATTTTAAACTCTTTTTTAATATATTTTTTAGACACATTTTACTGTCTTAAATAAATGTCTAAAAATTCTACCAATTCTTAGATTATTTAAGACAATTATTAAATGCGTCTAAATATAAGCGTCTAAAATCCCCTTATATTCTTGTTGTGGGTACATTAAAGTCTAAGTGAGGTTGAAACTAAAAATTTGTTATAATTTCTTAGATTTTATTAAAAATTCATATGATATACCCTTAGTGATATCAAGGGAATTAACCTGTCCATTTGCATGTATAGAATACTATTAGAAGATGAGTATAATCGCTCCACTAAGCACCAAAGAAGATTGAATCCTAATATGAAAGAAGTTATTTTTAAAAAAGGCACTCAAAATACTTAATATTGGGATAATCTATCCTATCTCTAATAGTGAATATAAAGAATGAGAATAATAAATTGATCTCCATAAGGATATTCATGGGTTGAGAATATGTATTGACTATAAAAAGTTGAATAAGGTAACTTGAAAAGATCATTTGTCCTTCCCCTTATTGATCAAATGCTTAAGAGGTTATCAAAGCATTCTTATTTTTGTTATATGGATAGTTATTCTCATTTTTCAAATTCCTATTCATCCTAGTAACCAAGAAAATACCACATTTACATGTCTTTATATTACCCTTTCCTATAAGAGAATGCCCTTCAGTCTCTATAATGCCCTTGTTACTTTTTAATATTGTATGATAGAGATTTTCTTTTATTTTATTGATAGCATTATGGAAGTGTTCATGAATGATTTCTCTATATATAACACTATTTTTAATGGAGTCCAAGAAAAAAAGTTTGGTGTAATTGAAGCATAAACATCAAAGATAGGTGATAGACAATACCTAGCTTCAATCCATATAACATTAATTAATTAGGATGTCTTGGGCAAAAAAACAAGAATTTTTTGGTATAAGTTCATTGTGTTAATCAAAGATAGGTCATCTACAAATCGGACTAATTAAATAATCGTATAATATCAACATCTGGCTTACATTATTATTTTAGTTGAGTCAGTCAATACGTGCAAGGATTTTTCACATGTTGGGCATTGATTTTGTGTTGTTGTTTAGAATCTTCTTATAATCATTGATGAGTTTTTATGTTCTTCTTTAATAGTTTAAGTATTTATGTTTGGGTTTTATTTAAATCATTGATGAGTATATGTATGATTACATAAGTATTTATTGTATGTAGAATGAGTTTTAGATCTTATGGATGACTTGAGCCATAATAAACCCTTAGGATGATATAAAGGCTGTAAATCTGTGATGCAGCTCCCGTGAAGCTTATTAGTGAAAAATTTCATGAGTCTAGGAGTCAAAGCGAGAAATTGCTTTCTTGATTCACAGATATAAACAATTCCATCTACTATAGTATTGAAATCAATTGTAGGTGATTAATTCAAACATATATACTTAATCTTTAATATGATTAATTCAAACTTAAGTATTAACACAAGAAATTCATAGGTTTAATAGACATGACAATTCTTTACATAATAAACCCCTAGGACGATATATAAGTTGGAAACCTGTGATGTAGCTCCCGTGAGGCTTATCGGTGAAAAATTCCATAAGCCTAGGAGTCATAACAAGAACTTGCTTTCTTGATTCACAGGTATAAACAATGTCACGTATCATAGTATTGAAATCAATTGTAGGTGATTAGCTCAAACATAAATACTTTAACTTCAATGTGATTAATTCAAACTTTAGTATTAACACAAGAAATTCATAGGTTTAATAGATATGACAGTTCTTTGCATAATAAACCCCTAGGATGGTATATAGGCTGGAAACCTATGATGCATCTCCTATGAGACTTATCGGTTAAAAATTTCACGAGCCTAGGAGTAACAGCAAGAACTTGCTTTTTTGATTCACATGTGTAAATAATGTCATGTACCATAGTTTTGAAATCAATTGTAGATGATTAATTCAAACATAAATACTTCAACTTAAATGTGATTAATTCAAACTTAGTATAAACACAAGAAATTTATAGGTTTAATAGACATGACAATTCTTTGCATAATAAATACCTAGGACAGTATATAGGCTGGAAATCTGTGATGTAGCTCCTGTGAGACTTTTCGGTGAAAAATTCCATGAGCGTAGGAGTCAGAGAAAGAACTTGCTTTCTTAATTCACAGATGTAAGCAATGTCACGTACCATAATATTGAAATCAATTGTAGGTGATTAATTTAATTGATTAATACTTAGGGGATGTATAGACGATTAACACCTGATGGTTTCATTAACCCTGAGTTTGTTGAGGAAATTTAAGCTTTTATTCATTATACATGTTCTCAACCTACATATATGGATTGCCCAAAGATCAGATATCCATTTAAAGCAAACATATTCGTTTTCTTCATATTAATGAAGTGAATGGTCATTTGCTGAGAAAAGGGTTTGTTCCAAATTATTTTAAGTGGACACGACATAAGGAGCCATTAATTTGTAGCATCTCAAGGGGTAGTGAAGTAAACTCGTCAGTAAATATGGATGAATTTGAAGGGAGATTGGATTTAAAACAAATAATTTGGGTGCAACTAAAAAGCCTTACATGTGAATGGGAAATGATTTAGCTGATTATACCTTTCAGGAAAATATAGAAAATCTTGAAGATGAATCAAACCCACATGCAAAACAATTTTTGACTTATTACACTCAGCTTTCTAAGAATTATGGTCAAATTATGAGACAATGACTCAATTTTTTTCAATTGCTCGAATATTGAATATAAATTCTAAAGGACATATTTTTTATTGTAGTTTTGATAAAATTATTAGATGATATAATGAATCATTGTGTCTTAATCATACAATGTTGATATTTTTTATAATATAAAGAAACTTATTAGGAGTATTGGTTTGTCTATTGAAAAAATTGATTGTTGCAAATTGGGATGTATGTTATATTGGGGAGATGATGTGAAATTATAAGAGTGCAAATTTTGTGGTCAATCTAGGTTCAAGCCTAGAAAGTGTTCTATGAAACATAAATTAGTACCCTAGAAGAGGATGTATTATTTCCTACTAACTCTGAGATTTCAAAGACTATATACTTCTGATGTTACTACTTCTCACATGAGATGGCATAATAAACACGAACAGGAAGACAAAATAATGAGTCATCAATCGAATGCACTGGCACAGAAACATTTCAATAACACCCATTATGACTTTGCATGTAACATCCCCTCACCAATTGTCATGAATAGGAGTGTATAAGTGCATAGTGACATATGCATGCATTCATATATGC
>JANZXR010000172.1:5515557-5530540 GCA_027575705.1 Erythroxylum echinodendron
ATTCATCATGGCCAATCATAATTACTCCTTATAATTTGCCTCCATAGATGTGTATGAATGAGGCATATATGTTCTTGGCAGTAATTGTATCAGGGTCAACAAATACAAAGCATAAAATTAATGTATTTTTATAGCCATTGATATTTGAACTGCAACATTTTTTGGAATATGGTGTAGAGACATATGATATTTCTCTAAAACAAAATTTTGTGTTAAGAGTAGCTTTGATATAGACTATTAGTGACTTTCCGGCATATGCTATATTGTTTAGATGGAGCACAACAAGGAAATTGGCTTATCCTTATTGTAGCAATGATTCTAATTCATTTTATCTTCCAAACGGGAGCAAAACATGTTGGTTTGACAACCACGAGAAATTTCTTCCTCTAGATTATCCATTTAGATGCAATAAACAAAATGTAATTAAGAATAGGATGGTACAAACACCTCCTCCTCCTCACAAAGCTGGTGAAGAGATGTTGCAAGAGATTGATGAATTATGGTTGCTAAAAGTTACAAAATTTGAAGTTGATAAAGTTAATACAAGCATTAGTAAAAACTTTGGTTAGAGAAAACGAAGCATCTTTTAGGATTTTTCATATTGGAAAACTAATTTGATACGTCATAATCTAGATGTGATGCATATTGAAAAAAATATTTTTGATAATTTGTTGAATACTATAATGAACATTGAAGGGAGGAAAAAAGACAGTGTAAAATCACGAGCTGATTTGAAACTTTTTTGTAGAAGGAATGAGTTAGATAAAGATCTTCACTCTAATAAATATCTAAAAGCATGTTACACTTTGGACAAAAAACAAAAGAAAATTTTGTGTGAATGGTTAAAAAGTCTAAAGTTTTTTGATAGTTATGTTTCAAATTTGACAAGGTGTGTGGACGTGAGGAAGTATAAATTATTTAGGATGAAAAGTCATAATTATCATATGTTTATGCAAAGGCTAATTCCAATTGTATTTCGAGAGTTGCTACCGAATAAGGTTTGGGAAGTTATAACATAATTAAGTTAGTTTTTCAAAAGCTTAACATCATATGAAATAAAGTTAATTGAAATGGAAAAAACTAGAAAGGAAAATTCCAGTACTTTTGTCCAAATTAGAAGGGATTTTCTCTCTAAGGTTCTTTGACTATATGGAGCATTTAACTATGTATTTAGTATACGAGGCTAAACTTGCTGGTTCAGTTCAATATCAATGGATGTATCCATTTGAGAGGTAATTATAGCAAATGTAAATTGAAGTAATAACATGTTTTAATAACAAAACTATAATAATCATATTCGCTAATGTAGGTATTTGCCTCACTTGAAGAAAAATGTCAAAAACAAGGCTAGAGCTGAAAGTTCGATATGTAATGCTTATTTAGTGAAGGAAGTAAGTACATTTTATTCACATTATTTTGAGCCACATGTACACACAAGAGAAAGAAAAGTTCGTCGTAGTGACGAAGGGGGAGGAACAGGTGATGTTAATGGTAACTTATCCATTTTCACATATCCTGGACGAATATATGGATGTTGAATAAGAAGAATGTTAACAGAGGAATAAATAGATGTTGCCCATTGTTACATTTTATTGAACTATTAAGGGGTTCAACCTTCCTTGCAGTAAGTTGAAGTTGATTTTGAAATTGATTAGTTGGGTTTGAAAATTTAGTGTTATTCACAACTGATATACATAATAATGTTTTTAGATTATACAAGTAATGGTTACGTGAGCTAAAGCCTGAGAAAACATAGGATGATGTCAATAAAGAAGTTAGAAGATACTTTCCTTGATGGTTCGAGAAATATATAAGTTTTCACTTACAATTATTGAAATGATTGAATTATAATATTAAAATGTTCAAATGACATTATACTATTTAATACGATAATTTCTTTTGTGTAGGCCTTAGAAAATCCAATAGAAAACAAGTTTATATGTGATCTTGCAAAAGGACTTTTACTATTAAATCGTATCTGGTGTATTTCATTAATGGATACAAATATCATACAGAATATTATGGTCATAGCATGGCAACAGTAAATAGTGAAGTTTGCATACAGAGAGAATTGGTGGATTACTATGGTAAAATTATTAAGATACTTGAAATTGAGTACCTTGCATTGCCAATAAAGTAAAGTGTGATATTTAAGTGTGACTGGCTTGATCCAACTCCTAATATTGGTACAAAAGTGCATAGCTGACACAATTTAGTTGAAATCAACCAACGAACAAGATTTAGACAATTTGAACCTTTCATGTTTGCAACGCAAGCGATCCAGGTATATTATGTCCCTTTTTCCAGCTTACAACAAGATAAGTCAGATTGGTTGACCGTTTGCAAAGTTAAACTTAAAGATGTTTATGAATCACATGGAAAAGGAGAATAGAGAATTGAAAGTGAAACATTTCAGGAAGATGTTTATGAAATAAACGCATCTGTTATATATAACGAAAATGAACCTTTGAACGATCCAAATAATGAATATGTTGAAATTTCATCTTGAGAGGATGATGAGGGCGAGAGATCTAAAGAGGAGCCTAAGGTTGATTCTAATTCTTCAGAAAAAGAAGATGATGTTTTTGATTTACAATTAACCACTGATAGCTATTAATTTGTGCTTGTAATAGAATATTATATTTAATAAATCAATTATTGAATCAACAATATATTGTTATATATTGAATTGAAATTTTTATATTTTTGGAATATTAAGTAAAATATGAATTTCAGGTTAAAATATGTCATCAAAGAGAAAACAGAACATGATGCAACCAAGGTTCAGACCAGGATTTGGAGCTAGTTACTTTCCATGTGAAGCATCACATTCTGCAGTTGCAACAGAATCAGATGTTGTACCTTTAGCTACTATACTTGCAGATGAGGCATCACTTTCCATACCTACTGCTCCATCGTCCACCACCTATATATCGACAGAAATATTATGGGTAACCGATGTGGATGAAAGAGGTAGCCTTCAGCCTAAGGCCGATGGAGTTGATAGAAGAACTTACTTCACAATTGTCAACAATCTGCAAGTGAAAATACATAAAACACCATATGTTTATAATTAAGTTATAGGTTTAAATTTAAAAATGATATAAAATTATTTTTATATTAGGTTGATTCTGTCTGGACCGTGCTCAAGATACATGACATCCAAATTCAAGGAGAACATTGATCTTAAGGGTTATATATGAAAGAATATCTCTTAGGTGATAAAGGATTTTTATTATCAAGAGTTTAAGGTGCTAAAAATATTTTTATGTATTTTTTTGTAATTAATTTTTATACATTAATTAGATAAATATTATAGGTTATAAGTACTTATCGTATGTTTTTCTTTTTTTCAAAAAGAATTTTTTGAGATTCTGAATTTGACACGGTTATTTGTAAAGTATGGGAGAAACGAGTTCATACATGTTATAGAGACTTTGTTGGTGCAATACATAAGATTGGCGTATGACCTTCTTATATTTCTAAAGAAATATGGAGTCGTTGGCAGTAGTATTGGACATCACCCAAGGTAATGTCCATTTCAGAGCGTAATTCTACTAACAGACATGGAGGACTGGGGGGAGAGAGCCTTCCCGAACACACTGGAGGACCTATTACCTATCACGAGCATCTAAAGAGACTTATAAGTATTTACACTTTACACTTATATTTCGATTTTTTTTACTTTGATGTAATTCAGTTTAATTTTATATGTGAATTTTGGAATAAAAATATGTGTATTATAGAGAATGATAATGTTATAAATGTTTAGTGCCATATATAGTTGTGTTATTGAGTTACTTTCTTTGTTCAACGGTGGATAAATATCATAAAAATAGAGGAAATTCTGTCGAATTTTTTGTAAATTGTGGTTCACTTATAATATTTTATTCTGATGCAAGAAAAGTCTATAGGCAGGAAGCCTACACCCCGTTAGCTCTTTTTGCACACTCACATTAAGAAGCATGACGACATGACCTTTGTCAACATCAGATGTAAAGAACTGAATATATGTGAAATTTATGCTTTAATATTAATGCTTAATAATTATCACTTATTAACATAAACATTACCTTCTGATAGGACCAAATATAAGAAATCATTCAATGAAAGTCTCAACAATCTGAAAATCTTGATGAGGGTTAAACCTATCTTCATGCAGTGGGTAATACGGACCCTTGTGGAAAGATCTTCGGCTTAGCTTTATTTGCGAATACATATTATTCGCAATCCTACACATCCAATACAACAACATTTAGTAGGCAGTCCGCATCCAATGAAGTCCATGGGCTTCGTAGCACAGTACAGGCACTGACAACTCAGTTGCAACAGTCGATGATGAGCTTCGTAATGAGATGGATGAGTTGAAGAGGAAGGGCAGCATCTCATCGCAATATTTAGAGCATCCACATTCACCAAATAAATAGCATAGTTGTAGTCATTTTGTATGAATTAAATACTTATTGTTATAGATAACAATTTTTTTATTATCAATTAAGATAATTTTTACTTTATATCTCAATCAACTTTTTGTTTTAACAAATTAAATGTAGAAACAAATCAAAATATTATCAACAGATAACTGATAACTGTATAAATTATACATCAATCATAAGATTATCAAATAAAATTAAATGTGGGGAAAATATTAAGAAAACAATATTAGTAAATTTATTGACGGAAAAACAAAATCCATCGTTACAATGCAGTGAACTTACCGATGGACGACAAAAACTCGCCTGTAAAATGCAGTGAATTTATTGACAAACAACCAAAATCTGTCGGTAAAGTTAGTCTTGAATTTACCAACAAAAATAAAAATTCGTAGGTAAGTTTACCGATGGAAATGACTTGTCCATTGCTAAGTTTCCCAATCGAAAAAAATCTTCCCTCGCTAAATTTACGACATCACAGAAATTATTGTCGCTATATTCAGAAACTATTGGTCGGTAAATTAACGATAGAAAATCTGTACTCTGTCGCCAATTATTACCTACAGATATTTTTCCGATGATTGATTCCGTCGGTAAATTCCGTTGCTAACTTAGCTTACCTATGGAATACCTTCACATTCTGTTCATAAATTTCATCGCGACATCTCATTTTTCTTGTAGAGAATAGGAATTTACGGCATGGACTTTCTTTAAAAAAAATTAAAAGTAATTTGGCACTTTCATGGACTTTTTTTTATAAAAATAGAAAACGAAAAGCAATCAGTGGAATATACTCAAATATAAGGAACAATATTACCGAATAGGATTTCGGACTATTCTTATTAGTCTAATTTAGCCCTATTTTTATCTCAATACAATGTCATTTTATGTCTAAATATATATAAATCAAATTCAGCTAGGAAGTGCGTGAGACATATACTATACTGCATCTTATTAAAAAGGAGCTAGTTATATGACCTTACATAATATAAATGTCAAAAATATATAAGTACAGAAAATAATTACTATATGAAAGGAACAAAGAAGAAAAAATAGAAATGAAATTTATACACATAATTTCAACTTATTTCTCTTATTAAAATAATTTATTTTTCTCAAGGGACTTAATGAAATTTTTTTACTTTATAAATTGATGACATTAAATTCGATTGAACCTAAGAGTTTATAGTGTTAAATTCATTAATTTATATTTGATATATGAAAAGTAGAAAATAAATTTACATAACAATTTTAAAAAATAGAGGAGATATGTTTCTATTTATTTTTACTTTGTTATTAATAGAAGATTAATTTCATTGTTTGATGCTTAAAGAAGAGAGAAAACTTAAGAGGCTCGTATTCTTTATCAATTTCAAATCTTGCTTGGTAGAGCCTTTCCACAAATCGACTTACCATAGCAATTAATATACATACAGAAATATAAAATATTCATAGGTATCTAGAAAATGCGAAACCAATCTAATTATGGTTAAAGCATGAATAAAGTAGCCTGCCCATCCATACATGCATCCTTAGAGGCAGTGGATTCTATTTGTTTGTCTATATAGTTCATCAGGTCACCTCACAGCTCTCTGAATATTTTTTGAAAAATCAAGTTTAAGAACCCCATGTGATAAGAGAATTATTTACGAGGAAAGATAACCATCAACATGAGCCTTTTGAGTAGAATCTGAGCTCCATATTTTACCAGACAAAAGGTACCACAAACCATGTGAAATATGATCAAGAAGGAAATCCCGACAAGTAGGAATGGCCTAATTGGTTTCAACTCCTCACTTAAGGCTCTCCTTTATAGGAACTCTTGAGTTCGAGTCACCAAAAAGGAAGGGAGAGGGGGAATTTTCCCTGTTGATAATCCTCTAGCCCCCTAGGCATGCTCTTTAGTCAGATCAATTACGGATGTCTTGCTTCTAGCGGCAATGTGAGAGTTGGAACTACTAGGAAACTTGGGGATGCTGGGAACCTGATGCTATGCAGGGCCAATGATCAATCAGCAGTCGACCAATCAGTATGTAACGACTCTTTGTGCGCAGAAGTATACAGGCTACTTAGAAACCTGAGGGACCTTAGAGTTTCATATTTACCTCCTCTAAGACTTTAGGAGTGGGGTCTTAGGGGCTTAGGATTAGTCCAGTAGATCTGTGATACCTAATGTATATCAAGAAAAAGGAAGGAAAACCTTGTGGCCTTTGTTTGGGCACTAGAGAATACTGCAGCAAATTTTAGAAAGTTGGATCCATTAACATTGGAGTCCCACATAAGTAGTCATCTTAGAGCAATATAATATATTGTAACTACAAGACAATTTCGCCTTTAGGGGCAAATTTGTAATTTTCCCTTATGATAAACAATTATTAATTGTACTTTTGGTTTTTCAATAAATTACAGGTTAAATTACGTAATTTGATCCAGATAAGGGTAATAAAGTGGCCCATTAAATAATCTAGATTAATGAGTCGAAGTTTGGGTGAAAAATAGATTCCTTTTAGTGTGGACCTGGTCTATATCGACCTTGTGATGGAGAAGCCCAATATGGAAGCTATATAAATAGATTATAGTCTCCCACAGTTGCTCATATCAATCGCAAGTATATAGAATCTCTGACCTGTTAAGAGAGCTTGTGTATTGAGAAAACTGTAGAAAGGCCTAGACCACGTGCAGGTGAACACTTTCCATAAAGGTCCCGGAAGATTGGAACTCATTTGGAGGCCGGAAACTGCTTCAGAACAAGAGATGGAACTGAAATCAGGTATTCCGCATTCCTTCATTTTTAATCCTTTCATGATCGATCCTGGGTACGTAATAAGATCTGTGCTACGTATTATACGTGGTATCAGAGCGGTTACGTGATCAAATTGCCAGAAAAGAAGGTTTTTCAGTTTTTCATCTCATATGTTTTTTTTTTCCGTTTTTGATTTATTTTTTGTTTTTTTACGTATATAATTGCGTAGAAGTGGTATACATAAGGCTCGTTATGAAAAATGAGTCAAAAATGAGCCAAACGGAGAGAAAAATTAGACTCCAGGAAGTCAGAAATTGCCTCCGACGACGGAGGCGAGCGCCTGCACGTGCCCGACAGCGCTACAGTGACACGGAGAGCATCATACGGATGACGCGTGCATTGAACACGCCAACCAGACACTACCCATCTCACCACGTGGAGCGCAACGAGTGTCGAGCATGTGTCACACGTGCCGGACTCACGGTTCCATCTGGACTGACACACGTGGCAAGGGTGGATGGAGGACAGTGTCACGCGTCGCACAATAACCGCACTAGACGCATTTGGAGCATGTTGGTGCGTTTGCAATGCACGTGATGTCCTCGCCCACGCGAAGTGACGTGGCATCACACGTTATGTTGATGTCAGCCATACAAACGTGCTACAGTGAAAAAAAAGGAAAATTTTGGAAATTCCCATAAAGCTATCTCGAGTATTTTTGGGTCAGTTTTTGGGTCGGGGAATTTTTTATGTGATTTTTTAATTTTTTGGGATTTATTAAATTGGCAATTGGATTCCAGAAAAGTTTTTAAAACTTTTTTAAAGCTGATTTTAAGTGCATTTTCGTACTCTGAACTGTACATAAGGGAGATACTTAAGATTTTATGTCTCTTGTGATAGGTTTGGTATTCGAAAAAGTACGATGGGCACTCTTATTGAGAATGTTTAAATAAAAATCTCAAATAAATTTTAAAGACAATGTTTCCAAGTTCTGTAAATGATTATTTGACTGTGCATTTAGTTTTTGCATTTATAATTAATTTTCACATACATTATGCCCATATAGATTATAAGGTTGACATAAAGTTGTATCTCTTGTATTTGTGATACTTTTTGGATACTGATAAGATTGTAGTCACCATAATGGCCTTTCGAGTCAGTATTTGGATTATATCACTTGCATGTTTGGGGATGTCTCTGGTCTCATATTAGGTTATTCTGCCCACAAGTGTTGACCTTATATGAGACTTTGAGATGTACATAAAGGCATTAGATAGAGGAAAAAAATACTTAAGTGATCTATTCACCCACAGGTGGTAGTGTCATGAGAGTTGATGGTTTGTACTTGATCGCTTTTATGTGAAGGTCCAATTGCATATATTATATATTCAGCCCATAGGTGTTTTATAATACGTGCAATCAGATTCTCTGTATAGATATTGTTTTAATGCTTTAAAATATCACTGTTGTCCTGCATTTATACTGATCTTGACATTGTCTTTCTATTTTTCAATCACCTTTTCGGTCAACAATAATGTTGTCACCATTAAAACCTTGAATGGTTTCAACTTTAGGAAGTGGAAGAAGGACATGGAGTTTGCGTTGGAGATGGCGGACGTCAGCATGGCCATGCACATTGAGCGGCCTCTCCCACTTACAGATATCAGCTTAGAAGCTAACAGAGTAGCTATGGAGACCTGGGAAAGGTCAAATAGGATGTGCTATTTGACCATTAAGAGGTCGATATCAGATCATCTATTGAGTAGACTGGCGGACACGACCGTAATACGGGAGCTCATGGACAGTATATCCTGGAGATATAAGGTCTCTTCTCATGCTAAGCAGAGCACCTTGATCAAGGAGCTTTTCTCCATGAGGTACAATGGAGAGGGAGACGTATGAGAGCATATCATTCAGATGGTGCATCTTTAGAGTAGGCTTAAGGCACTGGATACACCGATCACTGACTCGCTGATAGTGCATCAGGCACTGAACACTCTTCCTCAGGAGTTTGAGATGTTGACCACTTCCTACATCTCACAAGATGAGAACTGGGGAATCAATGCCTTGATTTCCTGGTGTGCTACAGCAGAGGAGAAGATCAAAAGCTCTCCTCATTCAGCGATGTTTGTATCTATAAAGGACAAGGGGAAAGCTAAACCCCAATAGCATAAGGGCAAGGGTAAGGGTAAGATACCTAAACCTCTCCTTAGATTCAGAGTGGGCAGTCGAGCATTACGAAAGGCCCACATGACCTTAAGAGTATGAGATGCTTCTTCTATAAGAAAAAGGGGCACAAGAAGTCTGACTGCCCGAAGTACAAGCTTTGGAAGGTCAAACAGGAGATGTCAGGTAACTCCTCAGCCTTTATGATTCATGAATCCAATGTGGCTATAACCACATCAAGTTCTTAGTGGTTAGATAGTGGAACTTGTAACTATGTTGCTTCCACGATGCAGGGGTTTATATCCAGGAGAAGGTCGACTAAAGGGGAGCAGAAGCTAATGGTCGAGAACAATTAGGAGGTGGACGTTTTGTATGTAGGAGATGTAAGATTAAACCTCGATGTGGGGTTTGTTTTGTATCTACGGGACACATTTTATATAACATTTTTTAGACAGAATCTACTATCTGTATCAGTTTTGGATAAGGAAGGTTATTGTTTTGCATTCGATAATATAGTTGTAAATATATCTATCAATACAAGACATATTGGTACTGCCTTCTTATCCTACGGACTATATAGTATGTGTCTTACTCTTAATGAGATGTATGTCTCTTCTTATGTTGCTAAACCTGTTACTCGAAAGAGGACCTCCATAAAGGACACATCGTACATGTTGTGGCATGAAGACCTTGGCCACATTTCCAGGGAGAGGATTGAGAGACTGATAAAGGATAACATTCTCCCAACTCTAGACTTCAGTGATATGGAGACATGTGTCAATTATTGTAAGGGCAAGTTTACTAAGATAAAGAAGAAGGGGTCAACTCGTGCTTCAGGCTTATTGGACCTCATACATACGGATGTTAGTGGTCCTTATATAGTCACATTGTGCAATGCTAGATACTTCTTGACATTTATAGATTATTATTCCCAATATGGTTATGTGTTCTTGCTTAAAGAGAAGTCTGAAATTCTTGATAAATTCTTGATCTTCTGGACTGAAGTTGAGAATCAATTGGGAAGATCAATAAAAATTGTTAGATCTGATAGAGGAGGGGAATACTATGGCAGACATGAGGTTGTAGGACAAGAAAAGGGTCCGTTTGTTAGGTATTTGGAATTAGTTAGAATAGTGGCTCAGTTCACTATGCCAGGTAGTCTTGAGCAAAATGGTCTGGCTGAAAGGCGTAATCACACCTAAAGGACATGATGAGGTCAATTCAAAGCAGGACTAACCTACCCGAATACCTTTGGGGTAAAGCCATCAAGACGACATTATATATCTTGAACAGAGTCCCAAGCAAGTCAGTGTCAAAGACACCTTTTGAGCTTTAGAAGGGCTGGAAGCCAAGCTTCGCACACATTCGTGTGTGAGGCTGAGGTTGTATAATCCTAATAAGAGTATATTGCAATCTCGTTCAACTCGTTGCTATTTAGTGGGTTATTCCGACCACTCTAAGGGCTACAGATTTTACTATAAAAAGGGAGGGGCTAGAATAGTGGAATCACAGATGGCGAAGTTCCTGGAATTCAATGTCTATGATAAGGGAGGATCCTCACATCCTTCAGAAATTAGCAGGACAGATACTACGATCATTTTGTATCCGCCTCTCATACAGTCAGCTCTAGTGGATGAAGGCCTGAGTATCATGCCTGAGCATGCACAAGAACCTACTCCTATTCAAGAAGAGGTTTCTAAGGTACAAGAGCCTGTGCAGTTACGCAGATCCACTAGAGAGAGGCGATATGCTATCTCATCAGATTACATAGTCTATCTGGGTGAGCAAGGCTATGACATTGGACATGTTGTGGGTCCAGCTACTTTTTTAGAGGCCGTTTCTAGACCCCATGTGGATAGGTGGTAGGAAGCAATGAAGGACGGGATGCAATCTATGAGGTATAATAAGGTATAGGAGCTTGTTGATTTACCTCAATATTGTAGACCTGTTAGTTGCAAGTGGCTATTTAAGACCAAGAAGAACACACAAGGTTAGGTTGAGTGGTTTAAGGCAAGTCTAGTTGCTAGAGAATTCACTCAGAGAGAAGGAGTTGACTTCAATGTTACATTCTCTCCTGTGTCCTCAAAGGATACATTTAGAGTGATTATGACATTAGTAGCTCATTATGATATGGAGCTACATCAGATGTACGTTAAGATCGCTTTCCTGAATGGTGACCTTTATGAAGAGGTCTATATAGAGCAGCCTGAAGGATTTCAGGATCAGGATGCAACTGACAAGGTATGCAAGTTGAATAAATCAATATATGATTTAAAGCAAGCTTCCAGACAGTACCTAAAGTTTGATGCGGTTTTGAACTCATTCAGCTCTGTAGAGAACAAAGTCAAAAGATGCTTATATTGTAAGGTCAAGGGGAGCACGGTCATCTTTATACTACTGCATGTTGATGATATCTTGCTCGCGTCAAATGATTTGACCATGTTACATGAAGTTAAGCAACTTTTGGCCAAACATTTTGACATGAAGGATTTGGGTGAAGCATCTTTTGTCCTCGGTATACAATTTCACAGGACAGATCTCAACACTCGCTGAGCCTCTCGCAAAGTGTATACATTGAGCGTGTGCTACAATAGGTCTACATTACAAAGGTTTAATATGGCTGAATGTAGACTTATTGTAGCACCTATCTCTCATGGAGAGAGATTATCTTTGGCACAGTGTCCAAGAAATGAAGTTGAGAGAGAGACTATGAGAAATGTTTCGTATTTTAGTGTTGTTGGTAGCTTGATGTATGCCTAGGTGTGCACTAGATAGGACATTACATTTACTGCTAGACTGCTAGGTCGATATCTGGCTAACTGAAGTGTGGACTATTGAAATGTAGTCAAAAGGGTGTTGAGATACCTAAAAGGTGTCAAAGATTATGCATTGACATACTAAAAAGTCAACGATTTGAACCTCACAGGGTATACGGACTCTGATTTTACTATGTGTTCGGATGATCGCAAGTCCACTTCAGGATACATTTTCATGTTGGCAGATGATGCGGTATCATGGAAGAGTGTCAAGCAGACACTGGTTACTTCCTCAACCATGCATGCAAAGTTTGTTGCATGTTATGGAGCTGCTATACAGGCGGTTTGGTTCAGAAACTTGATTTTCGAATTTTCTATGGTGGATTCGATTGCTAGACCCATACAGTTGTATTGTGATAATCTTGCTGCAGTGTTGTTCAGTAACAACATAGTATCACGGGGTCTAAGCATTTGGAGGTCAAGTATTTGACCATAAAGGAGTTAATCCAGAAGGGTGACGTTGAAGTGGAGCACATCAGGACTGAAGAGATGTTAGCTAATCTGCTGACTAAACGACTTCGCCCACTAGTGTTTGCTAGACATGTATCAGTTATGGGCGTGTTGAAGTCCTTAGGCAGCAGTAGTTAAGGATCGTTGTATTTTGCTCCTTAAATGATTGTATATTTTGTTGTGTTATGACATTATGATTATTTATTAATAAAGATGATCATATTTTTCCTCAGTAATAGCTATTTTGCATATAGTCATAATACATGTAGAAGTCTTAAGATTTGTGTTGATCTTAAGCATTTTAAAGGTCATTGGGCATTTATAAATATTGACCTTAAGCCTATGTCATTAAACACATAAAATTTATATGGATATCCTTAAAGTTTCATATGACATAGGGGGATATAAGTTTTTAATCCCATAAAGGTTCTCTAATGTTGTTAGCATTCAGTTGGAGAACATAAAGATTTTCTCTAATGTTGTTTACCATCTGGTAAGAGGAAACAATTCAGTAAGAGAAATGGGATTTTTCTGCTGCAGTTTAGCATATGCAGTTTAGCATAAAGTTAGAGAAATCGAAAACTATAGAAGAAGATGATACATATTAGATCATAAAGGTATCATCGTAGTTTGCCACACTTCATTTTCCCATTCAAGTTAATGAGCTATTAGGTATTTGTGATTATATTAGTCCTGTGTCACACATGACACATGTGTCTGATATTTTCTGGTATCAAAAGCCTTGCAAGACAGAATGTAGGACTTTCATTACCTTTAGATCAAATATTTTTTAAAACTTTTGGTACCAATACAGTAGCATAACTTAACTGGATTTTCAAGCTGTTTTGAACTTAATTAAAACTGCAATTAATGATGGTCTAAGGGGGAGATTGTAAGACAATTTTGCCTTTAGGGGCAATTTTGTAATTTTCCCTTATAGTGGACAGTTATTAATTGTGATTTTGGTTTTTTAATAAATTACCGGCTAAATTACGTAATTTGATCTAGATAAGGGTAATAAAGTGACCCGATAAATGATCTAGATTAATGGGTCGAAGTTTAGGTAAAAAATAGATCACTTTTAGTGTGGACCTAGTCTCTATCGGCCTTATGATAGGAAACCCCAATTTGGAAGCTATATAAATAGGTTATGGTCTCCTACAGTTGCTCATATCAATCGTAAGTATACAGAATCTCTGACTCGTTAAGAGAGCTTGCGTATTGAAAAAACTGTAGAAAGGTCTAGATCATTTGTCGATGAACACTTTCCATAAAGGTCTCGAGAGATTGGAGCTCGTTTGGAGGCCAAAAATTGCTTCGGAACAAGAGATGGAACCGAAATTAGGTATTCTGCATTGCTTCATTTTTATCCTTTTATGACCAATCCTGGGTACGTAATAAGATCTGTACTACGTATTACAGTGACAACTAAAAGCTGATAGCAATTTGTTAGTGGCAATCACAAGGGTGTTAGATCAAAACTTGTGTGGACGTCCTTTTAACTGCCTTGTACCGAGATCTCTTTTCAAAAGGCCAAAGTATATATTTATGTGTTATATAGTCTTTATATGGGCTTTAAAATTGTCCCAAGGCATATATTTTAGAGCAACTGGCTATAGCAGCTAGCAGCCAATGCAAATGGTGAGGTTTAGTGGGATATACCAAACGTTGGAAAGGGCTAACCATCGTAATTAAATAAATCTCCAGCATAGTGGCAACGAGTTGGCCAAGAGAATCTCTCCCACCTTCTTGGGTCAGGTTTTGATCGTTTTCCTATATTGTAAATGTGAGACTAAGGTATTAAAAAAAAAACTTTACGTGCAAATATTATAAGTAGGAACTTCCTTCTTTGATCTTTAAAATAAAAATATATATATTCAAAGCTGGCGTACTTGAATCCTTAATAGTCTGGGGAAAGTACCCATTGTAATGGGTGAATCTCATGTCCAATGTCACAGTAAAATTTTAACCTTATCTTTAAAATTAGGCTCTTCACCATTCTAAAGTTCAACTGATGTGTGATGCATTGCTTCATTGGTCCCAAAAAATAAAAAAAGAAGAAGAAGAAGATTGTAAAAGAAATAACCGATCCCTTGTTAATTAGATGACTAAGACTTGACAGATCCTAAATGAAAACTGATGAGGAGTTTATGGCAGGTAACTTGTACATGTAGTTGGAATACTGAAAGCTTTAATCCTATTGTAACATTGATCTTAAAAAAAATGAATACAAGTAACATGCAAACACTATCGATACACCCTAAAAGGTGCATGAAAACTAAGCTGTCATCACTGTTGTTTGTCTAGGGCTTAACTTGTAGAAAAAATTCTGGTAGACAGTGGACAATTTGCTGTCTTTAGAGGTCATGAGCTAA
>JANZXR010000172.1:5537783-5550663 GCA_027575705.1 Erythroxylum echinodendron
AAGCTCGCTAAGCGCTTGAACAATATAGTTGCACTACAGAACTTCTTATAGCAGAATTCTCAGCTTCTAAATTAGCCGTTAATTTCCTTGAGTATGGCCAAAACAGCTCTCACTGCTTTGATATTTTTACTAATGATATTGTTCCAAGGTCTTCTTTGCATTGAAGGAAGGCGTTTAAAACAAAGAAAAGATGATATGAAGTGCGTCAAATGCTTCAACTCCGCCAAAGGGAAGAGTATTCTTGTAAAGAACAGTAGAGAAATAATTAAAGCAAACCAGCAAGACCATCTTCACCACGGCATCAAGGACAATGAAGGGTACATAGACGCTTTTAGACCTACAACTCCCGGTCATAGTCCTGGTGTTGGTCATTCCATTCACAACTAAGGGAAGAACACAATTTGCAATGTTTGTTGTTCAGGTGTTTAGGCTTGGTAATGGTTGTTGTGGCAAGTATGCATTATCACTTCAAAAGTAGGTTGTGTGCATTCATGCAGCTTTCTTTCCTGTTGTTAGTTCGGGCTGTACATGTACTTCTTCCTAAAATATTAATCCATAAGATATATAATTAATCTATTTTCAGCTTTAAAATATATAAATAACATGTTTTCCTTTACAAACACAATGTAAAACTAGATTGAATAAAAATCTTATAAGATTTCAGATTTTTAGGTCAATTTGTTAGTTATTAAATTCTTGATTTAATCTTTCAGATATTTTAAGTTAATTTTTTAAATTTTCAACTCAAAATAAACTATCAAATTGTTTCCTACTGCATACTAGATAGTTACTACGGCAACACAATTTACGAATGAAATTCTAAGGAAGTCCTCAATACTTACGGAGATGGATTAAATTCGTTTGAGGACTATGTAATGTACCGTCGTCCAAAGATGAAGCTCAAACACAAAAGTTATTACTAGGTTAAGATTAATCCGACATATAATTTTCATAATATTTAATATTCTCAAAAAACTTAATATTCTCAAAAAATTATTTTTGTTTTACTTTTATCTTGCCAAAATATAAAAACATCGAAAATAACCTCATAAATATATATAATTCTTTAAAGAAATAATAAATAATTTTAATTTCAATAGCAACTTACATAGTATTAAAGTTTTTTCAGTTAACACAACTTTCTTTTATTTTCTATAAAATAGTCCCTAAAACTTTAGGGAATGTGGTTTCAAAAACCACCTATCGAGTTTGATTAGTTGAACATTTTTACATAAAATCTTAGGCCCTCGTTCGGTTGGTTATTTGGTGGTCTATCTAGCTTATAAGAAAGAGTTTTAGGGAAAAAAAAAAAAAGTCTAATGTTTCATTAGCTCATTAGCAAATATATACACGTACATAAGTTAGCTTACAAAAAGAGTTAAGCTTAGTTAGGAAACCAAATTTTTAGAAGTTACGCTTACATCTAGTAATACAAATAATCAGCCTAAAGACCGAATTAACAAGAGAATAAATCTCAATAATATCACAACCTTATATACATCAAGATATTATCTTATCATATATACGCCAAGATATTATCCTTCGTCATCCTTCAACACTAGCTGATATATAAATTTGGTTGGAGGTTAGGCTAGTCAAATCGATTCATAATATTTCATAAAAATCGTACCAAGTTCTTTTAACTTTCTATATATATACTTGGAATTATTCTAATATGGTATTTTTATTTAAAATATTAAATAATAGTTGATAAGAAAATAAATTAAGTATTTTCACTAAATTCTCCTATTGGGATTTAATATCAAATTTTGGTATTTTATGAAATATAATTTTTCTTTGACATTTTTATAATTTTTTAATCAACTTAATTCAATATTTTTATTAAAAAATTATACTTAAAATATTAAATATTATTTAGTTTCGATAACGTATCACACTGACAAGCATCGATTCATCATAATCAACAGAGATTTTAATCTTTTCAAAAAATTAAACATCAATACAGATAACTTTATAACTAGGAAACAAAATTTCTAAATTTTGGATTTCATCAAGACTTCAAAAGAGTATAACAAGAAATAATTCGTATAACCAACTAATTTAATAATAATAGCATTAAAAAATATTTACAAGTCTCGGCACAAATAATTAAGTTTTGTGTAAGCTAAACTCCTTAGTTAATGAACAACTCCATATTCATTTAAGATTCATCTCTAATTAAAAAAATTTGGTTTCTTAAAAAAAATCTTTGTTTCAGTATTTTAAAAGAAATGTCAAACATATTATTTCAGATCCCTTATATAAGTTTTGGGGAACAAAAAATTATAGAAAACCACAGATTTACTTGTACCCGTTGATCAAATCGAAATTTTATAATAACTATCCAGAAATATATCCCCTCACTGAAGAGACCCATTTCTAGCTTGTATGCTCTGATATTTCCCTTATTTTCATTCCTTTTCTTAATTCCTTGGAGAGAAAAAGTTCCCATATGGCTGTAAAGTTAATGTATAAACCCGTTAACCATCAAATTAATGAACTGCATGGTCATGCTTTAGCGAGTTAATGAATGGACGTGTATTCGAATAGTGGGAAAGCACTCACTGTTTGCCCTTTATTAGGTCCCTAGCTATTACCCTACAACGACCCTTAGAGCCATTAAAAGGTAAAACACATTAAGAAAATTTCAAGAATCCTTCAGTCTTGGCTTAAACTAGTAAAAGTACACTCAACAGCTTCGTGAGGACCTCCTGGAGTCTTGTACTTGGGTCTTCGGAAAAAAAGTTCAATGGAGGAATTATTTGTACAGCGATGGGCCATGATATAAGGCAAGGAGAATATAGACAACTAGTCAGCGCTTGGATGGTTATGGGCTTTTTGGTTCATGAGAGGTAGGTTTTCGCCTTATTTTAAACCAACCAAAAAGCTCTTTTCTCCATTCTTTTGTGTGCTTCGACAAACTTGGTGGAATCTTCCCACTAGCCAGGACCTCTAACATGATCATGTCTTTAAATCCCTGAATACTAAAACTGAAGAGAAAATGGTCGCACCATTTGCAAGTCGTGAGGTATAAATACCACAGTCATAGAAGAGGCTTTAGACCCACTTACAAACCCAATAGGACATTAGAAGGGAAGAGTTGATCAAAACCACACATATAAATCCTACCTCTCTTTTCCTACTCCTTAAGTTCAAAATTCTTTACTTATGGCAGCAAGAAATCTTCTTGGTGTTTGTACTTTAGTTCTTGTTCTCATCCTGTTTCATGAAGTCCTGTACGTAGAGGGAAGGCTTCTAAAGTTCGAGTCCTGCGAGAAATGCTCAAGCAATAATGCGAATACATCAGAGAATGGTAAGAGCATTACTAGTACCGGTTTGAGTGTCAAAGCGCAGACAATTAGTAAGGCGGATAACATTGAAGATTTCCGTCCAACAGAACCAGGTCATAGTCCTGGTGTTGGTCACTTCATTAACAACTGAAATTCTTCTTCTTCATCATTGTCATCTTCTTCTTAGGTCTCCATATGCAGAACAAGCTCAAATCTGAACTTGTAAATATAATTATTGTTCCTCAGTATTTGTCTCTCTCAATTCTAATTTAAGTTAAGCGTTAATCCATATTGTTGCCATTTGATGACCTGCCTTTTTGTTAATAGCAGCACACCGAAATGTTAATGACTAGTGCTCGATACCAGGATTGATCTATGTTCGGTGTGGCTAATGAAGAGGACTGTTAAATATTAACTTTGAGTAGGAGTTGACCACAGAAAGTAGCTTACATTCTTCACTCAAAGACACATTCTAACCGCTATCTACTGACGGAAAAACGAAAATTAAATTACTATAAATCAAGCACGAATGTTACGGCATAGCTAGTCAAGATCCGGGTTAGCTGTTGCAGCGAAAGGTCATCACTTTTTTAATATGGTGGCAGCCACGAAGTTACAACTTTTGATGAACCGACATATCCATCTCGATATTTGAAAGATACGAAATAATAAATATTATACTTTGGACACTTTACATTTGACACCAAAGTGTAGCAAACTTTACTACGATTTGAACCTTAAAATTTAATGGATTTCCTAACTTCAGTTTCATGTTAATTAACAACTAGAGCCAGTGATAGTAAAATGGAAATTCATATTCAATAAATACTTATAATTCAGTTAATTAAAAAACGAGATAGAAGTCTCTTTTCCATCAGATTTTGGTAATATAGATTATATGCTTTATCTGATATATCAAAAAATCACAAGATGTTGTAAAAGTGAAATGCAATCATAGTTTAGGATGGCTTGATGACATTCCAAGTTAATTTATAATCAAGATTTTAAATTGGATATATTACAGGTTACACTATGATTGCAAAATATTATAACAATTATAAATAAATACAATCATAATTATAAGTAATATATTTATATTTACAATAAATTAAAGAACAGTGTGAACTATTTTAACTACAATATTAATTACTGCCCAAAATTTAAAGACCCTATTTATGGTTGTAAGAGTACTAGTGATCAAAGCAACAAGAGGGGAAGTGAAATGAATTTACGTCGACAACAAGGTGCAAATTGGATATTCTGCAAACGCATATAATTATAAACAAGAAGAAATTGGCAAGATTTGGAATAACGTGTGTTGATGGAAATACTTGATCATGATCTGAGTAGATGGCATAGCAACTTCTTTAATCAGTATTCGTACACGAATATTCTTGCAAATCTATTAGTGTCCCGATTAAATATTCCAATAAAACAAAGGAAGGGATATCAAACCAAAGCCCCTTATGCCATATGTAGCATTTCTTCTTTTTCCTGCGCTCACCATTGGACAAGTTTCAATGTTCCATTGACAACAAATACACCGCATGGCATCCTGTTGTTTTATGTCCACCAGTCTTTTGAGCTTCGTTGTTCCACTGTCCAGGTTGATTTTTATGATTCAATCTTTATTCTTAGACAACGCATAATCAGATTGACATTTTCAATTCTCTACACTATATCTCAGTTCAATATAATCCCGTATAAGAAAAGGCATAATTACGGTTATTATTTGACTTGATTAAGTTCCAAAATTTTTATTCAATATTGAAATATTTCGACTGGAAAAGTAAATGATGAACTCATATTTGTCTGGTGAGAGATGAGATCTTGTGGCTGTAATCGCAACTAGGGTTGAACGGAACAGACATAGGATTTAGTAATTTTCCAATTGCTTAAATTGAAGTCATATTGTTCCATCTACACCATATTCTCATAATGGTCGTTAAGTTAGTTTAATTATAGCATGGGCTGCTTGAAAGCCGACTTTAATAGGTTACTTGAGTTTTCTTATTTTTGGTTTGGCCTCAACAGGAGACAAACCATGGTGGACTCTGATATAATATTTTGCAAGTTGAAGCATGAGCTATGTACGGGCTTGATTCTGCTCGCAACCTGTATGATACTGATTCCATTATATTGTTAATCTAGTGTTTTTTGTAAATTAATGATGGACAGACAGTTTGTTCTGGTCCTAGTTGTACTGACCCTTTTGTAATTGACTGTCCACTTTACAGGATTCTAACTTTATTAACTAAGTAAATGCTGGAAATGGCGTCATGCACGCTCTAGTCAAAATAGTTGAAGCTTTGGGTTTGGCTTTGATTTGTTTTGGAGCCATCGCCAGTGACCTCGGTCGTTAATTATTAGTTAATTTATAAAACACTATAATCTCATATTGTAATGTAAATTTCCCTGAAGGATTCATGTATGTGATGAACAAGATTTTCTAATTCTTTTGTTATAATTTGAATAATTCAAAAAAGATTTTTTTATCAAACGTTTTAAGGGAACTTTTATTTAATCAAATTGGCCAAATGAGTCCCAGCGGAAAAGAAAATAAATCAGCAAAATATAAACTCGAATACTACTACCGATAATAGGTCCAAAATTAATTGAATTGATATGATTATATTGGAGGTAGATAATGTCACTCTTTTATCAGGTAAACTTAAATATATCAGAAAATGGTCATGCCATGCGGACTAATATTGGAAATCAAAACAATATTAGATCCATATGATAAATCTATTGTTGGTCCAACCTTATTATAGAGATATTTATTTGTGTAATTCTACTAAATTTGAGCTGTGGAAGTGTTAGTTGTCTTATAGATTAAAAAGAACAAAGATCGGGCAAATGCGAGGCAGAAACTGATGATTGGAAGTTGTTTATGAAGCACACACTTGTGTTAAGATTACATACACCTGTGCTAATGGTAGACATGATCGTCTAGATAAACTTGTAAGCTTTTGTAATTGTGTCTAACTTGAATGACGACGTTTGAGAACAAACACACTCGTGTGGATCCAGACATGCCCATGTCTGCTGATCATGTAAATCGATGGGACTATGTATTGGGCTTTAAACTCCAATTCCATGTGAGCCCAATAATTAGTGAAGTAAACCGGTTCGGTAATACTCAGAATGATCACAATGAACTCCTAGACAGTATTACCATTCCACGTAAAATCCCAGTTGACCGGAGGGGTCACAAGTGGTCCCTCTTAAAACCCGACTTCTAGACAGAAGTTACGTGCACGGTATATTTATCATAACTTCACCCACAGCGAAATGCCTTCAAATATTGACTGAAACTTGACCTGTTGAATCCTCTAGAATAATAATCACAGTAAAATAGAACAATTACCGTGAATAGTACCTATGGTAAATAGTAATGTTGTGAATAGTAACCATAGTGAATAGTAACTACCGTGAATAGTATCTACCATAAATGACAGATAAAAATAATAACACCGACAATTTACATGAAAAACCTCCTAAATAATTAAAGGAAAAAACCACGGGATCGAGCCGGTAAATTTTTCACTATATGTGTGAAGAAAATTTCTTACAATCACTCAAATTTCTTACCCACTAGAATATGATCACAATTCTAGCAACTCTCTAATTTTACCGTTCTAGTTTTACCTCACACCTCTCTGTGGATGTGATCGAGAGTACAAAACTCACTCAAAAAGAGCTCTCTCTTTATAAGCTTTACTGCTTACCTCTCTTGTTGTGTTTAATGTTGCAAAACTCAAGCCTATTTATAAGCTCCAAAGAACATGATTTTATGGCTTCAAATTAGGCCACATCTTCAGCTTGCCAACGCCACAAAACCAAAAACAAAACAAAAACATAGCATTATCCCATGTTTGCCACCATTTGTGCTCCTTATCATGGGTTATTGGGATGGACCCTTTAATTCTCCCCCTCTAGCTCTAACCATCACATCCTAGAGGAGGTCTTCAACTGGCTCTCAACAGGAACCCATCTCTGCGAGTTCAACACATAACTCGAACTTCTCCTTGGGAACAACTTTTGTCAACATATCGGCAACATTTTTATCTATGTGAATCTTCTGCAACTGAAACGTCTTCTCCTCAAAGGCAAGTCTGAGCCAATGATACCTTATGTCAATATTTTTCGTTCGTGCATGATACATAGTGTTTTTGCTCAAGTCTAAAGCACTTTGACTATCACAATAGACTATGTATTCTTCCTACTGCACACCTAATTCTTGAAAGAATCGTTTCAACCAAAGAATTTCCTTCCCTTCTTCCGTTGCTGCAAGGTACTCTGCTTCAGTAGTTGATAAGGAAACACATTTTTGTAATCTTGACTGCCATAAGATAGCTCCCTCTGAGAATGTAAAGAGGTATCCTGATGTTGATTTTCTTTCATCAAGATCACTGGTCGTATCTGCATCTGTGTAGCCAACAAGTGAAGACTCTTCCCCTCCAAAAGTCAGACATAATTTTAAGGTTCCTCTCAAGTATCTTAAGACCCACTTGACTACTTCCCAATGTATCTTCCAAGGATTTGACAGAAATCGGCTCACAATGGCAACTGCATGAGCGATATCTGGTCTCATATACACAATTGCGTACATCAAACTTCCAACTGCTGAAAAATATGGAATATTAGACATATCATCTCTTTCTTTCTCTTTTGATGGATTGGATTTCTGACTCATCATGACGTGAGTGGCAAGAGAGTGCTAACTGGTTTAGCCTTCTTCATATTGAATCTCTTGAGAATCTTATCAATATATTTCTCCTACGATAGCCACAACTTGCAGGACTGTTGATCTCGGGTAATCTCCATTTCGAGAATTCACCTTGTCGATCCCAAATTCTTCATGTCAAACGTATTTGACAAATCACCTTTTAACCTGTTAATCAAGTCTGCATCTGGTCCAATGATTAGCATATCATCAACATACAAGAGAAGAATGATAAATTTCCCGTCAGGGTATCTTTGGACATATACACAAGGATCTGCATCCGTCCTTTTGTAGCCTTGATTTACTATGAAAGAATCAAACTTTTTATACCATTGTCGCGAGGCTTGTTTCAACCCATACCATCTCTTCTTCAAACGACAAACCATATCCTCCTTTCCCTTGACCTTGAAACCTTCTGGATGTTCCATATAAATTTCTTCTTCTAGATCCCCATGCAAGAATGTGGTTTTTACATCACGTTGCTCTAACTCAAGATTCAAGCTGGCTACTAGACCTAGCACAACTCGAATAGAACTCATTTTCACAACTAGTTAAAAAATATCATCAAAATCAATACCTTTCTTTTGTGTGAAACCTTTGACGACCAATCGAGCTTTGTTTCTCACTAGGTTACCGTCATCTTTCTTCAGCTTGTACACCCATTTGTTCTTGAATGTTCTCTTCCCTTTTGGAAGTTCCATCAGCTCGTACGTGTCATTCTTCTTTAAAGAATTCATCTCCTCTTGCATGGCCTTCATCCAACAATCTCTATCTCTACAAGATTGCACATTTTGGAAGCTCTCTGGATCCCCTTCATCAGTAATCAAAATATAATTAGAATTAGGGTAACTTTTAGATGGATGGCGTTCTCTGGTTGACCTTCTCAGTTGAGGTTCAATCCCTTATGGTGGAATGGGGTTCTCTGGCTCCCCCTGCTCAACACCCTCTACATTGGTATCATTATTTACAACCGTATCTTGATCCCCTATAACCAGCTCTTCTTCTTCCTGTTCTAATTCTGGCATTCCTCCTCCTGTGGCATCATCTGTTGGAATGCTCATCGGTGTAATATCAACAATACCGCCACTTGTGGATCTTGTATCATCCATAGTTGTATCTTCCATGATCTCATTCTCATGGAATACCACGTCTCGGCTCCTGACAACTTTCTTTTTCACTGGATCCTATAACCTGTAGCTAAATTCTTCGTCTCTATAACCAATAAATATGTAAGGCACTGACTTGTCATCAAGTTTTGATATCTGCTCCTTTGGAATATGTATGAACGCCTTGCAGCCAAATACCCTCAAGTGAGAGTATGAAATATTTCTACCTATCCAAACCTTCTCTGGGACTTAAAAGTTCAAAGGCACTGAAGGTAGTAGGTTGATTAGGTAGGTAGCGGTGCTAACAGCTTCTCCCCAAAATGACTTAGATAGATTAGCCATTTTGAGCATGCATCTGACTCTCTCGATAATGGTACGATTCATCCGTTCAGCAACGCCATTGTGCTATAGTGTACTAGGAACCGTCTTCTCATGCCTGATACCGTGCTTGCTGCAGTAATCTCTAAATTCCCTAGAGATATATTCAACTCCATTGTCAGTACGTAGACACTTTAATGACATTCCAGTCTCTCTTTCCACCATTGCGTGGAACTACTGGAAGTGTTGGAATATCTAATCATTTGTGTGCAACAAATATATCCATATTTTCTGTGAGAAATCATCAATAAAGGTAAGAAAGTATGTATTACCTCCAAGAGATTCCACCTCTATAGGACCACATACATCAGAGTGTACTAACTCCAACTTGTTGTCTCTCCATCTAGAGCTCTTCTGAACTGATACATGATGTTTCTTCCTCAATAAACAATAATCACAAGGGTTTATTTTTCCATTGGCTAGTGGAATGAGGGACTTCTTAGCCAAAATATTCAACCTTTTCTCACTTACGTGCGTCAGTTGCCTGTGCCACAAATTTGGTGAAGCATCATCCTCAATTGTATTCAGTTGACCCACACATATCATCGCGTGTGTCTTGTACAGTGAGCAGCATAATCTTCCTTTCGCCACCACCAAAGATCCTTTAGTGAGTTTCCAGTTACTATCACCCATATAATGGTGATAACCTTCCTTGTCCAGTACACTACCAGAAATCAGGTTCAACCGTAGATCAGGAATATGTCGCACATCTTTGAGTATTAATGTACACCCAACAGTGGTCTTCACGCAGATGTTACCGATTCCTACTATTTGCGAGACACTATGATTTCCCATTCTAACAGTGCCAAAGTGTCCTTCTTGATAAGTAGTAAAGTATTCCCTTTTTAGAACATAATGGTATGAAGCATCGGAGTCTACTATCCACTCATTATTTGCATTTATAACATGACAATAATCTGCATCATGAGAAACTAATGTTACCTCGCCATCTTCCGCCCAAACTGTAGTAGTTGTGTTTTTGTCATTGTCCTGATTTCGGTTTGCATTCTCCTTTTTGAGAAGATAACAATTCCTTTTGAGATGACCCGTCTTATCGCAATAGTAACGCCGTCTCTTCTCCCTAGACTTGGATCTTTCCCTAAACTTTCCATGCTTTCGACCTCTACTCTTGCTCCGACCCCTATTCTCTGTAACAAGGGCTTATGAACTGGTACTGGCACCGTCTCTTCTCTACAGTTCTTCGTTGAGTAGTCTATTCTTTACTATCGACATCTATACCACACCATTTGGAGCTTAGTTGTTTAAAGATAACACAAGAGTATCCCAGCTATCCGGCAAAGATCCCAACAGCAGGCATTCTCGCATCTTGTCATCCAAGGACATACCACTAACTGCTAACTCAGTTACGAGTCCTTCAAATTCGTTCAGGTGTTGTGTCACTGATCGTCCCTATGATAACTTCAAGTTCATGACTTTACGAATCATGAAAACCTTTCCTTAAGCATTCGCAGCCTCGTACATACCTTCTAATTTCTTCCAGAGAACTTGAGGATCTTTTTCATTCCTCACATGGTTATACAAGCTTGTGTCTATCCATTGACGTATTGTACCAAATGTCTACTTCTTTGACTTGTCCCACTACTTCTCGGTCATATCCTCTGGCTTAGCACCGTCACCTTCAATTGAATTGTATAGATCTAATTTGAATCTGTCAACTTGATCATTGCCCCATCGTTCGCCATGTCAAACTCCTGGATCAGTCTAACCAAGAGCTCTAATACCAGTTGTAGGGATTTAAACTCCAGTTCCGTGTGAGCCCAATAATTAGTGAAGTGAACCGATTTGGTAATACCCAGGATGATCACAATGAACTCCTAGATAGTATTACCATTCCACGTAAAATTCCAGTTGGTCGGAGGAGTCACAAGCGGTCCCTCTTAAAACCTGACCTTCTAGATAGAAGTTACGTGCACGGTATATTTATCACAACTTCATCCGTTGCGGAATGCCTCCAAATATTGACTGAAACTTGACCTATTGAATCCTCCAGAATAATAATCACAGTAAAATAGAACAATTACCGTGAATAGTAACTATGGTAAGTAGTAATGTTGTGAATAGTAACCATGGTGAATAGTAACTCGTGAATAGTATCTACCATAAATGACAGATAAAAGTAACAACACCGAGAATTTATATGGAAAACCCCCTAAATAATTAGAGGGAAAAACCATAGGACCGAGCTGGTAAAATTTTCACTATATGTGTGGAGAAAATTTCTTACAATCACTTAAATTTCTCACCCACTAGAATATGATCACAATTCTAGCAACTCTCTAATTTTACCGCTCTATTTTTACCTCACACCTCTCTGTGGATGTGATCCAGAATACAAAACTCACTTAAAAAGAACTCTCTCTTTATAAGCTTTGTTGCTTACCTCTCTTATTGTGTTTAATGTTGCAAAACTCAAGCCTATTTATAGGCTTCAAAGAACATGATTTTGTGGCTTCAAATTAGGCCATATCTTCAGCTAGCCAACGCCACAAAACCAAAAGCAAAACAAAAACACAGCATTATCCCATGCCTGCCACCATTTGTGCTCCTTGTCGTAAAGGATGGACCTTTCACTGTGTAACTCCGTGATGTCAAGTTTGAGGCTTAAAAGTTAGATATGGTCACCACACATAGCTAAGTGGGCAACTTTGAGTGGTATAAAATCTTGTCCTTTTGAGTTTAACAGGTAAGTTTGAAAGACCGAAGTTGTATGAGATAATAATATACTACAAGAAAATCATAAAATAGTGTCAGAAATTTATCGACGGAATAAAAACCGTAGCTATTTACCGACAGAATACAAACGATCGTCGGTAAATACGTCGTCAAAGTTTAGATATAGCGACGGAAACAATTGTCGTCGGAAAAACTGGAGGGAAAGAATTTCGCGCAAAATTTCCGACGACATATAACTACGGCGTAACTGTTACCGTCGGTAAAAATTGTGGAGATCCTTCCCGCAATTAAATAGCTTCAGATATTTACTGACGACAAATGTTCCGTCAGTGAGTTTGGATCAGTGTCTATTATTTACCAACGGCATGGAGTATGGACAATGTTTTCCGTCGCAAAATTAAGTGACAAGACGATCCTGTTAAATATTTGATTAATTTAAATACCGACGGAATTTAAATTCCATCGGTAAATGTTGACTAATTAATAAATAAAACGACGTCGTTTCAATCTTATTGTAATGCTTAATTTAAAGTGTGAATTTGAAAATCTGACAATTAAGTGTGAATTTTATAATAGATCAGGTTGATTTAACTCACTAATAACTTTTCGGATTATGGACATCCTATTGACATCCGTCAACCTAAAAGTTTTTTACCATTCCTACCCGTGAGGAGTGTGTACAG
>JANZXR010000172.1:5550763-5585329 GCA_027575705.1 Erythroxylum echinodendron
ATGAAGGATACATAGTATGGAATCACTGATTTAAATTAACAGTTTTGCAGAAATGAGCAATGTTGATAGATCTTGGACGTATAGACGAATATCACGTGATGGTTTCATTAATCATGAATTTGTTAAGGGAGTTGAAGCCTTTATTCATTATGCATGTTCGCAACCTGCATATATGGATGGGCCAAAGATCAGATGTCCATGTAAAAAATGCAAGCACATTCACTTCCTTCCTATAGATGAAGTGAACGGGCATTTGTTGAGAAGAGGGTTTGCTCCCAATTATTTTCAGTGGACACGACATGGGAAAATAATTGAGATACTTGAAATTGAGTATCCTGCATTGTCAATAAAGCGAACTATGATATTTAAGTGTGAGTGGTTTGATCCAACTCCAAATGTTGGTACAAAAGTGCATAGTCGATATAATTTAGTTGAAATCAATAAACGAAGAAGATTTCGACATTTTGAACCTTTCGTGTTGGCAATGCAAGCGATCCAAGTGTATTATGTCGCTTTTCCCAGCTTACGACAAGATAAGTCAGATTGGTTGGTTGTTTGCAAAGTTAAACCTAGAGGTGTTTTTGATTCACGTGAAAAACGAGAACAGAGAGTTGAAAGTGAAGCGCTTCAGGAAAAGACTTATGAAATAAATGCATCTGTTGTATATGAGGATAATGAACCTTTGAACAATCCATGTAATAAATATGTTGAAATTTTATCTGGAGATGATAAGGAGGGCCAAAGATCTAAAGAAGAGCCTAAGTTTGATTCAAATTCTTCAGAACAAGAAGATGATTTTGATTTACAATTAAGTGATGATAGCAATTAATTTATGTTTGTAATTGAATATTGTATGAACAAATCAATTATTTTCTTTTCATTATATTATATAAATTATTGAAATAAAATTGTAATATTTCTACAAACTTCATTCAAATGTTGATTTCCGGTTGAAATATTGTAAATATTATTACATCAAAAGTATTTATCGAATATTTTTCCTTTTATTACAGAAAGACTTTTTTTGAGATTTTCAATTTAACTAGATTATCTATAAAGTATGGGAGTCAAGAGCGCATACACGTTATCATGACTTTGTTGGTCTGATACACAGGGCGGCTGTACGACCGCCTTACATTTCTGAAGAAATATGGAGTCGATGACTACAGTATTGGACATCACCTGAGGCCATGTCTGTTTTATAGCGCAATTCGGCCAATAGACGTAGAGGACTCGAGAAAGAGAGTCTTTCTGTATATACGGGAGGATCTATTACCCACCAAGAGCATGCACAGAGACTTGTAATTATCTACAATTTACAGTTATATTCTCATCCCTTTTTTTGCTGTATTTTAATTGAATTTGCTTTGTTAAAATTTGTATGTTATACTGGTGCCATATATGGCTGTGACTTTAGTTTTGTTCTTTGTTTAATAAGGAGTAGATTTCATAAAAATAGAGGAAATTTTGCCAAAATTTTTATAAAATCTATTTAACTTATAATTAACATTTTATTCTTATGTAGAAAAAGTCTATGGGCATAAGGCCTACACCCCGTCAGCTATTTCTGCACACTCACACTAAGAAGCATGACGGTATGACATTCGTCAACAATTGTTATAGAGAACTCAATGTATGTGAAATTTATGATTTAATATTAATAATGCTTAATAATCATCACTTACTAATTATAAACATTGCTTTCTAATAGGACCAAATACAACAAAGCATTGAACGACGGTCTCAACAATATGAAGCTATTGATAATACTGAAACTTATCTTGAAGCAGTGGGTGGTAGGGACCGTAGTAGGAGGATATTCGGCGTAGGTTCATTTGCGAACACTTGTTATTTGCAATCCTCCACGTCCAGTACAGCAGCATCTGCTAGGCAGTCCACCACCAGTTAAATGGAAGCACTTGAGAGCATAGTGCAGACATTGTCGACTCAATTGCAACAGACGTTAGAACAGTTGCAACAGTCGATGGCACAGCAACAACAGTCAATTCAGTTCATCTCTCAACTCTGTCAAGAGGTGAATGAGTTGAAGCACAAGGGCCAACTAGAGCATCCACCATCTCCAGATCAATAGTTTACTTTTGGTCATTTAGTTTGTATTACAAATACTTATTATTTACAATGTAATGTTTTTATTATCAATTAAGATATTTTAACTTTTAATCATTAATCAAAATTTCTGTTTCTACAAATTAAATGTATACTATAAATTTCTAATTATTAAAATTACGCATTAACCATAATTTAAATATAATGACAAATATATTACATATTTTTTTAAAAATTAAGTAATGCATTTACCGACGGAAAGAAATGTCCGTCGGTAAATACATGGCAAATTACCAACGATACACGAGCGTTTCCGTCGTCAAGATAGAAGGAGTTACCTACGAAAATTCATTTCCGTCTGTTAAGCTTCTAGCAAATATACCGACGGTAAGATTGTTACCATTGGTAAATATGCCGACAGAACAATACAACTGACACTAAATTGTATCGACAGTCAGGCACATAGCAAATCGTTGGTATTTTTACTGACGGAACAATAATATTCCGATGCTAAATTTACCATCGGTAAAGTTACCGACAGAATCTGCTTTGACTGTCAGTAAGTATTAGCGACTGCCAAATCTACGATGCTTTTTTCTGTCGGTAAATTCCGTCGGTAATACATATTATTGACGGAATATTTATATTTTTCGTCGGTAATTTCTGTCACAAAATGACATTTTTCTTGTAGTGATATTTGACAAAACAAGAGCTTTTAGAGTTCAAATAGCAGTATTCAACCACAATTTTATTGAACTTTGATTTTTAAGATTAGTTGGGTATATATATATGTATTATCAATTTATACTCAATCTTGAAAGTTTTTTAGAGAGTTAAATGAGAGATTAGCTTAAAACCTTAAAAGTTTGTATCAATTTGTCTCGTGATTTTTCTATGTTAAAATTTTGTATTCAATTTGTCTTTCAATCATTTATATTGTTTGAGTGGTTTGTTATTGGTTAAGTGATTTCATTACTCTGATGGGTGTTATTACATAGAGTCCAACAACAGGTATCAAAGCCTTAGATATAAAATATAACAATAACTCTATAGTGAAGTTGACATCAATCAACTAGTCAATATAGAGACCTATAATGGAAGATCTCCTATATTGCAAGGATTTGTATAATATAATCGATATGAAAAAAAAATGTAAAAGATGATATCTTATCTAAGGCGGAGGAGATGACAAATAAAGAGAGGGAAAAAATGAAGTGAAAATTTTAGGAACTATTAGACAGTGGATTAACATCAATATATTTCAACCATGTATCCCAAGAGACGAATCCTTTCGAGATGTAAAAATTAGTATCAAAGTATTGCAACGATTTTCAGGATATCGTCAACAAGTTGATTGCTATGAAGATCATCCTTGATAATGAACTATAATCGTTGATCCTGTTAAGTTTCCTATTAGATAGTTGGGAAACTTCGGTTGTGACTATTAGCAACTCCACTCCGAATGATGTGCTTTTCTTGGATTTGATTAAAGAAAGTATGTTTAATGAAGAGATGAGGAGAAAGGAGTTAGTGTCGACAACGTATAGGCTCTTGTTGTAAAGAATAAAAGAAGAGGCAAGAGTGGAGGTTTCAAAGGGCAGGGCAAGTCTAGAACAAGTCCAAGTCTAAAGATGGTAAGAAGACCAAGATCAGTCACTACTGCAATAAAATCCGATTATATAAAAAACGTTCTGCTACAAGTGGAAGAAAGACTAGAAGAAACAAGACAATTAAAAAAAGTAGAGACAACAGTAACACTAGAACAATAGCCTCAAGCATAAATGATAAGGTATCGTTAACTTGTGCAACCAATGAGTGTCTCCACATGTTGATATAAGGGCTTCCTATCACCGTATTCCAATGAGAAAATACTTCATCAGTAATAGGAGTGGTGGTTTTTGAAGTGTGAAGATGGGAAATCAGAGCTTCGCTAACATCGTCAGTATAGGTGACATTTGAGTTCAGACCAATATTAGGTGCATGTTGATCTTACGAGGAGTATGACACATTCCAAACTTGCATTTTATTAGAATTTTTAATGTAGGTAGAGTGTAACGCCAATTAACAAGAATTAGGCTTAGATATAATCATTGCCAAAATGATTAAAAGTAGCCATTTAGTTAGTTGGTCCTTACCATTTATTAACCCTTTAATATTTTCATTTTTAATCAATGTGATACTCTTAACACTCCCCCTTAAGTGCAATTAAGATTAGACATCCAATTGTTACTTGAAATAGATGCTGCAATAATTGAACCGGTCCGTTAGGGCTAGACATCTAGATGGGCAACTAAAAATTAAGAATCTAGACCAGACCTGCTCTAATACCATACTAGAATTTTTAATTTAGGTAATGCGTAGAGTCCATTAACAAGAATTAGGCTGGGGTCCAACCATTATCAAAATGACTAAAAATAGCCATTTGGTTAGTTGGCTCTTACCATTTATTAACCCTTTAACGTTTTCATTTTTAATCAATGTGAGATACTCTTAACAAAAATTGTTGAGAATACCTATATTTGAGTGTCTCACATCGAAGAAAGAGGGGAAAAAAGACTAATACATAAGCTTAATGGGCTACTTCACTTATTTCCAATTAGTTTTAGGATAGAACCTCACTTGGGCTTGTATATGATCTAAATTTCCTTCTTGTGTGAGCTCGTAGGCTCATTGCAAATTAGCACATCTCAATTTATTGTCAGCGAATGTGATTAACAAAGAAAGATATAGGCACATGTTTAGGGATGGCAAAGAAGTTATTTAAAGGAACATTAATAATTGCTCATGGTAGATTATGATGCTCCCAATACAAGAGACACTTAAAGTTGTGTAATGGCGAACTATATGACGTTAAGGAGAATACTTATCCAAATTTGTGACACTAGATATTGGGACACATTAGTGACAAAGAGATAAAATTGCTAGTTGACAAATCATTTATTCCTGTAAAAACTAATGTTTCTCTTAACCCTGTGATCATTGTGTAACCAAAAAGCAACATTTAATTTCATTTCATAAAAGTTCTACTAAAAAGAAGGCTAAGTTAGAATTGGTGCACTCTAACGTGTGTTATCCCTTCAAGATAGAGTATTTGGGTGGTGACAAGTACTTTTTCATTTTTATCAATGATGTTACTCGTAATAATTGAGTCTTTATATTAAAAACTAAAAGTCAAGTGTTCCAAATCTTTATAAAATTTTATGTCAAAGTGGAAAGAGACATAGAAAAGGTTGAAGCGTCTCTAAACTAATAATAAATGTGAGCACACCTTTAACAAGTTTAAGGAATATTATGCGAGACATGACATATGACATAAGACAAAACTTGGTACCTTACAACAAAATGATGTTACCTAGAGAATTAATCAAATCATTATAGAGAAGGTTCGGTGTATGCTTCGAATGTCCAATCTGCTGAAGTCCTTTTGGGGTGAGGCAATCTAAACCATAGTGAGTGTGATCAACAAAACTCCTTTAGATCCTTTAGGTCTTAATGTTCCCAAGAAAGCATAGAAAGGGAATGATCTGATTTGTACGCATTTAAGGGTGTTTGGTTGATCAAACATGGACCGAAGGAGCAAAGATCGAAGCTAGATTCAGAAAATACTACTTATATATTTGTTAGATATGGTGACGGAAGGTTTGACTATAGGCTCTATGACCTCACAAAGCATAAGGTTGTTAGAAGTAAGGATGCAACTTCTACAAGCATAAGATGGAGCAAATCACATCAAAGAAAACAAGTATACTTTCAGCAGTTTATATTTCAGTAACGTAGATATTACCCTTGTTCCTACTTTTGTTGATCAGCCTACTTATAAAAAAGGTAAAGGATATCAGCTGACACATGATGGTAATGATCAGGTGCAATATAATGGAGATGGGTTATATAAGCCACATCCGTAAGTGATATAGATAAGGTCCATAGGCATAATGAGTAGGGGGAGCAACCTGCTCAAGTGTTGGAAGATGTCCTACTTTAAGTTCAACTAGAGTGAAGAAGCCTTCGCTAAATACCCTAGTTCAGAATATCTCATAATCACTATTGAGAGGGAGCCAGAGAATTTCCAAGAAGTGCAACCACTTAAAGACAAAGGCTTTTAGCTCATGACAATGTAAAAGGAGAAGGATTTTTTAAAGATTCACGCAGACAAGAATGGTACTGATATATTAACGAAGGTAGTTTCCATGAGTAAGATTGAGCTTTCTAGCAAGCTCCCCGAGATGACTTTTGACTAAGATATAGGGTAATTGATTTGTCATCTTAACATGTGCTAGAGAGAGGTTATTGTGGGTTCATCCCCATTTTAATGATGTTTGTTCATGTAATTTTACCAAATTTGGGCTTCAGAAGTTTTAGTTATCTTAATAGATCAAAAGGAATGAAAATTGAGCAATTTCAAGGCAAACTTTGATGATTGAAAGTTGTTTTTGGAGTACATGCTCATATTAAGGTTACACACGCCCTTGTCAAAAGTGTACATGACCGTGTGGATGAAATGTAAGCTTGTGTAATAGTGTATGAGTTGAATGATGACGTTTGAGGACATACATGCCCTTGTGGAGTTAGACATGCACGCTTTTGAGGTTTAAAATTCGGATAAAGTTACTGCATATGGTTACATGAGACGCAATCACTCAACAAAAGAAGAGTTTCATAGTTTTTAAAAACTAGATGAGTGATTCTCAACATATGTTTTTTAAGGTGTTTTTAGCCATAGGTAGAGGCCATGTTTAAAAATTCTTAACCAATTGAAGGTTTTGAAAATGTATTAGGTTTGAACTTGTGCATTTTGTTAAAGAGAGCTTCCTACAGGTGTTAAATTTGTTTACAATTTCCTCTTCACCAACTATTTGGGAATCTCCCACTAAATGGAAAATCATCAAAGCCCTTTCGTAATGTCTCTCACAAATCATATTAGCTAATGGTTCTGAAATCTTCTTTTATAATCATGACTGAAAAAGGCACATCTCACTTCTATCACATGATTAAAAGATATATCGCGTAACAAATATTTGTAGAAAGTAATGATATATTTACCATACAAATACATCTAACTCAGCGAATCACTCAAATGTGTTTTTACAGTTGGTCAAATATCAAATATAAACATAAAGTGATAAATAATTTATAATCTTATCCAATATCTTAAAGAATATAAAATACGAATCAACTTTAATATACTCTTACTTAGTAATAAAAAGTATAAAAATATTATCAATATAAAAATTACTAAAAATCTAATTTTAATAGATTCTTATGTAATAATAAAAGTATTAAGAATATTATTAAATAGAAAATTACCAGAAAAGACAAAATAACCTTAAAACAAATTAAACAATAGATTTTAACTTCCAAAATAAATGCAACAGAATTAACTCAACTGAGTACATCATTGAGCTTTTGATTGATATATAATAAATTCTAAATTTGATGAAAATCAAAAGTCATGTTCGCCATTTAAGACTTCTAAACCTTTGAACTTTTAACATTCAGCTCGTGTGAAGAACTCATTTACTATTTGTCGCACGTCAAAATGTTATGGAGGGGTTGCCTAGCTCATCATGGCACAATCTTGCTGTCTAAACCTAAGATGTGTAGAAATTGCACCATTACACTTTGATTAAAGAGGACAAATCTCGCCTAACCTTATCAAATCTCTGGCAAGTTCATAACAAATACAAATTCCTCATTCTAGAAGACTATAGTGGAGCACATTAATTTCAATGAGGCCCATTAGTATTTGAATAATAACCACAATCATGAACTTGATGGCAAGATCTTTTCTTTTGTTTTTCTTCTTTTTATCATGTGGGGATGATGTGATTAGATTTTCTTGCTTGATGTTTGTCTCTTGTGATCCACTCCATCATTGGATATGAGTAAACCTGGCATTCTGTAGGATTACAAATGTTATTTGTTCCGAACGCTACGAAAAGAAAGAAATCCCTTTTTCCTTTTCATTTAAACCGTCAGACACCAATTATACTCGTACGAAATTGAATTGCACAACAAACTATTATTGAAGTCTAGGGCTTATGTTTTGGGCCAGCTGATTTGAAGTCTCAAAGCCTTAATTCCTTCACTGATCTGCGACAGTAGTAGGCTAGGAGCCGACTACTCCAAGCTTGGAGCCCGTGACAACAATCATGCTCGACCCTTCATTGCGTAATCAGTTATACATTCCGAGTTCGAGTGCTAAAACGTAACACAATTTTTATTGCATACGAAACTCTAGGTTTATAGCTTTTGCTCGTCAACCCTTTTAGAAATCAATACAAAAACGCCAAAGTTTAACAAAATCCATCTGTTACTCTTTGTTTGAATAGTGTTGAACGTAGAAAAATTTCAAATTAAAAAACTTAATTTAACAATGGTTTAACAATAGTGTTGAACATATTTGTAAATTTTATGGGAGAACCAACCCCAAAAGCTAGCTTGAAGGGTTGAAGAGCCCATAAGCCTATAAATTTTATATCAGTTTTTTTTTATTATCGATGTGGGACAATTAGATCGTAACCTTCCACAATGCTTTGCAGCCTAAGCATTAGTGGATTGACCATACGCTAGACGTTTTATAGTCCTTCACGATCATTGTTATACTGGTGTCACCACTCACATACTTACGAGTTAGCTGTGTGCTAGATCTTTTCTAATTTCGGGCGAATAGTGTAATACCAACGTCACTATCCGTGAAGCTAGCTTTTACGGATGATTCTTCCATAAGACTTGTAATAATTAGTATCAAAGCTAACACCACTCTTTCAAATCCTCATGCCACACCTATGAGTGGTGACCCTAGTATTGCAATATTTGCCTGGGACTAGAAAAGGTCTAATGTACAATCAACCTGTGAGTATGTGAGTGGTGATGCTGGTATAGCAGTGTTAATCCAGAGATAAAAAAAGGTCTATAGTACACAGTCAGCCTGCCAATGCTTGGGCTAGCGAAGCATTGTAAAATATTACGATCTAATTATCCCATATCGATAATAAAAGAGGCTGAAATGAGATTTATAAGTTTATATATTCTCCCACCTATTAAGTTAATTTTTAGGGTCAGTTATCCGATAAGATCCGTAACACATTTTGATTCTACCAAAATAAATTGCTCAAATAAACATGAGTGAGCTACTCTTCCTCGACTAGTCTGAAGACCACTAGCTACTCAGAACTCTTCCTCGACTAGTCTGAAGATCACTAGCTACTCACAACTCTCTCTTCAATTATGACTTGCGTGCTGGATGACAAGTAGTATCGATTAATTAAAGAACAACTCGGGATGCCTCGTCCCAGGATTGGTCGATGACATTGAAGATGGAATCTCCTGATGCATGCTTGTTTGTATCGGTAAGTAGTTGTAGGTTTCCTTTTTAAAAATGTACGCTTTACAATGCCACGACCTCTTTCAATTGGTCCATTTCCAAGGAGTTTGCACACTCAAATACGTAAATGGGACTTTGTAATTATCCTTTCTTTTAAGTTTACACTTCAATATGTTCTCTATTCTAATTCTTAAGCCATATAAAGATAATGAAGAGGGTTCATTTCGTATTTAATAACCATCATTGAATTATTAGTTGACTATGTAGATTATGTAACGTGTGGATTAGTTGTGTACTTATGTACTAGTGGTTGGAAAGTTACCAACTAGGAGTATATCGTGATGTTGATAATTTATTAATCATTATATTATTTATCCACAAACCAATTTTTTATTATCAAAAACAAAAATTTTAAATGCAATAAGTGCTCCGAGTTAATGTCTATACTACAGTAAAGGTCTGTGACGCAAACTTTAACCTAAGCCACTTGAATTTTCACCCAACATAACCGCCTAGGTCACTAGGGCTAGGCACAAGGCACGAGCAGAAAGGAAGGCAGGGCCATTTTTTGAATCGGAGACCCTCTGAAAACACACAGATTGTCCCTCCTATATTCAACGGCCCAACCTACACGCTGAAATGAATGGGGTCCACTTTTTTGTTCCAAGTCTTCCCAAATGATCACACCCCTCACGTCAGGTCATGTCCACGCAAATTGGCGTAGAACCAAGCAACGGCGGTAGGCCCAACCTCCTCCGTCCCTACGAAGACGAATCACCCATGTCAATCCAACGGCCATTCACGCAACGTTTAGAAACACACGGTACAGATAGACGGAATCCAGGAGATTTTGACACCGCCGCCAAGCTGTCCACCGTTGGCCGTTAGGTGGATTCAAACTGATTCTTTTGTTTAGGTCTAAATCGTAGCATATGATGTCTATTTTATATGTATATATTTGCAAAAAGACTACATGTTAGTTTATATTTAAAGGCCGGGAATGACTCAGGAGCACCAATCAGGCCGGTGGCACGTGTTCGGCGCTCGCCGAAGCACAGGGGCGGCGGTCCCCCCCCTTTCCTTCTTTGCTAGTGATCTAATTTTACATGCAATTCTTCTTTGTGACATCCTTTTCGCTTTAAATTGAGTAGGGTCTAGTGAAAACAAAATAGAAAATATATAGTTCTCATTTTTCTATTGTGAATTGTTCCGATGACTCCAAAAAATTTTCAGAGTTGAATCGGTTCCGATGACTCTAAAAAATTTTCAGAGTTAAAGTCAATTAAAAGGTTTTTTTTTCTCTGCGCAATTTAATTCTTATATAGAAAAGGAAATAAAAATTTCATATAATTCTTTTTAATTCTAAATTAACCAATACCAACTTCAATTTTTTTTAATTTTATTTCTTTTCATCGAGTTTAACATGTAATGGATTATTTAAATTGAATATTTGAGGTTGAATTAATATCAAATTGGATTATCAATATACAAAGAGTTAGGCTTATTTAAAAGACAATTCTAAGCAAAAACAAAAAATATGATAGTTAAAGCTTTTTAAATTCTCATTTATAATTATTAGAACGAATTAGAGAACAAAGGTCCAATTACCGCAGTAAAACTGAAATCCCATTATACATGTCTCAAATTCAACCCTTACCTCCACATCTGACGACTATGTCGTAAGCAAGTTTTAAAAAAAACTCTCTGGGCGGCAACATTGAGGGTTCTGGAATGTAATCTAACCATTTTTTCTTATGTCATGAACATAAAAAAGCAGAAATATATGATATTTCTTTTTTCCAAGTCCTCGTTCTATGTGTGACGCAACGCAAGAGCCAACTCACTTCTGCCATAACCATGGTAAATCCCAAAATGATTACACTCAAAAGACCATTGTTTGCGGTAGAGACGAGTTATTAAAAGTCTCTTTACGCCGGATGTTATTGAGTTAGTCTAAAGTTTCGTGTACGGACAAAAAGCATGCATTCGATTAGAAGTTCTTCTATCAATTAAATTTAATAGAACTTCTATTATTATGGGTTACCTTCTCACAATAAGCTATATTATTGTGTATTATATAGTCTTGTATTTTAGGGAGGAGAGAATCTCACATCTGCGTTAAAAATTGCAGCAAGAGGTCTGTCTGCTGCTTACAATATATTCGGCTTTGTTTTGGACCTTTTTTCCTTATCGGTATTTCCGGAACTACCCCTTCGGAGATGCACAGCCAAAGGACAACCCTTGGGCTGTCCTCGAAAGCCGCGTCAGGGTTGGCGGTGCGGTCAGGCTCGGACCACAATGCGCCACCGTGTTCGCCTGGCACTTGGCTTCACTGGCCCACGTCTGCGGTGCCCGAGGCCACCCACAACAACTGTTTTCCCGTTACACTTACCCCACTATTATTAATTTCTCCTTCCTACCGCTTCCATCAATTACGAGGTCTTATTTTTGTCAAACCATTTTGTCATTTTGTTTGAATTATTATAACATTATTATGCAAATATGTAGTGTTGGAACCCGCCATTAGACATCAACCTACCAACACCATGCACATTTCCGAATATTGTATATTGTAAATAACCTTAACGTACATAAATTAATAATTAAAAGAGTAACAGGTAAAAGTTACTTCTTTTTTTCTTGTAATCTTATAAAATAGGGAGCTTTTTATACTATATAATATGATTTTAGAAATTAGATGTAAACGACACACCATATTATTATTATCTCTCAATATTTACATAATTACATATATTCATAGCATATACATGAAAAAAACAATTTGGTATATAAAAAAGAGAAGCTTTACAATTTGAATGAAGAATAGACAAATTAAAGTGAGACATCACATTCGGTAATCGGTATCAATAATCAAAGTAGAATTAAGTTATCATGCAATAACGGCATCACAAAAAAGTCATTTAATTAAAAGAAATAAAATAAAAGGTAAAACTTGATCTTAGAAATGAAAGAATGTTCTATTTAATTCCTAACCATCCACAACAGACACAATAACTTAAAGGTCCGGCTGGCTCCCCCACATTAGTACTACAACCCTACCTTCAATTTCAAACGACACAATCTCTCTCCGTGTAAGAAGCAGCGTACGTTTATACTTTACAAAACGACGGCGTGAACTGTTTGTCAAAAGTGAATGGAGGGCGTTTCGGTAACTTCAACTGATCCGCCACCCTCCTCTCTCTCTCTCTAGCTCTAGTCCTCCCAGGCTCTTTGGCCATTCATTAGCTTTCTGTGAGGTCCTTTTACTCTCGGCCAACAAAACCAAAACAACTGCTTCGAGAGTTGTTTCTTTAAACCTGAACGATCTCCGATGGTATATTCCTCTTCTCCGACATGGGCTCCGGTGCTTTGACCATCACTCCTTTGCAGCTCCGGCATCTCTCCATGTAACCACCCTTGTTCTTTGTGTTTCAGTACGCTTGCTTTTTGAGAAAAAAAAAGAGATTTCTTTTTTTCTTTCCGTTGAACTCAGTTTCTGTTTCTGTTTGGTTTTGCTCTAACCTTGTTGTGTCTACTCTGTTCTATCTTTAAAGTGCTTCTTCTACTCCTTCCTGTTGATTTTGAGAAGTTTGGTTGCTTCTTCAAAACTTCCAGTCGATGCTTTCGTGCGCTTCTTTGTTGACTATCAATTAAAATGAAATTTCTTGACCGTATTAGATGTTCGACGATGTTTTCGAGCATTGTTTTTCTATTTTTTAAGTTGTAGAGCTGCTTTATGATCTTGTTTCAATATCTTATACTTGAAAGAGACGACCGGAATCGAAATGGATTTGTAAGCTCTTCTTTATTTCTTCTTTTGTAGAAGTACCGGGAACTTTTGACTGTAGTTTGTTTGCGTTCTGGGATTTTAGCTTTGTATATGATTATAACGATGATAATCGCTTCCATATATATGGGAAATGAAATATGACTACTACTTCTGTGGAAGATGGAAATGATTTCTATTAATTCTGGGTGTGTTGAGCATCGCTGTTTTAGATACTTCGTTCTTTATTTAGGTTGCCGTTAAGTTCTGAAATTGAGTTGGTGCAACAAACAAATGATGTGGGAAAAAATAGTGATACATGTATAAAACTGTATCTTTTTTTTCCTACGAGATGTTCCTCGTCCTCTTAAGTTTCCTTCACCGATGTCGTGTTTCTTTTACTGTTCTTAGATTGTACTTTACTATGATGCTTTCTTGGGTTCTGTTTCTTTTTTCCGTCTAACAATTAAGGAATTCATTCATTAATGATTTCCCTAATTATATGATCGTGGCTATCTTTACTGTTCATTGAATGATGGTAAATGGGGACTTAAGTTGGTTATTGGTTTTACGTTTTGGCCTTGCAATAATTTTTTCTTTGACTTCCTGCTTCTTTTACCTTATATTTTCTTTGCTTACACTTTCTGGAGTTGGATGTGTTGATGTCTAGCATTGAAGATTTATTTGCTAGCTTGGGAAATTTTAGGAAAATCTAAAATTTATCGTTCTGTGTTATGTTTATTCAGGGGATTGTTCCACCAGGCCAAAGCATTCAGTTGTAATCTATTTCTCTTATGTACATTATTTTCCCTTGCTACATATGGACTTGGCACAACAAATGGAATGCAGAAATCAGCAGAATTTGGTGCATGTGGGATCTATGGAGGTGATCAAGGAATTGGTTTTCAAGATTTTGTCTTTTCTGATGCAAAGTTTAGCAATGCTGTTGGAACTCCAAAATCCCATGTTAACATTGAGACTATTTGTGCTGATTCTGATTCATTCTGCTTTCCTTCGACGTTGCCTGGTTCTTCATACAGAGAGCACAAACTTGAAGTTGGAGGTCTAGAAGTTGGTAGGCATCAGTATGATAGTCAAATTTCAGTAAGATCAAATGTCGATAATGGAAAGAACAGTAACAAGAGCTGGTCATCAGATTCTGGTATTTTTGAGCTTCTGAATGGCAATACTGTTTCTTGTTTTTTGAATGTCAGAGGAGGTACTGATGAATTATCATCCGTGCAAACTGATCCTGTGGATCAATATGATCCTTCTTCTTGTAGACACCCTTTACGAAGCCAGAGGGGGAATGTTAGGTTGAATGGAAACCCTGAGATGATGCAATCTAGTTCTTTTGGTACTTTTCCTTCACCCCATGTGGAAATAGACCCCCCTGTGCTTGACTGGGGAGAGAAGCATTTATACTTACCCTCTGTAGCCCTTTTAACTGTGAGAAATACATGTAATAACAGCATTTTACATATCTATGAACCGTTTCTTACCAATTTACAGTTTTATCCCTGTAATTTTAGTGAAATTTTGCTAGGACCTGGTGAAATAGCCTCAATTTGTTTGGTATACTTACCAAGATGGATGGGTTTGTCCACAGCTCACTTGATCTTGCAGACAAGTGCTGGTGGCTTTCTGGTGCAAATTAAGGGTTATGCTATCGAGTCCCCTTACAAAATTAGCCCCATCATGACCTCTGCTGTTCCTGCAGATGGACAATCAAGTAGGAATTTGTCCTTGTTTAATCCCTTTGATGAAACCCTTTATGTGAAGGAAGTGAGTGCGTGGATATCCTTTTCTGTAGGGAATGCTTCCCACCACATTGAAGCAATCTGTAGAAGAGAAACTATTGAGAATTCAAATCAGCTTACTGTATTGACTGCTAATGATTGGTTAGTTGTGAAGAATGGCCAAGTTGATTCGCCGCTAATGGGCATCAGACCTCTTGAGAATTGGGAGATTGGACCTAAAACCAGTAGAAATATTTTAGAGATTGAGTTCTCATTTGTTACTGAAGGAAGAATCGCAGGTGATTTTTGTATGCAGTTGCTGAGGTCTTCTCAAGAAAAGTCAGATAAGTTAATGATTCCTCTGGAGGTTGATCTTGACAGAAAAGTTGTTTCTGATGGAACAACAGGTTCTCTTTCTGGTTCTCTTGAGGTGTTAGTAACATGCAATGCCAACCGGACAGCTTTTGTGGTCATCTCTTTGAGAAACCATGGACCTCATGTATTGAAGGTAATGCAAATTAGTGAAGTTGCAGCAAAGAAGGTTTTCCAGATAAAGTATGTTGAAGGCTTGCTTCTTTTTCCTGCCAGTGTTACAAAAGTTGCTACATTGACATGCAGTGAAGTGCTTGCAAAGTTACGTGATTCCCCAACCAAGATGTCAAGTCTTAGCAAAAAGTGCAAATTGGTTGTTCTGACAAATGACTCTAGTAGTTCTCAGATTGAAATCACTTGTCGGGATGTATTGGATGTTTGTCTGGGAGCTCAAAAGGATTCCACTGTTGGATACAATCATAGTCCTGAAAGTTATGCAATTTGCAATAGGGATCCAGGATCCTTGGATAGTAGCATGCAAATTTCATCACAAAAGAAGGTAAATTGATTCTGATAGACATTTCTTGTTTTTGATATTCTTGATGCATAATTGTGAGGATTTAAATTTTTATCAGAGAGATTTACCAGAGTTATACATTCTTTCTCATCATATGGATGGTAATATTTCTAATTCCGTAAAAATACATCAGGAGAATGTCTGAAAACCTTGGTTTATATTTTAAATGCTTGTTTTCTGGGAGGGTAGCAAGCAATATATGGTGTGTCTTTATTCCAGTTAGTTTAAAGACAAAGTTACATGGTCGAGGAGAACTGCTTGTTAATATACGGACAAAAAGTACTTTATTTTTTTCCTTCTAGGTTTCAACAGCTCTTGAATGAGATTTACATGATCACTAACATCTTTAGCTGGGGGGTATCAATATTTTATTAGTTAGATTCGAGTCAATAGACGAAGGAAAAATCTTCAGGATCATGTGGTTAGTAGAGTTTTTAAACTGATTCACCAGTCTGCTACTGTGTCCTGTTAGAATCTTGAGTTGTCTACAACTGTTGTAAAGATCTGGTTTGTTTTTGTAATCTTCTGTTGGAAAACGCCATCCTTCCAAATTCTTTTCCCTACCTTGCCAACTCCTAGAACATTGCACCTGCGGGAGGTTTTGGGGTTGTGAGTGGGAGTGGGTTGAGTTCTGAAAAGGATAAAAGATTATCATTCTTTCTTTTTTATATATTTGTACTATATGCACACACATTGCACAATTGCATCTGAATCTGTGTTTGTTAGCCTATGTGACTATGTACTCTAGCATGTAAAGAAGCTACTACGTCCCAAATGGCTTTGAAGGTGTCCATCCTAATTACTTGCAACTAAGGTCTCTCGGTATAGAATGCCCATATTTACATGTTCCATTTGATGTTCATCGTGCATTGTGCTAAGGTTCCTTCCTGAATTAATGTTGAAGGCATTGGAGATGGAAAAAGTGGACGAGTATGTATTGGGGAATTGGAAATCTCAATGTACTACATATGGCATGTCTGTGCTCGATGATCAGGAGTTGTTCTTCTCAATGGTTGAAATTGGAAGTCGTGCCCCTAAGTGGATCATCGTAAAAAATCCTAGTCAAAAGCCAGTTGTAATGCAACTGATTCTCCATTCTGGAGAAATTATAGAGGATTGTAGGAAAGATGGAATTTTGCATCCCTCTTTTTCAAATAGTGTGCTTCATACCGAGCTTAATGCATCGACTAGTTATGGATTCTTGATGGAAGAAAGTTCACTTACAGAAGCTATAGTCCATCCTTATGGTAAAGCAGCATTGGGGCCTATATTCTTTCACCCTTCAAGTCGGTGTGGATGGAGAAGCTCAGCTTTGATAAGAAACAATCTGTCTGGTGTGGAATGGTTACCGCTCCAGGGATTTGGGGGGTCTGTTTCTCTACTCTTGCTTGAGGGATCTGTGCCTATTCAAGAAATAGGATTTAGTCTAAATTTCACAATTCTAGATACTTTCTCTCCTCTGGGTGTGGTATTTCTCATGAAAGAGGTCTCTTATGCTTGTTCTCAGCCATTGTCAAAAGAGCTGCATGTCAAGAATATAGGAGATTTGCCAGTTGTGGTGAAAAGAATTGAGATTTCGGGAACCCAATGTGGCTCGGATGGCTTCTGTATTCATCCTTGCAAAGGGTTTTCTCTTGAGCCAGGAGAGTCGAGAAAGCTTCTTATTTCATACAATGCTGATTTTTCTGCATCCATGGTACAAAGAGAGCTTGTATTGTTCTTGAGCAGAGGAATTCTCATAATACAGATGAAGGCAAGTATTCCCTTTCACATATTTAATCTTTGTAGGAAGTCAGTGTTCTGGATATGGCTGAAGAAATTATGTGCAGCATTTGTCCTTCCTGCTTCGTTTATCTTTCTGATATGCTACTGCATACTTTTTCAATTGGTTGCACTTGGCTCAGAGAGCTACTCCTATAAGAATGGCAAATGTTCTGGTAATAACATAAGAAGTGCAGTAAAGTCTTCTCGTATGCAACGAAACCCGAAAAACAAACTCCCTCTTTCTACTGAGGTGGACAACTTCTTAAGGTCACCTGGTGAAGATAAATCCTTGAAACAGGCGGCTATGTATCTTAGAGATCAAGATGGACTGGCGGAGCAGGGAATGATCATTCAAACACCAGAACTAGGAAATCATAAACAAACTGACAATTTGATGTGCAATGACAAAGATGAGGCAATACTGGCAATGCCATCAAAATCTATGAGTGAGAATTCAGGCTCAGTTGGAGCTTCTCAGTCCTGTGAACTTACTGTTAGGACAGGAAGAGAGAGAGGCAGAAGGAGACGGAAAAGGAAGGGTGTTAATGCAGTTTTAACAGGACTCGTTGAAGTCTCAAGCAGTCAAAGTGGAAATTCTACACCTTCATCGCCCTTGTCACCTGCAATTTCTCTGGCCCCTAATGCTACATTGTTAGCATCTCCTAGTTCGGACGCAACCGAGGCTACAAGTCCTTTCAGTCAAGTGGTTAACCAGCATTGCAGGAAGGTTCAAGTTTCTGAACCTGCTTCTGGGGAAATTCTATCAGAACCCAATGTCTCTTCCAAGTACTGCAATAACAGCTGCTTTTCTTCTACCATAGAGCAAACTTTGGTGCCAAGGAAAAGTTTAAGCAAACATGTTCTGTTACCTTCTGCAACATTTCCTAGTGCTGGTAGGTCTGCTTCCAGTATGCTTCCTTCAACACTAGGTGCTTGTTCCACAATTGCTCCTCGTGCTCGAGCTCCAGGACCTAAAGTTTACAGTCAAGGAACTGATAATTTGGAAAGGAAAGCAGGGGACAAATATAGATATGATATCTGGGGTCACCATCTTTCTGGCCTCCATTTAACAGACAATCCGAAAGATGTGCCAACAATGAAAACCGTAACAGTAAACAATTCCAATAGCTTCTTTGTAAACGATCCACAAGCTCTTGTAGCAAAATCTAAGCCAAAGTATGTCAGCTGCTTCCAACCAGAGGGTTAATGTTAATTTTATTAAATAATCATCTGGTGTTCTTGAGGTTCCACCCATCGCTTTGCTCTTTTGACATGGATCACCTTGGTAACTAATATAAGAACAAAAGATGATTATAACTCCTAAAAACTGTTTGCTATAAAGATTCAAGAGCACCTGCCGTTTCTATTCCATTCCAACGTTATCCTGGTAAATGATTTAGATTCTGGAAAACAGAATGCTGCTGAAGGCAAAAACAGAGAAACGTGCGGATTTTACCTATGGATTGGATGGTAAGTTAAAAAGCCTTTGCAGAGACAGCAGATTGATGGGATCAAAATTGTTTCTTATAAATAATTATTTAGTGATTGAGATTCGGATATTTAACTATCCAAAACAGAAATGAATATATTGGTGTCTAACCGAAGAAAAAAGTCTCATCCACCAAAATCTCATGGCAACATTACATGATAGCGGGCTATCTAAATAAAACTTGTCCATTTTGTTTACGTGCATATAGATTCCTTGTTCCTGTTTTAGCTTCCCCGTATTGAAATGATTATAATCTAAATCTATATGTATATATCAATGTTAAAGTGAAAAGCCTTATTTTTTTGTCACAGGATTTTTGTTTTTTGAAAATGAAAAGTTTCAACTAAACAAAATGTAACAGCAGAAACTATGGTATAATTAGAACCCCTACGCAGTGAATACCCTCAGAGAACGCAATAACCTCGTTCCCTTCTGAAGCAGGTGTGAAGGCTACCTTCTGTTAATATGCGAAACATGACTTGCCCTCCATCCTTGGTACTATCTCGCTTCCAGTGTACTCAATTCAATTGATATATGGCGGCTCCATCATCCTCTCTTCTTGCTCCTGGAGGTAGATACACGATAATGGTCGGGTACTATTGCTTGTATATTTGGCCCAATTTGAGTTGCATGCACAAATTTTGTGTTCCATCCTCTTCAAGTCATTCGTCTATTTAATTGCTGAAGTTGCATGTTATGGGATCTGCGGAATTCTCCATTACAGCACTGTTTCTGGGCTGAGGTGTCTCTGATGAATAGCCGTTTCCTTATATAATTGATTGTCATATCAGTTAATCTATCTGCTGCATAGGATTCCTTTGTGAAGATTCTTCTATTCCTTTCCCCCCATATGTTATATATCGTGTTGCTTAGGGTTAATTTTGCTCCTAAAACCGTTCAGCTCCCTTTTTTTTTGCCTGCTACACCATTGTAGTGTTGCGGAAACTCAGGTTAATTTCTACCAATAACAACAAATTCACCTTTAGCATTATTGCTTTGGTGAATAGAGTGTAAACGATTGTACTTAAAAATCACAAAGTAAATTCTCAGGAAAGATTGAAGGGGTCACAAACGATTCCACTTAAAATCCTATCTCTTAGATAGAATTTTCGTAGACATATAATTTAATAGTACAATAATTCACTACAACTATATAAATAGATTTTAAAGTCAAAGATTACAAATGAAAAAAAAACTGGGATGATTAACAAGATGAAGAAACCCTCATTTTAAAACTTAAGGAGAGTCTCCCATCTTTACAATTTTCCTATATGAGAAATCAAAATATGTCATAAGTCAACAATTCTCCACATTGACATATTTCCCAATTTTTTTTCTCAAAATCCTCTCGCAAATGAAACTATCTTCAGTAGTGTCTCCAATTGCTATTAAATTCTCAAAATGTTAATCAAGTCTAAACAGTGTTTGAATTTGACTGCAGTCACCACTTTTGTCATCATGTCTGCAGAATTTTCAGAGGTCAGGATTTTCTAGAGTATTATTCCACCATCTTCCAAAATCACTCATACAAAATGAAAGCAAACGTCAATTTTTTTTGTCCTTCATGATAAAATTGGTTCTTTGTTAAATTAATAGCGCTCAGACTACCACAATGTACTTTGACATGCTTCTGTCCAATTCCCAATTCATCAAGCAATCCTTGAAGCCAAATTATCTCCTTCACAACCTCTATAGCTGCCATATACTCTGCCTCCGTAGTTGACAAAGCAACTGTTAACTATAAGGTAGACCTCCAACTGACTAGTGCCTTCGCAAGAATAAACACTTGGCTAGTAGTTAATCAATGTTTATCTAAATCATCAACATAGTCGGAATCACAATATCAAACTAAGCAATGACCATCTTTTTCATCTCGCTTAAACATTAATCCAATATCTATGGTATTCAGAATGTACCACAGATCCATTTCACAATTTGCCAATGTTCCTTTCTAGGATCATGCATATACCCGCTCACAACCCCAACTGTCTGGAAACCCCAACTGTCTGGAAAATGTCGGGCTTTATACATACCATAGTATACATCAACTACCAACAACATTTCCATATGGTACTTTTGATATGTATTCTCGTTCTGCATTATTCGTTGGAGACAAAGATGCTCTGAGCTTGAAATGAGGAGCGAGTGAAGTACTGATAGGCTTTGATTTTTCATTCAAGCCAAACTGCTTTAATACCTTTCTCAGATATTATTTCTGAGTCAAACAAAGTCTCCCTAATTCCTTATTTTTGCTGATCTCCATGCCGAGAATTTTTTTGGCTTCACTCAGATCCTTTATTTCAAACTCCTAATTCAACATAATCTTCAACCTCTCAATTTCTTTGTGATTTTTTAAAGCTATCAACGTATCATCAACATAGAGGAGAAGATAGATTTGAGATCCATCTTGTAGCTTACGAAAATATACATAATGAACATATTTGCTTCTTGTGTACTTTTGCCCCATCATAGACTTGTCAAAATGCTTGTACTACTGCCTCGGGGATTGCTTTAATCCGTACAATGATTTTTCAAGCTTGCACAAAATATTCTCTTTTCCAGCAACTTTAAAACCTTCGGGTTGAGTCATATAGATTTCCTTCTCTAAATCTCCATGTAAATACATAGTTTTTACATCCAATTGAACTAGTTCTATATCAAACTGTGCTACCAAGGCCAACAAAATTCGAATGGAGAAATGTTTTACAACTGGAGAAAAAATTTCACTATAATCAATTCCCTCTATCTGAGCATAGACTTTGGCCATCGACCTTGCTTTGTGTTGAATATTATTCTTGTCAGAAAATCCATCTTTCTTTGCATATGCTCATTTGCATTCAATTGTCTTCTTTTCCTTTAGGAGACTAGCTAACTTTCACATCTGATTTTTATGAAGGGAATGTATTTCTTCATTCATGGCTATCCTCCACTTATCTTCTTCTAAACTTCGAACTGCTTCTTTATAAGTGGTAGGAATGTTATCAATTTCAATTGGAGATGCATAAGCCACCATATTAGCATAATGAGCAGGCACTTGAATATTCCTTTTTGGCTTTCTCAATGCAATTGGTAATTGTTGTTGTGTAGGTTCTTGGGTTGAAACCTCTTCTTCATCTAGCTCCTCTTCTACCACAGAAGTTTCTGCATCTGCTTCATCATTTATTGGGGTAACAATTTTTCCTTCAAACTCCACTTGTTTTGGAGTATTATCTATTTGCTCAATATTTTCAGTTGTTACCTTTCTTAACATGGTAGATTCGTTAAAAGTAACAACCCTATTGAAGATTATTTTCTTTGACTCTAGGTACCAAAGACGATATCCTTTCACACTAGAGGTGATCCCCATGAAAATTGCTTTCTTTACACCTGGATCCAACTTTAACTCCTTAACATGATTGTATACAGTGGAACTAAACACATGTAAATAATCATATTTTGTAGCAAGTTTTCCAAATCATTTTTTCAAAGGTGTCTTACCACCAATAGCAGTTGATGGAAGGCAATTGATGAGATGACAAGCATATGTAACAGCCTCAGTCTGAAATTCTTTGCCCAAGACAGCATACACCGAACCTTCTTTAGCTATGTCTAGTTCATACGTTATGTCACCTCATTTTGTTATAGTGTATACTTGACTGTGAATTGTCTAACAATACCTTCTTCTTCGTAGACTTTTAAAAATGGACCACTCTTGTACTCCCCATCATTATCTGTACGGAGACGCTTGATCCTTCTGCCTGTTTGAGTTTCTACCATCTTCTTCCATTTGAGGAAGATTCCCAGCATTTCATTATTAGTCTTCATAGTATTCACCCATATTCTTCGGAAAAAATCATCAACAAAAGTCACATAATAGTGTTTTCCTGTCAAAGAAATTTTTTTGGAGGGTCTTCATATATCAAAGTGAGCATAATCCAACAAACCTTTCGTATCATGGATTGTAGTGCTGAATTTCACTCTTGTTTGCTTCCCTTTGACACAATTCTGACTGAAGTCTAATTTGCAGGCCTGAACTCCTTTCAATAATTATTGATTTACTAATATCTTCAAGGATTTTTTACCTGCATATCAGAAAGCATTAAGTTTTGGATATTATAGAGAAATGTTAGATTGAGTTGTTGGAAGTCCAAGAAGAACTTGAAAGGATGATGTATTATAGAACTTACGTGCTTTAAGGCCCCAAATTATACCCTAGTTGGAATGTTACATGTTCATGAAAGTACATGTATGATAGGCGTTAAAAATTGTGATATGATTGAGAATTGCATATGACTTGAATTTTAGTTTAATGGATCATACTTAGTGAATTGGAATTAATTAACATCATTAGAGAATTGAGGTATCAAAATGTACATTTGGACTAGAAAAATTGTCAAGTGACAAGATAGTTGGTACATGAAATTTAGTATGACTAAGCCTAAAACTGAGTGACAATTGGACTAGGAATTAGTTGACAAATGGATCAATTATAGAGTGACAAATGGCTTAATAAAATTGTGACATTTGGTAGCCACACATGAAGACATGTAGATGACTTAATTGAAGGGCAAGGAGCTTACCTTCATATGTGACATGTGTCAATGGAGGATGAAAACATCTTGCATTGCATGAAACTAAGGTGGCAAATTTTCTGCTGGAACTTTCTTCACTCTCTTCCTTGCTCCTCTCCACCGAAACCACTCACTCCCTCTTAACTTCTGGAATTTTGCTTGATTTTGGATTATCTTCACTTGGATCTTTGTAAGTTACTACATTAAGAAGTAGGACTTGGTTTTTTCGGTTCTATTGTCTTGTTAGTGCTGAAGTTATACCTTGATTTTAGATTTGTGCTGATTGCTTGGAAGTGCTGGAAAAATAATTCTAGTTTGACAATAATTAGGTGATGGAAAAATGATCTTTGTATGATAATTTTTGGTTTGGTTTTGATGTGTGGAAGATATTAATTTGTAAGTTACTTAATAAATTATTTTTGAATTGGTTCTAGACATAAAATTGACGTGTAATTTGGGCATGAATAAGGTGGAATTGAAGTGGAATTGATGAACTATGTTGAAGGGGCATTGAAGGTGTAAGACGTGAGTTAATTGCAATGGTTCCACTGAACAGACATCAGTACTTTTAGATTAAACTACACACATATAGATACAATTCTCATGAAGGAATAAAATTTTAGTTCTGTCTCTATTATTTTGAAATTTGGCTTGAATATAAGTTTTGGTTACTATCACTATTAGAGAACAATCTGTAGTATTTTGGATATAACTTTAGGAATAATAGACCAAATTTTCTTAAATTTAGTTCATTAGAAACTTAAGACATATAGGAACATTTTTTAAGAAGAACATATTCCTAGAAACCTCAATTTCTATGTCAGAATGTCATACAAAACTGACCTGAAACTTGTCTTAAGAAAAAAAATTCTAAACTTGGTTTTGTCTAATTGTTGACATATATAAGGTTAAGGTACTTAATAACGATTTGATTGAACTTAATTGAGATTGAAAATGAACCTAAATGATGTTAGATTAATTGAGTAAAAGTTGATTTAGTTATGTATTATTAATTGAAGTAATTACTTAAAGAATGCGTGGCTAGTGAATAATGTGTCCTTATGAATACAAATGTATTTCAAATGGTGTATGTGATGTGAATTGAATATAATTGATTATGAATTGGAATTTTTGTATTTATATGTAATGTGTAAAATGCATTAGGTATTTAATGGTACACTATAACGTTTATGCTCATAAGGTATGTTAAGTTTGATTAAATGTGCACTTATATGTTCAATTTGAGGAAAATGAAATAAAGTCATATGTTATGCACTACATTTTGTGCATGTGATTCTTATTCTAAAATGGTTTATTTTAAAACTTCCAAGTCTTAATCGTGGATAAATAGGCATGCCTAAAAGGGTTTGCACTACTCCTGTGACACTAAGGTATCGACACTTCAGTGCCTCCCGATATAGACATTTCGATGTCTAAGACATAAGTCTCTCGTGATATTGACACTTCGGTGTCTCTTGATATGGACACTCCAGTGTCGAGACATAAGTCTATCCTGTTCTGTGATACCAATCATAAGTATCTCTTGTTCTGGTCACTTTTTAAAAAAAAGATTAGCAGGCTAATAATGTTTTGTATTATGATACATGTTCAGTTTTAATATAAACAAGTTCTGATCTGTTTTGGCATAATTATGTTCTGTTTGAGACTTGTGTGTTCTGTTCTGAAGCCATGACATTCTGCTATGATATTTATATGTCTTGTCCTGTAATGATAAATCATATTCTATTGTGAGACACACAATGTTTAGATTGCTCCATAAAATGATCAATTAAAGATTGTTGGTGATATGATCTGATTCTGTACATGTGAATGCTAAACGACTGTTAGAGACGGTTGCTAGTTATATCTTGTTTAGTTATTTCCTACTAAGCTATATGCTTAGCATGGTAGTTTTACCTCTGTGTAGGTTCTGATAAAAAGACTTGAGACTAAGACAAAGACAACCGCAATGGCCAAGAAGATTGTGTTTTGTTCTGGAAATGTTCAATTTGTTTTTTTGTTTTTCAATGTATGTGACATGTTGTATTTTGCGTTTTTTTATTGGTTTGTAATACAATTTGGATTTAGATTTAAGGCTTGTATGTAATAAGTACCATGTTTATGTTATGTTCTGAACATAATCCAACCATTGATAAATGAAATGTATGTTCCTTGAGTTTCTAGAAATGATTTAGTATATTTTGGATTATTTTGGTTCTGTTTTATGTAGCATCTGCATATTCTCCCATGGGGTATATGGGTGTTACAGGTGCAAAGCAAACATTGCAACTTTTTACGCAAAGCAAACATTACAACTTTTTGCAGACAACACTTATAAAAACTCAAGAATAATTATCCAAAAATTAAATAACTGACAACCCAAGCCAATTGGTTGAAAATATTTAGGAATGTTTCTGAATATAAAAGCGGAAGAGAATTGAGACTTGTGTATAAGTAAGATCACTCACAGCAGTATCTTGAGAGAAATTTCTACATCATTGTCTAAGCTAATACCACATGAATGCTATAGATGACAAACTAATTTAGTAAAAGAAAAGTGTACAGACATTGAGAAAGAAGAAATTATTACACTAAAAACTTATATAGAGAGCATATGAATTGTGCTTTAGCTGGGACTTATTTCACAAGTTTGATTTGACAAGAAATAGATTCTTCCCTCAGAGTTTTGAGCTAAACATATGGTTTACCATGTTTGCCACACAATGAATAGAACTTGTTACAGCTAGAAAAGGCAAAGAAAGAAAGATAGAAAAGGGTAAAATCCAGATAAACATTATTGATTCACAACTTTGTGAAGGAAAAAAAAAATAGAAATCTTTGCAACTTTAATCAATTTTTATCACTATGATACTAGTTGTACTAGTTGCATAGTTAGAAGCCATAAACGACTCTATCAAGTATTTCATTAGCACTAGAGAATATGAGATTAATAAAAGCACATTTGAGTTGTACTTAAGAGTCCAGTAATTTTAACCAGAGTGTCTCGGAATCCTCAGGCATCAAATGAAGAGTATTGCATTGACATAATCAAATATAGGCTTGTAATTTATTGCGAATATCATTTACTTGTAAGATGCCAGATCGGACAAGATTTGGGTAAGTTTTCGAGAAAGAGAGAGAGAGGCTAAATATACCAAGGATTAGAAATCAATTTAGGATTTTAAAATGGTTTTATTTTTTCTTTTTTGAAAATCCACATAAGCCTCGTGTGTTTTTAACGTGGTATCTAAAGACCAACTGGCCTATCCATAACGACGCGTATATGACGCTTCCTAATTTTTGTTCAAAATAGGCTAACATTGGGCAGACTCGAGAACGTTTAGACCTTTATTAAGTAGCTTAAAAAGTTTGACCTAAATTGATCAAATCCAAAAAAGTTTGGCCCCAATTTGAGCATTTAGCCACGAATTAAGCAATGGCATATTCCAAAGGAAGAGATCCATTAGCTAACTGGGAGGTTCGAGCTGTAGTCTCCACCATTGACCTTAGATCTTGAAATTACAAAAATTGGGAGTAGAAATATATAAGCCAACTAATAATAGTTCGACTAAATTTATTATTTAATTTTAAATTATTTAAAATAATATATATGAAATTTTATGATATAAAAAAGCATGAAGAAATTTTATTAAGGAAATATTAAATCATCATATTTGTATTGTTCATAAGAATAATGTTTTCTACAAATTAAAAAACACTTTTTCTATTTTTTCGTATTCTCTTCGCTTTTTTTCTTCTTATATTCTTTGGATCACATATTATATATGGTATTTGAACTACAATTGTCTCATTAGTTAAATGGTTAATATAATTTCTAGTTAGTTACTCATTATAAATGTCTATATTTATTATCTCTTATTAATACAAAACGAGATTAATATATATCAATTAATGAATCGATTATTCAGTAGATTTTATATGATATATTTTAGGTTATATCTTATATCCTTATCAAAATGAGTCCAACCAAAGCCCCTATGCTAATTGATCCCTTCTTTGGTACTACCTTCCTGGCTAATCTTGCCTATGGAAATTCAAAGTCAAACAAAATCTTCGTCAAGTCTTTATTTTATTTTTTTCACCAAGTTACAATTATATTCAATTCTTTCACTAAGAGACAATGACTAAATTTGAATGTATTTTTATGTGAGATATCAATCAAAATGATTTTTCTCTTTGAATTGCATACAATTTATTTTCTTAGAATTCTCCTATAATATCATTCTATAGTAACATGTCTTAATTTAATTTTTAGTAATTAGATAAGAGTCATGAGAGTATATTAGGAAGCTAATTTGATCTTTAAGATCTTATACAATGTAAGTTGAGATCTTTTAACTTACGTTAATCATTTTCTATGGCCAACTTTATATATATGATAAAAGTCATGAATTATAGTATTAACTCATTTTTTTAAAGTGGACGTCCCATATTCATAAAATGTCATAAAAATGTTGATTCGAAATATACTTAATATTGAGTATGAGTTTCCTAGTCTACTTTAAAATTTTTCTCAAGACTCAAATCTGGAAATTTAAGACATATTTGTTTACCATTGAATCATTTTCATTGGTTTTTATTATTCAAGGTAACATTTATAGTTTAAGATTCTTGCTCCTTATCACCAAGATAATAAAATTTAAACTTATCTCACTCCATTATTTTGAATATTGGAGGTGATTGCTCATGTTAGGGTCAATATCTTACCTGATTGATATACTCTTTGATTCATATTCAATTTTTACACAAAGAAAACATACTTTAGAATCAAGTATTACATAACACTTATCATATAATAAAAGATTTTCAATTTGTATAATGCAATGGGTTATAACAATACAATGAATGAATATATATTTAAAAATATTTATCCATAATATATAAATACCTAGTAATCTTAGTGACTTCACATGCCCAATATATTCTTCTCTTAATTGACTTTGTTGTTAGGTTTGCCACCATATTGTATATAAATATGTACTTTATGTTCATTTTACTTCAAGAAACTATAAGTGATCAATTTGCTATACTATCAATTTTAGTGACTCCTAAATGAACTAAAAGATGTCTAAGCCAAAAGATTTCTTATACTGTAGCTGAAATTAATATAAAGCCAGCTTCCATTATGGATAAAGCCAACATATGACTATTTTTAAAATTTTCATAATCTTACATTATCGTTGAGTAAATGAATCCAAAGGTAATGTAAAAAATTAAATTCAAAGGTATATATTATCCTCATATAAATCTCGAATCTAATTTAAATTTTATAACCTTGCATACATAGGTCATTATTATTGGTCCTCAAATAGTGTATGAAAGGGGTGAATAGTGTATTCATTTTTTGCCCGTTTGTAAACTAATGAATGAAGTGTTTATTCCAATAAATGATTGTGAAAAATTTACAAATGATAATCACAAAGTAATCACAATAATGAATAAAAAAGAGTAGAGAAAGAAGGATAAATCCAATTTGCAGCCAAACAACCCTTAACCTCCATCTGCTTCGCAAGCTCTACTCGAAAATTCACTATCTTCTTGCTTCAATTGGTAAAGAACAACCCTTAATATAACATCTTTACCCTGAGTGAAAAGTTGTCTTACTTTTTCATATACGAGGCATAACCCTTTATGATTCTTGTTTAAGGGAAAGAATAACCCTCATCAAGTGTATCTCAAATAAATTTTCCAATTACAACAAATATACAATTTAAAAACTTTTTCTTTTGCTTACACTAATGAACAATAGCTTAATATATATTTTGTAATGTAAAAATGTACTCTCTAGCCTGTTAAGCCCTTAGCAACTCTATAGTACATGTCCAACTAACTTCTTACAATTTATATGTGAGCTATTTATACTTAAAATAACTTTAAAAATCATTACAAACGAAAACTAGTTATTATAATAGTTAGTACTAATGATATTGATTGATAAATAGTACTTATGGTATTGATTGATAAATCTAACATATAGGTCTACTAATATATTGACTAATATGATATACAAACACACAATATATAAATTTTCACTTCTTATATTACATTGGTCAATCATACTTAGGCATTAGTCTACCAATGTGTCTAGAAGCAACACATTGATCAACTAAAGTGTCTGAAAACATATTTCTTACAAAGTTTAAGCCCTTATAAAGGTTAGATCATGTTATTTTGACTAAAACTTGAACCAAAATCATTTCAAAAGTCCCCAAATTTTATTTTAAAGATCAAGAGGTTTCCTTTAAGGACCAAAATAAAACTCATTTTGATTGTGAAAGGAATTATACATAATATTATATATTCAAATGATCATGCAATGGTTGGGTTCTTAATTCATTGAAATGACTAAGATAAGGTTACAAAAAGGATTATAATAATTTGAATAAGTCTTGATATAATTGATTACTCCTTATTTTTGGTTCTTCAGTTGAATTACATATATACTTTGCTTATTTTCTCCAACCATTGTTTGTTTAATTTATTCAATTGGCTTCTTTACTCACTTCGTCCTTTTATTAAATTTCATCATTCATAAATTGTTTGATTCCATTATAATAGAGCTACTAATGTCACCAAAGGTAAATTCCCTAATAGCAATAAATTTTGTTATAATAAAAAATATGTTTTTAAGACCTTAGTTGGTCAAAAATTACCTTGATAACGTAATGCATGATCAACAATATCTTTTAAATACTCAATATTCTCCTTGTTGCTTTCTAATATGATTGAATTATTTGACTAATATCGACTCGTTATTCCATTAATATAGAAAATATTTGGTCTTGTACATATTATTAAAAACATAAGACTTCTAACTAAACTAGAATATGAAACGTTCTTTATTTGTGGCCTTTTTATGATGTAATTAGATTTTTTATTAAGATCTTCACCTTTAGCAATAGGATTAATAATTAACTTTCAATCTTGTACACAAAATCTTTTAATAATTTTTTGAATATATGTTGCTTGTGAAAGAGAATGATTTCTTTGAATGATCTCTTAAAATCTTTATTTCAAGAATATATGCAACTTCTTCTATGTCTTTCATATCAAATTTAGATAACAACCAATTTTTGATTTGCTTAGCAAACTCACGGTCATTATGAACAATCAAAATATCATGAACATATAAAGATAAAATTATAAATTTATCCTTGGATCTTTTAATACACATTGATCTTCATCAATCAATCTTCATCAATCATATGGAAATCATATGAAATAATTATATTATGAAAACAAATGTACCAATATATTAAAGACTTCCAACCTATAAAATGGTTTTTATAATCTATACACTTTATGTTTTTACTATCTTAACAAAATCTATGTATCGTATATATACATACATACATACATACATACATATATATATATATATATATATATATATATATATATATACTTCTAATTCCTTATTAAGAAAATTAGTCTTTATATATATTTAATACAATTCAAGATCCAAGTTAGTTACTATAGCCAAGATTAATAAAAAAACAAACAAACTTCGCTATAGTGAATATGTCTCTTCATAATCAATTCTCTCATGTTATATATATTCTTTAGCCACAAAATATGCCCTTAAAATTGTTATTAGCCTTTCGTTTTATTTTTAAAACTCATTTGCTCATAATAACTTTCTATCTGCTAAGGAGATAAACCAAGTCCAATAATTGATTAAAGGCTTGGAGAAATCATTTCCTCCTTCATTGTTTTCATTCATTCTTCTCTAGCTGGACCAATCATATCTTCATTTACATTTCTTAGCTCATCCTCTTCTTGTGGAATAACATGTAAATTTTTTATTTTATTTCAAAGTGATGTCAAAGAATAATTTCATAATTATTTCTACATAACAAGGTTCATGAGATACAAATTTATCATCTCAATTACTCAAATAAAATGCAATAGGTAAACTCTTATTGAGATGCAATCCAAATTGATCTTGAGTTAATTCTTTATTTTTTAGATTGCTCTCACTCATATGGAGTCTTTTTTCATAATTCCATGTAATGGAATCTATTTGATCACGAGTCTCATATAAAAATTGTGAAAATTAACTATTTATTTAAAAATGCACGTCTATATTTTGAGTTATTTTAGCATGAGTTGTCCTAATTTTAAGAATATAAAGAACATGGAATTGATAACGGCTTTGTGGCAAAGTTATACGAAAAGCCTGTTATTTATAACTCTATAAAAAAGGCTTTAATTATTTTGAATTGTAGGTAGAAGTTTTCACATTTTAAAGCCATCAGCTTTGTTATCTCTCTTGCGTTTTTTCAGTTTCTGACATTCTAATAAAAATAGAATTTTTCCTATTTCACCCAATTTTGAAAATTCGTTTTCTAAGTATGTGATATCTTGTTATTCAAATTTTGTTAACTCTTTCATTATCTTATTCACTTATATATACATATCCTTTGGAGAGTTCACAATATGTAATAAAGATATTTTTCTTCCCTTTAGAACCTTAGGTTCTTATTTTTTTAGAAATATCATGAATGTAGATGGTATATCAAATGTTTTTAAGCTTGTTCTATCAATTTTTTACCTATCCAAAAGTCATACGAAGCACTTGTAATTGATTTTGTAAGCATGCTATATTGCTATTAAGTGCGTTAGTGGTTGTAAGTAAGGCATTACCGAATAAGTGATAGATAAATTTGCTTATGTCGATCATAGACCTAATCATGTTTATAAGCATCTTATTTTATCTTTACACAACACCAATTTTTTTTTTTTGGAGTTCAAGGAATAATCCTTTCTATCCTTTTTTAATCACATAATATCTTAAACTTATCATACATGTATTCACTTGCTGAACCAGTGCAATCTCATGTCTTTCCCTCACATTTCTTGGACCATAGATTCTAGATAAATTAATTGTAATGGGTTTGAAAGTCTTATTCCCTCTGCAAATGACTTTCTTACTATTTTATTAACTAGACAATATTCACAATTAAATACAATTGCTTTATTTAAATTACTTAAAAGATATTTTTTAGCTAATTAACTTATTCAATTTTGACCAATATAATATAGGATAGTGTACCTTTTTTATTTCTTAAAGAACCACTTTCCTTTTCATCTTCTCATATTTTATTTTTGAAGATCAATTTTTAAAATTACAATTACCATAACAGTTAATTAGTTAATGTGATTTTGTAACGATGACACATTTAAGTGTCAACATCTATTAATATATATTCAAAACATCAATGGACTACAAAATATAAGTAGGTAATGTATGCGTTTTTATTTCGTGAAGAATCTCTTTCCTTTTCATATTATTATATTTTATTTTTGAAGATCAATTTTTAAAAATTATATTATGAGTATCACCATCTATTAGTATATACAAAACATTAATGTACTACAGAAAATTATTATTATGTTATGTCAATTCATAATCAAAATTTACTAATTTAGTTGAACATTATTTGAACGCTTTAAAGTTGAAAAATCCGAACTATAGCATGAAAATATTGAGATTTTTTCTTGTGTTAAGTATGGAGGACAATCGAGATGTGTCACATACACTAACAATACCTCAAAGTGCTATACAGATCACAACTTCAGGTTCTCTGGCTTTGTTGTTTACAAGGAATGTATCACACATCTTATTTGCAAAGTCCATCAACTTGATTATTCTCTGCCTGAACTTAGGCCTGGAACGTGTCCTGAAAAAGGACATGTAGCTTACGGCAGGTCATATTTTCCACGAAGATCAGACTACAATGATAGAAATTTTTTTTTTTTGGAAATATTGCTTGAAACTTGGATGGTTACATTTAATCACGTCCTTCTCTTTTGTCTTCGAAAAACGAGATTCCAACAGTAAGTGTTTTATATGTCATCTGCTTGCGATCTGTGAGTCTCCAATCTGTTTAGAGAAGGTCAATAGATATGGAGACAATTCATTTGCCAGTTAGTATGAGAATACACTTTAGCAGTATATCTGTGTAGATGAGGTGTTTCAGCTTGTTTATGAGAATCTCGTCCCTGTCGATTTTTCCTCTATCTTCATGTTCACAACGTTATCTTTTGATTTTTCTTTTCAATTCATTGCTGAATTTTTCCTTTGGAAATGGAACTAATTCTAACTTCCTGCTTGTGACTTAATTGCCATGCGATTTCATAGCGAAGGGCAGTAAAGGGAAACGAAACTGTCTTCCAATTGAAAATGAACAAAGTCTATTCATGCCAAAGTGAACCTATACAGCTGTAGAAGTGGCTGAAATTGATAAAGCGTCTGCTAATAATTCCAACAGTAATACATCGTTCTGATGGATGTACTCATATGGGAATAGTTAGTGTAGATGAGTGAAACATGAAAAATCAGCTTCGTCAAGTCTTATGATAAGTTCGCCGGAACTAGTGAAATTCTGAAGATTTGGGGCAAACGGAAATATTCGTTTTTACATGTGACAACACACACCAATCCCAAGGGTCTGCAGTCTAGTTAGCTATCACGATTCCTCCAGGAATTATGTCTATTACAAGACAATTAAGCTTTGTTATGGGAATCCTTTTGAAAGTCTACGAATTGTCTTCTATATAATTACAGAATGCTACGTGTTGTGCTCTTTGTTTTGCTTACTATATAGCTGAAACTATATGATAATGTTCCGATAGTTCCAATATTCCCAAAAACCTGACTGAGACTGCAATGCTTGTGTTAAATATAACATTGCCTGTCCACTTTCAGAAACAGATCTCGCATGCACGATCAATCAAGTACACTATTTGGGAGTCCATTTTTGTCACTAGAATTCTCAGAAACTTGGAACTAATGCTAAACGTTTCTGCAATAGACAGCTCAGTTGCACGCTCATTACTGCAAGATACACTACAAGAAAACAGTAAATTACAGACGAAAATTACCGACGGAAAAAGCCAATATACCGTCGGTAAATTTATTTACCGACGGAATAAACCGACGGAAGAAAACGTC
>JANZXR010000172.1:5585429-5608423 GCA_027575705.1 Erythroxylum echinodendron
ACCGTCGGAGAAGCGCGAAGCAATCAAATTGCGGGAACTGTTCCCGCGTTTTTTACCGTCGCCGAGACATTTTCCGTGGCTATTGTCTGTCGCAGATTCTTGGTCGAATATTTCCCATCAATATTGCCGACGGATGGGTTCGCCGTCGGTAAATGTTTGTTTTCAGCGACGGATTTATTCATTTCCGTCGGTAAAATGCGACGGAATTTGATCTGTCGGTATTATTCCGACGCAAATTGTGAATTTTCTTGTAGTGATAATAGAAAAGCAGAGAGTACCTGGATAGCAATAAGCCAGACCTATAAGGTTATAACTCTCTGTGAAACAGTGACTTATTGATGGAGGACAAGAGTAGGCCGTGTAAATGTTTACCAAGAGCCGGCAAATGGGCAAAGATAAGAGCAATAGGATTGCATTCAATAAATCAAACTACTTGGGGACCAAAATTTTGTCTTGCATGTGCTGGCCTGGAAAAAAAGAAACTGGAAAGTGACTTCACTTGTTAACTACAGAATCTGATCTTCCAGTCATCATCATTATGATTTGGCTCTGGTCACATATTGTTTCCTGCTAATTGTTGATTCTAATACCATATTTCTCTTCTCCGAGTTTTAGCCGATGAAGATGTTGGGAATATATTGCTTGTAGTTGCATGTACAATTTCTATGCAGAATGGCGGGTGTTAGCCATGATTTTCAAGGCCATTCGGTCACTTAGAAGTGGTCCGGTTTTAACTGTCCCATTTGGACCACAACTATCCAGCAAGTGAAGATTGTGACTGCTCTACTGTGGGGTTGTCTTCTTGGGTAACTTTCATATCCTGACGAAATGGAGATAGCTACTTTCTTGTACAAAGTTGTACATAAAAATTGTTGGCCACTGTTATACAATCGATTGGTCAATTACGTTTCCCGATTGGGTTGGTATCGTATCGATGATAATGGGCATAATTTAAGTGCTCTGTTGACCTTATCCTGAATTGAAGGGAATAGGGTTACTGTAGCTTTAGTACTTACCTTCCTTTTAACAATCAGGATACGACCCCTATATACACTCAAGTATACTATTATTATTTAGAGGTTACAAGTAATTATTGTTATTAAATAAATAAATATATATATATATAATAATTGTTTATTTCTTATTAAATAAAAAATAACATGCCGTAATTTTCTGAATTAAAGACCTGACATTATATCCTTTCGACAGGACACAGGCCACATCACAACAATCCATTAATTTATCCGCCTGTTTACTACCAGAACATGTTTTGCATAGCAATCTGACAGAATGACAATAACAACAACGTTGATAAGAATGTTATTATATCTTGAAATTTTTCTTAAAACTATGATTGAATAAAGGATGTATCTGTATCTGTAATTTGGTTATTTTCTTTCAAACTGCTGGTCTCTTATTGAAATGGGCACTTCCTTACTTTGTGGAAGAATACTAATCTCAGAAACTCGAAAAACACTCACAAGAAGTCACAACCAAGTAGTCCCAAGAGACAACCAAAATTCATTCGTGTTTTGCTCTAACGAGTAGTTGGAAGGTGGAAGATGGGAGTGGAACATAGAAATCAAATTCTCATATTTATATGTGACTCTAACTTTTTTCTTTTTTTTTTTTAATTTTTTCGAGATATCACTATTTTGTTACCTTTTTTTTTAGAATCAAATATTATGTTTCAATTTTAATATTTTTATCATATTTTATTAAATCTCATTCAATATTTACGTAAATAACTTTACGTAAATATATAAATAAATTTTAATAAAATAAAATTAAAACAAAATTATTAAATAAAGTTATAACAGAATAATTGAAATAAACATCGGTGTGCTTTCTTTCAGATCTTTTTTATTCCGTACTCACAATCCGCTACTCCAAAGAGCCCTAAATTCCATGTTAGTCACCGCCCTTTCAGGTTTGGGATCATTTCCCAATATATTCTATAAATTATGCTCCTGACTCTGACCATTTTCTGAGTTTTTGATTGAGATTTTCCTCGACTTGGCTGTCCCTCATTTGGCCCTATCTCTTTTCTTGCACTCATTTGAGTGCAAGGCCCTGTCTCTTTTCTAATTCTATGTGCTTAACGCAATGGTCTTGTCTATCTTAGTTATTTATTTCAAAAGGTCAAGTTCAAATACCCTTTGTTTTTTAACCACTTACATTTTTTAAGACTATAAAAAGGAAGTACAAAATAAAGAAAAGGAAAAGAAAAAAAAAGAGAGAGAGAGAATCTCAAAGGATGATAAGTAGTAGGTGCAATGATTTTACCTTGTACAATTTCATAATATCACAAGTCACGAGCCTGAAAGTTGGATGTGTGAAGAAGATGGATGTCTCCCACTATCCTACACATAAAATGCCATATCTACAAACTACAGTCACATGAGAGTTTTTGATTAGAATGGCAGGCGAGGCCAGCCACCATTCCTTCTAACATCAGAAGGCTTACAACATATTTTTAAGGCTCCTTGTACTTGCTACCTAGGTTCCCACTAATGAAATACAAGTCATCTTTTCGATCATATTTCAGTTGAGCTTTACTAAATGCACTGGAAGACGTCTTCCACGGCTCTCTAGACCAATTACATTTCTTACGTATAATCCAAAAGTAGAAAGTAAGCTTGATATTTTATCGATCCTAACATATTTTTACTTTGAGATTAGTCTTTGTTAGTTTGATTATTTATTCATAAGTCGTTTAGAAGAATCCAAAATTCAAAGAATCATTTTCGAACTTGTTAATAACTTTCCAAGCCAAATGGTAATTAGAGAAAAAAAAGGGAGACTTTTAATTTTCTCGATCACCAAACCATAAAACTCATTGATAACTCTTGGAAGTTGTCCCAAGTGATAATATATCATAAGAGTTTCTTTAATTCCTTCCATACTGCATGTTTTGGAAACACGAAGTAAACCCACAAAAAGTGTTACCAACTTTATTGCACCTACGTGCTTAAGGTTTGATTAGGAAGTGATTAATTCGTCCGTAAGCACTAGAACATGATGAAAGAAACATGCTTTTTGGAGATTACAGAAAAGGTTATGTAACAATATTGGACAACTCTTTAGAGCATATGTTCCTCTCGAAATAATAATAGTAACAGAAAAGAGGAAGACATAAAATATCTGCTTTACAGAAAAAAGGTTTGAGATGGCTGAGTCTGAAGCACATTTACAAGTATAGAAAAGCAAAAGGAAATACAGAGAGATCACATGCATTTGCTAATAGACTTATTCCAAAAGTATGGTTTGGATATCATTGTACCTTCTCTCTTTTTATCTCATATATTATGAGATTATATATATACTAATGCAATGTGTGTAAGCACATTACTGAATTATTAGCATGCCTCCAGCGATTGGTTTAAATTATCTATTAATTCGACAATCATTTATCAAAAGTGTAGTGAAATATCCTGCAAGTGTATTTTATATTTGCCCTTTAACCCATCAACATACACATAACAAAGAGATAATAGTTCGCAGTTTATATATAGTTCTGACATCATATAATACTGCTCAAGACTAGTAAAAGATGTCATATAATAATTTGAAAATAAGATGAGTTAATAGGCATAATTTAAACACAATTCTTTTTAAATTGACACTTTAAGTATGAGAAAACATAATTAAGAAGAATATTTCGATATGTTGCTTTGCTAGAAGTATATAACTAAAGTGCATGCATGTTGAAGATTATATTCTCTCAACAAAGAACAATGAAGTAAAGCTTTTGATAAAAGTGGCCGAAAACATGGTGTGGCAGTACTTAATGTAAGGATCAAGTTATGTCACAGAGAGTACAGATAACACTAATCCTTGAGCTTAGCAACTCGTTATTAGTTAATTCCCATGCATTAACTTGCTTAGTTTGGACGACAGCCATTGATATTAAAAAGTGGGTATCCTATGTTTTCAACGATTAAATAAATCTTCAGAAATGATGTGCTCGTAATTATACCTCAGTGTAATTAAACTAAGCTTCACTAAACCTCATTTATGGCTGAAATTGCAGGCCAAGTGGCTGTACCTAAAAAGTACATATCAAACTCAACTTTCTTCACTTCCTCGACTTCTGATCATCGAACCACTTTAAGGATAAAAGCTGAAGAATGTAATTATCTAGTGATTTAGTTTACAAGGGAAATGAAAAGCGATGGTATTAGAGGCAGCGAAGGAGAGAGCAAGTTAAGATATGGTATGATGAGAAAGGCAGAGGATGGCCACACACACATGGCTAGGCGACAATCACACACCACTTTTTCTTGCCAGTTCACTCTCTCTCTCTCTAATAAACACTTGCATGCGGAAGTACAACAAAAGTGAGAGAACTCAGGAAAACAGTAATACTGTACTAAACTGTCCCAATAACAGCATTTGACACGACACGTAGTTTTCTTAATTGCCTCTCTTGTCACCTTCTTCTACTTCTGTTATATATCTTAGTAATTGTGAGGCTATGGATTTTGTTATAATAAGCTTATTCGATTAGTTTAATGAGTTTTGTCCGAGTCCCTCTCTGTTACTCTTTTCTTGGATGGCGCTTTTAAGCTCCAAATCCAATCCTCGTCCTTTTTCTATCTTATTCTGCTATATTGCTACGAGCTTTTGTTGCTTTCTATTCACTCTGTTCGAGACTTTTCTTTTTCCCTTCTATTTTAATGAAACAAGTAGAACTGGTGAACAAATGCTTCCTATAATGTACGGGCATTCCCATTTTTAGTCCCTCTCTTTCTCTGCTTTCAAGTTTCCCGCTCTCTGTAAAAAATTCTAAGGCAGTGTGTTCTATTCGTCCTCTCTAATGGTGGGTTTCTTTTACTTTTTCCGAATCTTGATTGGACTATGAACTCAATCATTCACTTGTTTCCCTCCTTTTTTTTTAATTAGGTTCTGATTGATATTTGTTGAATTGTTGTTTCGTTTGGAGTGTGGAAAAGATGAATACTAGAGTCCGCACTGCTCTTCAAGCAATAAAAGCTCCTTCAAACAATGACAAGGTAGTTTCTTCTCTAGCCTCTCTCATTCACTCCTCTGTCAGCCATTTTTCTTCTATACACAGCATTGTTTTTTTGAAAATTAAGATTGGATTTTCAGTTTGCTTCAAGTAGAGAAATAAGCTTAATTTGTTATTCAATATATATTCTCTAAAATAGTATGTGTAAGTTGTGGGAAGCTTTGACTGGTTTCTTTTATATGTTCTTGCTGAATAGAAAACTTATCCGAAACAGAAAAGGTATGCACTTTAGAATTTAGATCCAAAAATCATCTCTTGGTTCTTTCACTTATCTCAAGAAAGGAATAGTTTCTTCTTTTGCTTTTCTTTTCTTTTCAGTATATTTCTCTATGCGACCTCTTGTGGACTTATATATGCATCTGATATTTAATGTATAAAGAAGGAGAAGATGGAGAGTCCAGGAAGCAGGATAGTTGGTGCTCGGAAATCTGTAGTTAATCAGAGACGACTAAACAAGGAAAGGAAATTGGCCTTACTAGAAGACGTAATTACTATTTCAGATTAACTTCATCTCAGTATTCGTATTGGAAACCATCCCTGTTACTTCCTTTATTTAATTGTTACTTAGCTATAAATTTTCAGGTTGATAAGTTAAAGAAGAAGCTTAGGCAAGAAGAGAACATTCACAGAGCATTGGAGAGAGCTTTTACAAGACCTTTGGGAGCTCTACCACGCTTACCTCCTTATCTCCCTCCTTATGTGAGTAAATTCGCTGTTCTTTCCCCTCTCTCCCTCTAATATTTCCTAAGGAAATTTGCTTTCGACCATTAGGAAAGCAGCAGCTATTGATAGAACCAATCAAATTATTGATTTCTGAATTCAAACTTGTAACGCGGGTCTTATTTTGTTGAGCAGATGTTAGAGCTGCTTGCTGAAGTAGCTGTGTTAGAAGAGGAGGTTGTTAGGCTTGAAGAGCAAGTTGTGAATTTTAGACAAGGACTCTATCAAGAAGCCGTATACACCTCCTCCATGAAAAATGTTGAAAATTGTGATGAAGTTAATGATCAATCGTCGATATCAAGATTGAAGCACACACGATCAAAGTCTCTATCCCAGGGTGAGGTCAATTTAGCGTCATTTACTGCTGCCCGGCCTCAACCTTCTCTTGCCAGAAGCATGTCAAGTAGAAAGTCTTCTTCGGACTCTATCGTTGATCGATCAGGGCAAGGTTCCAACAGATCTGGAAATGGGAAACAAACTTTCAGTAAACTGGGTACCTCTTCATCTCCAATTGACGATGGACTAGGTAAGGAGAACAGATCGATTATAAATTCTGTCAAGAGTAGACATTCTCCAGATCAAAAATGTACAAAAACTGTTACTCCAGTAAAGAGACTATCAAACAAGCATGACTCAGATGAGAAGTGTTTTGAACCTCTAAAGTTGCAGGTACATTGTAAATGGACGGATTATATTCGAGTAATAGTCTATGCTGTGTTGCAGATTTTTAATTGAGAACATTTTGTTGCTCAGCTAGAGTGCAGATTGGTACAACCAGAAAGAGCACATGAATGCTCTTCAGGCTACTCAGATGGTAGAGTATCAGATACTAGTACTATGCCAAACAAGGTATCTGAGGACATGGTTAGATGCTTGTCTAACATTTTAATAAGAATTAGCAAATTGAAGGTCAAAGCAGCCGATTCAGCGGCCTTTCCAAGTCAATTTTGCGATCCTTATGATATCTCTTCAGAAATCAAGTCTAAAGACATCGGTCCATATAAATATCTTTCTACAATTGAAGCCGGATCAATCGATCTCAACCGTGTAACAAATTCCTTGTTTCTGATCCATAGATTAAAGTAAGAGATTGCATAAGTTTTATTTTAAGATTTCTTTTTTCACGAAGATGCCATAACATTGTTACGCTGAAGTTGTTTCAGGTTCCTACTGGAGAAGCTTGCGACTGTAAGCTTGGCGGGTTTTACCCATCAGCAAAAGCTTGCTTTCTGGATAAACATTTATAATTCATGCATGATGAATGTAAGGTTCAGTCTGTTCTTGGTATATGTGAAATCTGAAAATATAACTGAGAAGTCAGAACAGGGTTTGGAGAAATACGTTATTTGTCTAAAAGCATTTTCTTTTATCCTCCTTATACCACACACTGACAAAGCTAGGCTGCTAATCCTTCAGGCTATTTTGGAGCATGGCATTCCTGAAACTCCTGAAATGGTTGTGGCACTAATGCAAAAGGTAAGAAGTACCTTTCTTCTTCTCAAGTTCTCAGAAACCTGGTGAACATTAATAAACTGACAAATTCTCTTTACCCGTGAAATACGAGTTCACGTGGATGCTTTGTACTAAATCCTATGAGGTTCCTGACAGTGGTCCTTCTATATGCACATGCATGAACAACTTCTTCTAACCATCAATAGTATGCGATTGACATTATTATACATCCTTCAGGCAACAATAACAGTGGGAGGAAGGTTGTTGAATGCAATTACAATCGAGCACTTCATCTTGAGGCTTCCTTACCACTTAAAATTCGTGAGTCACTTTTTCTGAATAAAAGATAGTGATATTCTTTAAGGATGAATCACCAATACTGTTTCGTAGAATAAGCAGTATTTTGCTTACTGGATCATTTTCGATCAATATGGTAGACTTGCCCGAAAGCAACAGCGAAAAATGACGAAATAAAAGCACGCAACAATTTCGGGTTGGAGTGGTCTGAACCTTTGGTTACATTTGCACTTTCCTGCGGAAGCTGGTCCTCCCCTGCAGTAAGTTTGGTCCCATTATACATTATCATTAATGATCAGGGTCAAAAAAAATATTTATGAATTATTTCTTGGTGATGTAGTTTCAGTAGCACACTTGCAAAAATATGCAGGTAAGGGTGTACACGGCCTCCAAAGTTGAAGAGGAACTAGAAGCAGCAAAGAGAGACTATATACAGGCAGCTGTTGGGATTTCTAAAGCAAACAAGTTGATGATCCCCAAGCTGTTGGATTGGTACCTACTAGACTTTGCCAAGGACATGGAGTCATTGGTGGATTGGGTGTGCTTGCAGCTACCTGATAAATTAAGAACTGAAGCAGTCGAATGCATTGAAACAAGGAGAGGAAGACACAGTGTTTCACATCTAGTGCAAGTCACGCCTTACGATTTCAGTTTCAGGTTGCTTCTACCAACGTGAAAGTATTCCAGACATTCATTCATTATTAACAAGATTGGATTGGTGGAACTGTACATGGGCCATTGTACATACAAATCAAAGTGTGAGCGGATGTAAGTTTTTCTAATCAGGCTCCTTCGGTTTCAGGAGTTGCTAAAAGATTCAACCAAATTTTTATGTCGCAGAAAAATTGATACCATTGACATTTTCGATCAGAATGAACAAGTTCTCACACCTTTTTCTGAGGCTGTTATTCGATATTGTTTTTACCTAAGTCAAATGCCGATCTTTTCAAATGACCAAGGAATTTTTATATAATTTAGAGGGGCTTATTTGGATAGTTCAGCATTATTATCTAACAGAAAGGAATATTCACACGTATACCACAATAGTACTTGAAACAAAATCATCCTGTTTAAGACTTCCAAGTATCAAGAGAGAATACATTCCTACTATAGTATAAGGTGGCTCGGTGAAAAAAATTGACGAACATTTCACTTCGTTGCCCAAACGCCTCCAATGTCAATCAAGACAAACTACGCCTATCATACATCATAATGTACAATATTGTAATAGTATACAAAACGAATCTTAATGATTATATAACAAAGGAAAAGTGAGAAAAAAAAAAAAGAGAGAATCCAAATAAAGCTAATTGATTATAATAGATGTACACAGCTAATTGGCAAATGCTACTCCTCTCTTTGGTGACTCGCCTCGGTTTCATCCAAAACAACGTTTCCCTACTGAAGTCTTGGTCTGAATGCAGTACCCGCAAAATATCGGTAACGGGATTTTTCAGGTTTCTTATCGTACAGCAAGATTGTGCTTAATCATATCTCAGCCAAACGGTGAAGTCAGAGGGCCAGTAGGTGCATCAGATCTTTTGATACTTCCCATGCCACATATGATGCATCCAGGTGCCGCAAGGGCTGAAAATTTGGCCCCGCAAAGATCACAGACATCGTATCCAATGGTTGATAAGCGACTGAGTGTGGCAGCACAAAATTGGGAAGGATCTTCCAGGGGATCAATGGACTTGTTCGTTGCACCTCTCTGAACACACATGTCAATCAGGCTTCTTAACTCATCCTGCTTATTTGGTGGAGCCTTGGAGAGAAGGAGCTCAAGCATCTGCTTGCCATAAGCATAATTCTGCACTTCCATGTTTCGTTTAATGGCAGTTCGAATACAATTTATTCGGTGCTTTGCTTGAAGAGGTAAAGAACTCAAATGCCGTGTCAGCCTTGCCATCTCATCTTTTGCACTGAGTGCACTTGGACCTTGAACTTTCTGCAACCGAGCAATTTCCTGTACAAGGATGTTAAATCGTTAGTTATGGTCAGTTCTATGTTCAGTACCTTTAATATTGGATGGCAAAGCCAACTTAATAGCAATAACCAATATGCATCATGAGGTGACAGTAGAATGTCAAGTTGGCTAATGAGGAAATCTGGATAAAGACTAATACCAGAAGAAGGGTAACTGCAACCTTGTACTGAGCACAAATGGTTGCCTGGGCCTTGATATCAGCTCCCCGAGAGAAATCCTTGGCTAATGCCAAGAAACCTTCATCAAAACATGATAGTGCATCTGGAAGTTGGTTCTGCTCAAGGTGAGCAAGCCCAGTCTTGAAACATACTGAAGCAGCTGCCCCTCGAGGAACCTATTAAATGCCACACGACAACAGTGATATCAGGAATAAGTAAGCCCAGAGGCTCAAAATGTCTGCCAGAACATTACAGCATATGATATTTGGTAGGCAATATACTGCAGGTACGAGCTGCAGTTGGTGCATGCAAAATTCTAATGACTGCAAAATATAATCTCCAAAAAAGGCTGATAGTGTCCAAAACTTTTAATTCTTAATCCTTAAATTTTATTGTGGTAATCTCTTCTATACTTCAAAAATACTAATGAGAAATACTTCTTTATGAATTTCCTTTTCTAAATTGAAAAGAAGGAAGAACCAAAGCACTATGCCAAGGAAAACTAGCCTGCTACTAAAACAAAAACTTTGATGTCGAGTGCTCTTTTCTTTTAGGGATGAAGTTGGCTTTAAACAAAAGAAAAGGATGTAAAAACAATGACAAGGGAAAGAAATAAATTTGTACCAAGCCTGGTCGCACGGCGGATGGAGGGGAGGCAGCTCCAGGAGGTTTACTTGAATCTGCAGAATTTGGAGCTCCAAGAACACTAAGATCAAGAGGTTGCGAGAATAATGGGGTCTGAGGTGCCTGAACCTGAGGTTGAGGAACACCAGCCTGAAAGGGGCCTTGGGTAGACACAGGAACCTGACTGGGGCCCTTAGGTGGAACACCACCATCAGGAAGACCAATAGCATCAATTGGGATAGCTTGCTGAGTGGCTTGTGGAGGAACACCACCATCAGGAAGACCAACATCAACTCCAGAAGTACTAACTGGATTAGCTGCTGACTTGTCTGAAACCCCTTGAGAAATTTGATGAAATTTTGCAAGATAAGTTCCTGGAGGGGGTAGTGATGCTGCAACTTGAAGGGATGGTATTGTATCTTGGAAAAAGTTCTCCGGTATAGGTCCAGATGTAACTCCTACACTCGTAACTATAGGAGCTGGTTGTGATACCGGACCAGGTTGTCTCAGTGAGTCGGTACCAAACAAATCAGAAGGGGCAGAAACTGAGGGTGTTGTGGCTACAGTTGCAGTAGGTGGGTTGGTTAAAATTTGGCCAAGGTCCTGGGAGTTGGTTAATGACTTCGTCCTCATCGGTGGACCTAATCCTTCCCCAAGTTTAAACTGCTTGGTGGCTTCTTTGATTTTATTGACATCCACTGTAGAAGACGGCTTGTCGCGTATCCTGATTTGCAGCTTTTTAGTTTTTGATGCTCCTTCCTCATCACTGCTGCTGCCATCGGTGGCAGCACCATACATTGCTTTCTTGAACTCTTCTTCTGCTTTTGCCTGTTCATCAGCAGCAGTTGAACCAGGACTTTGTTTAATAAGCATATCCAGTCCCATCAAGGAATCACCATTTGATTTACCATCAGGTTGTGTCTTAAACTTATTGGATGTGGTTTTAACCAACGAATTATCCTGCCCATTAGGCTTATTGTCAGCGTTGGGAATGAAAGCCTTGACCAAACTATCTTCCCGTACTTCAACAACAGTGCCTCTTCCTTTGATTGAGCCCAAGTAAACCCCAATATGATCCGTAATAATAGCTGGGATAGTGCCATCATCAGTCTTCATATATGGCATCACTTCAGCAGCCAGTTCCCACTGTGGTATGCTTTTCAAACCGGTGGGTGTCTTGATATCCCAGTTTCCACCACCCCATTCCGGTCCCTTGGGAACCATACTCTCAGCAGCAAAGTTGGCAAAGATACCCTGTGTCCACCCTGTAGAGCGAACTCTTAAGATCCTCTCACAATATCGCCTCAGCTCTGAATCAGCTCCTTCTTCTTCTAGTTTCTGAGCAAGACGCCTCATGGCACTAGGGTTAAGGTGGCATATAAACAGATCTAACATGCTTTCATAGTCTGCAATGACTTCAAAAGTTTCTTTTGCACTATCAAACTGACCATACCTGTAATTGATAGAAAGAAGTTAAGTCACTACTGAGCTTTACGATGGGAAGTATTATTTCTTGTAAGCCAGAGAGGAGAGCTCCAAATATTAGATATACAAGATAGAATATTAGATATGTTTACATTATTTAATCCCTTAATCATGTCCTATACTTTATTTGACCATTAATAGGTTCCAACCTAATCCTGTAAAGGCAGAGCAATTGCAATAAAAATATTATATTCATATGAGCTTAAGCTACTCTTAGCTTTTGCTAGAAAGCTTCAATCTTAAAAGATCATTTCAAGAAGCAGCAAGAGAAAATGAAGACATTTGTTACATGTGTATTCTTTGTCAAACTTGTGTTCGTTTACATGCACACAGATGAATATCATGACTGACTCAGATCTCTTATAGGGTTTATCAAATGGAAAATTCAAGGCAAAGCTGGAAGAAAATAAAAGGGTTGCATAAAAAGATGGTAAAACGAAGAGAATAGTTAACAGTAGAATGCCCAACAGAAAAAGAATTTAAAGCCCCAGAGCAGCAGAGACCTTTAAGTCAAAGCAGAGACATCTAGGATGATTAATGACTTAATAATGATGTGATGTCATCCTGTCATTAATAATATTAATAATCCACACACTCGGCATATAAAATTTTTTTACACTAAAAGTGAGGAGGGCTTTAGGGATATGTAACATGAATTTCTGTCAACGGGAGGATACAGAACTTGGAAGCAAGTAACAAAATTAGCTGATAGAAACAGAAACGAAACACGCAGATCTATTACCACAATTCATTACTTACTTGATACAAGCATAACCCAGCTGTCGAAAGCGGTGGAATAAAAGAGAGGTTGGAGGACATTTTGGATAATCTCTAGAACGTAAAAACTCATCCTTCAAGACAGATAAAGCAGTAGAAAAACGGAGAGCTTTGATAGCATAAACACCTCGCAATACCTTTGATTGTAACCAACCATGTTAATAAAATGTTAGCAGAAGAATGAAAGCAGATACAGAAAGTAAGCAGTGAAGTTAATCACCTGAGTGAACTGAGGACTAGCTTGGGATAATGATACTGCAAGATCTCCACAAACTGGAGGCCCTCTAGAAAGGATATCAACAGATCTTGGAGTGATACGCAAGCTGTCAAACCTGCACTTAGATGGAAAGGTCAACTATCACTATCTGTCATGAACAACTTCAGTTTAAACAATCAGAACCCAATTAAAAGTTTAGACAGGCAACTAATTGAACAGTTGCAGATTGTAGTTCATTCACCACATTCAACAAATATTTAACTTGAAAAAAGATAGTATGAAGATTATCAGAAGGGGAATACCTAGATGTTATTTGGTATAAGACTTCACCCAGATCAAGTTTCTGCTCAAAAGTCTGTTGCATTGTGGCAAATCCAATAAGAAGTGGTTCCAGGAGGCCAACAAGACAGCTCCTGATTTCAACTCCCTTCTTTTGTCTGGGATTTATATCCGTTGGATTAGCAATTAGCAACCGATCATTCAAAGCACCAAGCAACACTGAAAAAACAATCAATCCAGTAAACAGATAGATGCTGGTGCAGTCAATTTGACAATAAAACCAACAACAGTAGCAGAAAGGCAAGGCTGTCCAAGAACTCAAAACCATGAGAAGCAAAAGTGACTAAATAAAGGATAATACCTGCATTAGGCATGCTAATGGACAAAACGGTTCTCACTATTCCATCCCAGCCTAGCATTCTAACTGAAGTAGCAGTAGAGAAGAGAAGAGCAGGTCCAACCCATAAAAGAGATCTGAAGTATGTATATGTTAAGCGTTCACACCAACTTTAGAAGAATTATAAATTACAAAAAATTCTCCAAAAAAACTATAAATTACAAATTTTCAGGCATTAACAACAGAAACAAGTTCAGGATATTGATGGAAGTCCTTTATCAATTTTTGTCAAACTGCTTGCCAATATATCAAGGTCTGCAGAAACCATCAGTACTCTTTTGGTGGTCAATATTCCAGCCACATAGCCCCGTAGAGTCTCTTGCCAGTGCACCTAAAGAATCAAAACAGAAGACCAGGTTTTCAGCTAACAGATATTTTCCTTTTGCTTTTTGGCCTTAATAAGCTAATATATTAAAAATAAAGGCAATTGATTAAAAAGCAAACAGGAAAAATTCACATGGGCAATATCCAAAAGGATCGATAATATTATGCTTGTCATAGACAATGACAAGAAACTTCAACTTCAACCTATCTAACTGAGGTTTGCACAAAAGAAGTCAAACTCCAAGAAAACTCCATTATTACCGAATGTTACAGAAGTCGACTTCCAATTTCCTCAAAACCTGCTTAGAAAGTTGTAATGCTTACCTGTAGCACAATTTCATTCATTTTCAACTTAATTGATTTTCTCCCTTCAGCTTTGGTTGATATATAATGGCCATCTGATGTTGAAAGACGGTATCCTTGGATCAGCTTTGCAAAGCTAATCTGCTTTCCATCAGAAGCAAACATCAAAGTTGATTCTGCAACCGCAGTAGGTCACAATCAGTTCAAAAATTATCGGTGGAAGAGACGTTAAATAAAAGTATCCTATTGATCAGGCACCTAATGGAGTGGAAAATATGCGGTCAACTTCACTTTCAAACATGAATTGAAGAGGACCCTGAAGAGAACCAGTATTTGTTTCCGCAAAATGGTTTTCTTCAACCAATAAATTCTTTTCACCAGCTTCCTTTGTAGCCCCTCCTGGAAGAATATACACAGAGAGTCCAGTCTTATCTTCATCAAGAATTGCAAACTGATTGTCATTGGGACCGATAAATGCTGCATCTCGACCTTAAAAAGTCCATATGTAATAGAGGAACAGTAGTCAGTCCATATTCTTAACTTTACATGCACATCAAAGAGGTCAAATACACGAATAAAGGTCAAATATCACCTTTGATTGTGCTCCCTTTACTGTTTGCTTGTTGGGAATCCGTATTTTCCCAATAAAGGACTACTTCATTTGTCGAACCACTAAATTCATAAACAACAAGAAACAGATGCTGCTTTTTGCTGTATACTATGTGCTTTGGATGATACTCCACGTTTCCAGGAATCTGAAACAAAAGTTCAAAAATTAGAAGCCCATCTATGGAAGTGGCCTTGCTCTAGGAAATAAGGTTTCGTAATTACCGAGGTATACAATTTTTTGTAAGTGTTATCCACCCCAGAGCACAGACTGTATGCCATGAGATTTAAGCCATCAACATAGAAAGCCCTTACAGGATAGTGAAGCACTCTGTTCTCTTTGTTAAAGAAATTTAGATCCAAATGAAAGGGCTGCCAAGGAAACCAACAGTGTCAGATCAAAACTTTAAATATAAAATCAAAATCAACACAAACAAATCTTTCTTTGAACCTGGCAAACAGGCATGTCCTTCAAATGATGTCTGGTGTCCAACATAGTGATCAGTGGCAATCGAGATATTGGAGCACTTTTTGAATGGCCTTCCATGAAATGCTATGAAAATGATCAGCATTTCACTCTGTCAGAATTATGTCAAATTGGGTACAATATTCTATCCTAGTAACACAAAAATAGGAGGATTCTGAAGTCATGTCAAGGATAACGAAACCCTTTAGCACATAGATTAAAGGACGCAATAAAGCATCTAAATTATGATTCAACTTCAAATTATTGCAGTATGTTAAAGCAATGTAGAGTTCTCACTTCCCAATTGGCAGTGCTATTTCATGAAGGTAGTTCTAGAAATCTGGACTAGCTGCCAACTCAACAACTTCAATTTCATTATGTACTTTCCTATAATCACTAACACAACCGTCATTTCAAATGGAAAAGAAAAACCAGAAACTAGTGCAAAACCAAATTCAATTTAAAGTAGAAACTATAAACTGCTGAAATGATTAAAAATAGTTCTCTGTCAAATTACAAAATTCAATAGAAAGAAGTCTAAATTACGACTCAGATACAAGGAGAAACCTAAAAGTTTTCAGTTCTGAACGGGATATGGTTCAATTGTAAATGAGAAACCAGGATTAACTCATTATTTTCATCCAGTAAAATCTGCAATTCAAAGCAATAAGCAGCAGATTTATATATTAAGTATGATGGTTCCTACTTAAGGCTAGTTTACTTGAAACTGTTGAATATAACAAAAAAGATAATAAAGAACAAGGCAGTAAGGCAACAAAATCTAGACAGAATAAATTACTAATTTATGACAACAAGACAAAAACCAAGAGAACAAAATACAATAGAACTCTTGCATATCATGAATACACTTGGATTCTCAAAGCTGATTAAAAGTGCACGACAAAACCTGAGAGTTGAAGTCTCCGATATCTAAAGACGAACATAAGTACATAAATGGATCAACAGAAATCTGTTATAGGTCGTCAGTATCAGCATAAGTTGAGAATATTTTTAAGAGACCTTGGTCAGGATTACATGAGACATTATTCAAGCCTGAGAAGTGATGAGCCCTTCTGTATCTTTTGTATAGACTGTATATCATAAACACAACAAATTGCCGCAAAATACTACTATGAAGTTAAAATCCTTTGCCAATCATTCCCCCATCCAAGTCCACACTCTTAACAGTCATAAAAAGAACAAGTTAAAAATATAGGTCCAGCTATGACATATCTTTTAGTGCACTGAGAAACTATCTAGAAGCAACACAAAAGGAGCTTATGAGAGAAGGTGATTTGAAAGTAACATACACTGTAAAGGAATGCCTTCCTTGCAATATCAGCAATTGTAAGTTGACTTTGACTGCCAATTAACAAATATTTTCAGTGAGAATTGGAAAAATAAACTGAAAATAGTTCAAATTAATAAATGGTTTGTAGATCCCACCTACAAGTTAAATGTTGACAACACAATACAACCCTAACCACAACACCCAGTTGTCCCCCCACCCTCCACCCAGGAAAGCAAAGGAAAACAGTACTACTTAAAGACTTTCAATAGAGCAACCTACTCTTTCCTGCCAAAAACCAAAGTATCTTTGTCACTATTTGAAACTCACCCCTTCAAATGGTGCTCTTGCAATTGGGCTTGAAGTTGATGGTCAGCCAAAATTCCTGATGCACCCAAGGATGAGAGCTTTTCCTTCAATACAGATGCTGCAAATGGAGCCCTATTGTGAGGTTATCCCGGAATGAAAATAAGCAATAACATTTCTTGCATCTCATGAAGCCAGACAGCTGAAAACACAGAAAACTACACCACTAGATCCAAATACAGTATATTGCATAAGAGTTTGCCGTCATAGCACGAGTGAACAAAAGGCGATCAAAAAAATATCAGTCATCTGATCCAATGATTTTTCCTATTCAACAAAAAAATCTGAACGTTTTAGATTCTTCACTCTTCAGCAAGTAAAAGATCTTCCATGGCATAATAAAGTTTGGCCTTCAGAACTTTTGCTGCCAGGCAGCAGCCAGTGTGCATCTCACAAAATGAATATTCACTCCCCAAACTCTAAAATCTTTATCTTTGTTCCCTCAAATCAAACACATATTCCTATATTTACAAATTTATCCTACATTAAAATGTTGTAAAAAAGAAAATCAAAAGAAATGATGAGTCCATGAGAGTATAAACAGAAGAATTGTAAAGACTAATATTCCGTTTCAGAGATTGTCACAACTTCAACAAGCAATACAAAGAGGATTCTGGAAAAGCATACATAAATAATCATTCACCTGAAGAACCCCTTGCACTCTGCAGAACTGCAAAGAGTTGCTTCCTTCCTTCCCTGGTGTATGCAGCCCTATTTTTCAAATTGTCACCTCCTGTCATGTTCTTTATAAAACAAGCAGAAGACAATTAAAAAAAAAATGAAGCCGCCATCAATCTTCTGACAGACTAGCAAATGGAATTTGCACAATAAACATAGTCGCTCTTAACTGCAAAAACCAGAGCCGCTAGATTCAATTTTGGGTGAACTTCCAAAGCTTTAATTCGTGGTAGAGGATAAACTGTTTCTCCACCCTGCTGAGATAAAATGCGAGGTACGTCAATTGCTTCAATTCCTGCAATAAAAGAACATCATGGCCCAATAAAATAATAATAATAGTAATAATAATATGAAACAACAACAACAATAACAATAATAATGATACTACTAAATGATAACAACAACAATAACTATGATGATTAGGACTAACCAGCAGGCTCAAAAAAATTTGCTTGCATTGGAGGCCTATTAGGATTAAGCATCACTCTAGTTTTCCAAACTTGAAAGGCTCCATCCTTGGAAACTGTCACAAGTAGCCGCAACACTGACAGCCAGGCAATTGATGTTATTGGCTGAGAACCCGCCTGTGTACTGTAAGTGTAATTGAAGGGGATTATGTGAGGTGAGTCCGAACAACATGACAAAAGAACACAGAAACAAGGATTACTAACAGAAATAGCAGAATTAAGCAATATATTCAGATTGTCCCAGGAACATGGCTAAGTAATCAACCACCTACATATCAAATTCTTTTTAGTCCCATGACTAGTCTAGATCAAGTAACTGCTGTCAAAAATTACTTTTACTCATTAACAGAAAATTATAGGACATCAAAAATATATAGCTATTGATCATGATATCATAATAATATGCTCATCAGGGTGTCAAAAAACTACAAGATTGTTTCCATTTAAAGCATTTCAATAAAGTTAAGTGCCAAATAATATTGATTACCTCTAGAAGTATGCATCACTAAATACACACTTATGCATAATCGAAGAACACAGATAACTAGTCTTATGCATTTGATCTAATTTACTTAACAAAAGCATTAGTATTGACTTATATTGCTTTTCTTATCAAAACTACCCTTTTGGAAATCAGTTTGTCACAAATCCTTGTGTTATTCACCATAATGTGAAAAGAAAAAAGAAAGGTATTCATTCAACTTATTTATTAGCCATTTCCATAAATATTAAGCCATAATACTCATTCCAACTGAATTCCAAATACTCCAGCAAAATACTTTAACAACCCAACAAATTGATATCAATTTCGTATTGACCAAAATAATCACCCCTGGGTCACTCATAATAACTATCAGGCACATTTGATAGACATAAGAAAAGATTAAAGCATCAAAGAAATCTACTTAGATAACATTTTCTAAACCAAGAGTAAATACATTGACAATAAATTCTCACATTCCGATCATAGTAGGCCTCTCTGTTGAGACATCCCATGCCAAAAGTGCACCACGTCTATCACCAACAAAAATCCATTCCAATGTAGGGTGGAAAGCAAGTGCGCCAGCACCAAGGAGCTTAATGGTATTATCAACTAAAATACAAAACAAACAAGAATCTTATATTCTCATTTGTATGGTAAGAATAACCCTTTAAAATATCAATGGATTATGCTCAACATCTTACGTTGCAGGGCATAATGAAAAGAGTAATTATGAATGTTGTAAGCTCGAATTGAGCCGTCCGCATAAGCGACGTACTGCAAGAAAGTACTTATATTTAGGCCAGACAGCATTGAGAACTTTAAAGAATAAAATCAAGATTCTTGGTGACAGTATTTGGTGAACAGATGGTCAGTAAAACACTATCAATCAATTGGTTCAAGTATAATGCCAGATCTATCAAATGCCACATCTGAGTGAAGTTTGAATCAACTAGAGCTGAAAATTCAAAATTTGGGAGAAAGGTTATATCAATCAATCTGCCTCAAATTCAAAAACATAACAACTAATCAATGGCAGTCATAAGTGAGTTGCATAACCACCTTGCAGGGATAAACAATTCCTTGTTCAGTCCTCTTACTTTTAACTTTTATTTTTTAACTTCTACAGTTGAGATAAAATCAAATAATTCATTCTGTCAAACTCCATTAGGAATTCAACAAAAAACTAGCTTGTCAACCCTATTACTTTTTCATATTTTTTAATTTCTTTTCTCTTAGTTAATCATTTTTCCAATGAATTCCTGTCACTAAAACTATGATGACGAAGTTTGTTACACTGAACACTTTGTTGTTATATTTTAAATAACAAGAAGAGTTCATTAGGAGAACTTAAAGTACTGCAATAGAATTATATCATAACATAGGAATTGAAATGTAATGGCAAGAGAACATTTCATTCAGCAGGGGAGGAAGAAGTGAAAATTGGAATAATCCAAAAATGAGACAGTGAGGGTGGTGTAACAAAGAACCCATCTTTCAAGGCTACTTGAAAAGAGCCTAGTACCATCAGCAACTAGGTGGAATTGGGAGAAGGATTTAGATATTATTGTGGTTCAATTCATGTGCAGTCAATTTTGTATTCATACAATTTAGTGCATAATCTACTACACACATTATCATTAACCACCTCGCACAAGTGTGCCTACTAGAGTAATAATTTGATCCCATCATGCCCTTTTTATTAATAGTCTCTCTTAATATTCCCTATAAGTAACACAAGAATTCCCATCTTACTGTGAGTTTAATAAAAGTGTGTTGCTCATTGATATCTTAAAAGGACATATTTCTCTTCCAAACGTAATAAACACTCCCAGCTGCATGGCTAACCAAGAATTTCCTAAGCATAAAGACAATCATCAAATTGCTGATTAGTGATTATCTTTGTCAGTAAGAAAAAAGAAGTGCTTGGATACCCTCACAAAATATCAGACTGTAGAACCATAAATTAGACTGAACTGGATAAAAACATAGTTGATTCCATAAAACTCGAAGAACAGATAAACGAAAACAAACATAAAAACACATTAGAAACAAGCATACCAAAACCGGAAGGCGTGGATGACAAGCAAGATGTACAATTAGCTTTTTTATGTCTGTTTTTATTTTTGTTGGCGGCCTCCCCCCTTCAACAGTTCCAACAACTGCAACAGAACATTATGCCATTAGAAACATAAACAAGCAATTGTAAATATGAAGAAAATCCAATTGTCACAGATTTTAGTTGGTAATCCATAGAGCTAAAATTACTGACAAAATAGAAAGTAAACTAACAAACCAGTTACAGTCAGCTTCTTTGGGAAACCAAAAAATACAACGGGTTGCAAAGGTGTCAGAGCAAGATGAACTTCTGCGTCCGTAGATATGTGTTCTGATTTCTTCTCAGGTGAATGCAGAACAAAAGTCTGCTCGGAGTCAAAATCACAGGACCGAACTGTACAATCCTAGAAAATCAGAGGCATACGTCAATGAAAAACTATAACAGCTTCACTTATGCGCAAAACTATGAGATAGAACGAACCCACTCATTATTACAATCCACAATCTACAGAACACTTCAATGTTAAAAAATGTGAAATTTACGCCCAAACCAAAAAAAAAAAACCGAAACGAACCGCTAGAATAGCAATGATCGAATGGCCACTTGTAGGATTGTAAGACATGCGAACCACAGGAGCGCCAATATTGATTGAAGCGAGCTTGCATCCCGTCAACGCATCAAACTCTGCAGGTAAATATAAAAATTGGATCCATTAAAAACAACCAAAGTGAAAGATAAATAAAAACCCGAAAATCACAAACCAATAATGTAGGTCCCGATCGCGACGGCGATGAGAGCTTGAGTCGGATGGAAGGCAGTAGCATGGGGCTGTAATGGTCTCTTGATGCTTCGATCAACGTGGCTAAGATCCAGATGCTGAACTGTAGTCCACTCCATGTTCGGATTCACCTGCTGCACAGGTAAACTTCCGAGAGGTTATGTCGAAGATTCAAAAAGAGAGAACAAAGAAGAGTGAGGGAAGGCTCAGATCCAGCTATGAATTGGAGGGCAATGAGTTGTAGTTACCTGTTTGAGAGCATCAGAAGTGGCAGCTCATGAAAGTTAGGAGAAGGAAATGAAGTTCTGCGATTTGATTTGAGAGAAAAGGTAAAAGCGATAGAGAGGCAACGAGAGAGAGCCAATGTGACGAGTCTGTAGACAATCGAGCGAAGTGTGAGGAGAGAGAGAGAGAAATGAGGCTGGGCCTTAAAACATTTTTGTTGTCTTCAATACATGGACTCTCTAATTGGGCCACAACTTTATGGCCCAAAACATGAATTTGTTTGTGTTATTGTCCTGTATAACTCTTTAAGTCGTTAGGTTTATTTAAATTTTATCATATTTTTAATATTGGTCATAATTTAAAAAATTATTTTTTATTTTTACTCTTTAACTTGTTTTATTTTATTTTTAATTAATTATTTTATTTTTAATTATTTTATTTAATTATTTTAATATACAAATGTGCACAAACACAAATAGATAGATATATATATTCTTTTTCCGTAGGAATTTATCAAAAATAGTTTTTAATTAATTTAAAGTTGTGTATTATTAAACCTTTCCTAATCTCACGTATCAACAAGACGCAATACTGCCACAACCGATACTATACCATCGGTTTGTCCAAATGTTTGTTGTGCACATGCCTGATAATTCCCTTACTTTTCTTTTAAAATTTTGGGTGTAACCAATGTGGGTTTTTTTAGTAGTTAGTCAATTAAAAATCAATTTAATTATATTATTTTAAAATAAAATTATGTGATTTAATTCAAATTAGCATTTAACTGAAAATATAATTGAAAAAATGAATTGAACTCGCCAGGCTAACTAGGGAATAGGAGTATAGGTACATCACCGAATAAATGAATGGGCCACACGTGACTTAAAATGAGAACAGAGATACGTACAAACATACATACAGATGGAGGTAAGACTTGTATAATATCTCATGGTTATGGTCAATTTTACGAATATCATACCATATTTAGCATCGAATTAGCTCTAATATAGTACTGTATTAATATTATAGATGGCAATGGGACAAGTAGGGGCGGGGAGTACCTTCCCTGTCCCGTCCCCGCCCGACACCCCCGCTCCCCATCCCCGACCCTCGATCTCTGAAGTGGGGATATTTTTGTCTCATTCTCTATCTCCGAGATCACCGTTAAGTCCCCGCAGGGACCCTAATCCCCTCACCCTCACCCTCACCCTCACCCTCACCCTTCATACATTGCCCAGTCCATATCCTCAAAAGAGACTCTGATTCATATGTCTCACACAACCCTAATAACCAACACCCTCAACACATAATGTTGTTAATTGTTATCAACATCAAGAACTCTTTTTGTATACATGGGCTAATAGTAAAAAAGATAATAACATATTATTTATGCTGCCTATAAATTCAAAATAAATTATTTTGAATATTATAAAACCTTTAAATAATTTAATATAATTTTTTGTTTATAATTTATAAGAACATAGATAATTTCTTCTCATATATTTTAAATTATTATATACATTAAATT
>JANZXR010000172.1:5623887-5637177 GCA_027575705.1 Erythroxylum echinodendron
TTCTAGAATATTTAAACCCAAGCATTTTCTAAACTCCATGAACTAGAATCTTTCCAAAAATCCAAAAGATTCAAAAAAATCTTACCTTGATTCCTCACCAAATGAAGAGATCTTTAGCTCAAATTGAAGCTCTTTTCTTCCTCTTCCTTTTTCTTCTCTTGAACAACTTCAAAATCTTTCTTGAAGAATAAGAGAAATTAAACCCTAACTCAACTCACTTCTTTTTCTTAAACCACCAAACTCTCTTACTCTTTCTTACTCATTTTCGTTATCCTCTTCTGCTTATCTTTCCATTCACGTTTTTCTTCTTCATTTATAAGCAAGACAATACTTCTTCTTCCAATTATGCCCTTATGATTGAAAATTGTCCCATTTGCCCTTCCATTTATGCCTTACGTCTTTTATACTTAAGTGTCTTGCCAACATTACCCTTGAATATTCAAACATAACACTTTCTTCCAGAAAAATGTCACCCATTGTCTCAAGTTTCTAATGACACCAAAATCATTCAATTTGGTTCAGTGATTCGAAAGATATACTTCAAACATTTTTGGACTGCTCTTGTCCATAACAGTATACTATACACAACTTCCGTCTGACATTTAAACATCTTAGACACTGAATTAGGTTCTAATTTCTTCATACCATTTGTAGCTCCATGTCTCTAGTTTACTACAAATCAGAAATCATCTTAATTGGAGCTCTACCGATCCATAAATCATCAAAATACTAAAATATGTTCAGTGGAATAACACCAGTTTATATTATTTAAGAGTACACACATTGTACCTACCTCACGTTTTTCACTCAATTTTTATCACTTCATTTCATATGGCTATGATTTTTGGTGGAGATGTAGAGCAATGTCTTACGAGTCCAATGGTTCAAGAATCAAGTCATTTGGGTGTCTAGAGAAGAAGTTATAGCCAAAAGAATCCAATATGTTTTTATCCTCAATCATATTGAACTTACTTCGGGGATATTGACATAACTTTCTCTATAGGTTTCAGATTTAGGTGTTCTTTGGATGGTTCGAAAGAAAACTTCAAGAGCTACAACTTTCATGAAGACCTCAAAGACCAATTCTATCTTCTTATGGGCCAAAAATGGAACAGAAGATAAGTATAGATGAAAAATAAAAGAAGCAAAACACAGAAGAAGATGACGTCATCACAGAAGAAACATAGAAGAAGATGACATCATCACAGAAGAAGTTCATGAACAGTAACACAGAGGAAGATGACGTCATCCAGAGGAAGATGACATCATCACATAAGAAGTTGGTTCACAGAGGATACAAAACACAGACGATGCATCCTTACAAAAGAAGATGGCTTACAGAAGAAGATAGCTTACAGAGAAGATAACTTACAAAAGATGCATCTCTACATATGATGCATCCTTACAGAAGAAGAAAATGTCACCTAAAGGAATCTGATGTCATCATAGAAGAAGTTGGTTCACAGAGGATACAAAATACAGAAGATGCATCTTTACAGAAGAAGATGACGTCACTCAGAGAAAGATGACATCATCACAGAAGAAGTTGGTTCACAGAGAAATGCATCTTGACAGACGATGCATCATCACAAAAGAAGATGACTTACGTAAGAAGATAGCTTATAGAAGAAGATGACTTACAGAAGATGTATCTTTACAGACAATGCATCCTTACAGAAGAAGATGACTTTACCCAGAGGAAGCTGACGTCATCACAGAAGAAGTTTGTTTACAGAAGGAGTTGGTTTACAGAAGAAGATGACGTCATCTAAAGGAAAATGACATCATCACAGACGATACCTCTAAACTTCTGAACATCTTCACTTGTGAAGATCCTAACTTTCGATTCCGATGTCTAAAAATTTCATGCTATATATCATTGGAAAGCTAGAAAAATAATCTAAAATTTCAAAAAAGGCAACTTCATCCAATTCAGCCCAGATCAATCTAGATTTTTCCCTTAAGTACAAAGACAAATTTTACATTCATCCACTAATATACTGCACCTAATTCTCAACTTCATGAAATTTTGAGACTCTTAGAGACATAATTGAAATTCGATTTCTTCATAAGAAATGTAGCCATATGTTTCTATTGTAATCCAAGCAAATAATTATCTCGTTTGAATAAAAAAAAGTTATGGTTACTAGACCGAAGCACACTTAGTGAATATTTTTCAGATCGCTACCACTTTTGTTTCTAAATCTTTCCTTATCACAACTCATACCAAGATCATCTTCTCTACTTCATTTTCAATTCCATATCATCTATAAAGATATTATAGTCCATGATTAATCATGAACATCAATAACAGAACATACATGTATATATATATATACGTGTTCTTCATCACTTTCACCCTAATCTTCCCATTTCATAGTCTCTTACTACCAAAATCACCAAAGTAAAACATGAACTTATCCACACTTCTCATGTACTGCTCTAAATTTTCTAAGAAAAATTTCAAGGTCCAACAATTACTTCTTTCGGTTTTGAGGAAATCACTATTGATCGATGTATTTTCTGAAAGATCAGTGGGAGTAAGTTTATATTTCTAGTCTTGTATGTTGATGAAAATTTGCTTGCTGCTAACGACTTGGGATTATTGCATAAAACTAAAGAATTTCTTTCTAAGAATTTTGAAATAAAAGATATAGGAGAGGCATCCTATATGGTTAGAATTTTAGTATTCAGTAAGAGATCAGAAAGTTTATTAGGATTGTCTCAGAAAGCCTATATTGAGAAAATTCTTCTCAGAAAGCCTATATTGAGAAAATTCTTGAGAAATTTAACATGAGCAATTGCTCAGCAGGTATAATCTCTATTCAAAAGGGAGATAAGTTTAGTTTTATGTCATGTCCAAAGAATGATGTGGAACGTAAGGAAATGAAAACAATTCCATATGCTTTTGTTGTGGGCAGTTTGATGTACCTATAAACTTGTACTAACCCCACATCAATTTTGCAGTAGGAATGCTAGGTAAATATCAAAGTAATCCTAGCATTGATCATTGGAAGGCTGTAAAGAAAGTGTTAAGATATCTTCAAGGAACAAAGGATTATATGCTCACTTATAAAAGGTCTAATCATTTAGAAGTGATTAGATATTTGGATTCAGATTTTGTCGGGCATGTTGATAGTAGAAAGTCAACGTTTGGCTATTTGTTCCTATTAGCTGAAGAAGCAATCTCATGGAAAAGTATCAAACAGTCTGTCATTGCTTCATCTACTATGAAAGCGGAATTTGTAGCTTATTATGAGGCTATAATTCATGCATTATAGTCGTGAAACTTTATTTCAGGGCTTGTAGTTGTTGACACAGTAAGCAAGCTACTGAAAATTTATTGTGATAATTCTACAGCAGTTTTCTTCTATAAAAATGAAAGAGACTCCAGAGGTGCAAAACACATGGAATTAAAGTATTTTGTTGTTAAAGAAGAAATTTAGAAACAAAAAATGCATATAGAACATATTAGGACAGATCTCATGGTTGCAAATCCTCTAACTAAGGGCTTACAACCGAAGAAATTCAAAGAATATGTGATTAGGATGGGCTTTGGATGTATCGATGATTGATAATAATGTTTGATGATGATGTTTAAGTACTTTTGAGCCCAATAATAATATGTTTTTGAATTTTACACTTCTTATTCATTATGCATATATACCTGATTGTTTGAATAAAAAATTTGTTTATATTTTGATAACAAGTATATGAATTGTATGTTGTTTATATACAACTTATGAGAAGTTCTTAATGTAGTGATATATAGAAGGAAGTATGCGACTATATTGTGTATGACCACCATAACCCACATTATGTGATTTATTGTGTTAAGGTACTTATGATGTTAACGGTTTATAATATTTAAATTTTTGTTAGCCTTATGTTGTACTATTAAACGTAGCGATGAATCATTCGGCCAAATGGGAGAATGTAGAAAATATATGGCCTAATGTTATGACCCATATTTTCTATAGGCCCATATTAAACTTAGTTTAGAGTTTTTCTTAATTTGATAGTATATTAGATCTTGACCGTTAATTTAGTACTTGATGGACGTACAATATTTAATGTTAACAGAGAATTGTATATAAACTAATCTTCTCTCTACCCTAATTAAGTACAGACAAAAATAAATATAGAAAGAATGTATTATCGTACAAAAAGAGGGTTAAAGAGATACACTAGTTCGTGATTGTTTAAAGCTTTCTCTTTACATTATAACGAATTCCGCTCAAGTGATTTATTCGCTTCATCTATGTGATTGTTATATTCAAGAACTGAATAAGAACGAATGATTTATATATGATTCATAATTTATGCATAATTTATGTCTTAATGTTTGATTATTAAGAACAAAAAACTTACAAATTACTCCCAATCCGCTGCTTTCTACAGTTCGTGTCTCATTATTAACCATATTTCTCGTTTGTTATAGAAGCAGTTGTCATTTGGCCCTCGTGTTGTTCACCATCAGTACAGTTTCATTCATTGTCCCGGTGCCAAGCTTGCTGCATTTCTGAAACACACTTTAATAGTCTCTCCGTTAAGTCCCCTACTCTCTGTAAATGGTCAGGAACAGGACTGTTTTCATAGTCTTCTAAGGTCTTTCTCCTTACGGAACGAATACTCAATACCTATACATGGTGTTATTAAATAGAATAGTTTGTCGTACGATAGACCAGAATGATTTGGTCTCTGTGATTATATTCATGTAAGGACAAGTTGGGGTAGCATGATTTACTGACGTTAGGACACTAGCTAAACCTGTTTACTTCATATTTGAGATTGTTTCGTCTTTTCACTTCTTCCTCAAAAAGCTGGAAAAAAATTTTCTTTTCAGACAGAAAACTAAGGAAAAGGTTAATTGGCCAATTTGTTAATTATTTGAGCTGTATGTTGAAATTTACTTTTTAAGTAATAACATTGCTCCTTAAATTTTCTTTCTCGAAGAAAGCAAACAAAAAGAGAGAAGTATGCCACCTTTTACGAAGGTCAAGGGATGGACCAATCCAAAATCGATTGAAAAGCATTTGGTGAATGAAGTGCCAGCTCAGCAGTCATGTTTCTTGGGATCACAGTGGGCAGAAAAACACACGAAAATCCAACTTCAAATAGAATAGAAGATCAGTCGGTAATGAGAACAGATTCTTTGCTTCTCAAACAAGCACAAAGTTGTAGGCAAGAAGCTTCACACACGCAAACTTTAACACCCTGCTCAAATCAGTAATATGACTTTGAAACAATGATGGAATGTTGCAAAGCCCCTTTGTCCTGCATATCCTTCTGTCTCAATCCCACAAGAAAATTACTGAAAGTTCCCACCTGGACTGTTCTGTTTTCTAAAGAGATTTCTCATTTCAAACATATGTCTAGGAACCAAGTGGTGACGAGGCGTGCAATAGCCAGAATTAAACCCTTGATATTCCAAACCAGGTGTGACAACATCATCAACATAAGACACAGAAGGAGTTGGCAAAGGCAATGCCCTGTTGAGCAAGTCGGAGGCCAAGCTCCACTCAGAGGAGTAGAATGGCATACCCCTAGAATGAAATTCTTTCCACTGATAGTGGGAATGATTGGCATATGACTGATTAATGGGAACTATAACATTATTGAGGTGCCCAGTTTTCTTACCACGGCAGCAAGTTTTAGAGCGTTTGGACCTTAAAGAGTTCAGTTGTCTATGATTATTGCATTTTGTACCTCGGAGCAACATGTCTTTTTGATGTCCCTCAGGATGCTTCCTACTTTCTTGTTTAGCCATCTTCCCAATTTGGGAGGATTTTGTCTTATAGGAAATTTTCTGACGCTTTGCACCTGTTAGCATTAGAAAGGAACAGCAAGACAATCTTTAAGGGTTTAGAAGAACAACATAACATGAAAACTACATTCTTACGTTTGTTTGCATGCTCTGTCTGCTTTGACTTTCTCAATGCCCTTACAAGTCTTGCAGCTGTACCTCGCTGGTGCTTCTCGGCAAGAACTTTTACTCTTTCTGCTTCATTGCTCCATCGCTAAGAGGAGGACAAAAGATTAATAATACAAAATTTATATCATGGAGGTATTAGAAGCTCTACTTCATATAACAGCTATTACCTGTCTGAAGGTTCTCAATCTATAAAGATTACGGCCCTTCACAAGCAAAGGGAAAAGTGGGGGCAATTTCTTAATACCCCTGCTCCACAGTACTTCAACCTTGCATGAGAGAAGCATCAATTGAATTGATCATAATTTGTAAAGAAAAAAATTGATCATACTTGAAAGCTGAATCACATGTATCCTACATAGAAAAGTATCTTGTGCATACTTGTTAAAACATGTTTTTGATGATGTATACTGTAAATAAAGATCCTAATGATTCCAATCATATGCACCAGTGATTCCCAAGTTGATTCAAGCTTCCACCTTGATTCTTAGCTTTAAAGTGAAGACCAAACCTAACACTTGGTGAAGCTTATTGTAGGTACTAAAACTTAATGAAAGACGTCTTGAAGGGTGATTGTTAAACAAGTGGACATTGTACTGGTGAGCAGTGAATGATATCATTAACCATTTATGACTTCGGAGTAGGCGCTCCAACATATTTGGCAACAGATCAATTGGAAAGATATCTACCGTAAATGTATGTTGTTGCTTGGCAGAACCATAGCTTTCCTTAACAACCCTGCCGGCCACAGTTCTTGTCCCCAGAATCTTACCTGGTCTGCTTCTGTTGCTCAATTCTCAAAGCCAGCATAATTACAGATCCAGTAGAAAACGCATGAATATATGTGAGCATAACAAAACATGAGATGAGGTAACAGTGTACCTGACTTTCTGAGTGAACAGAACAACGTCCCCCTTGCAGACATCACCTGTTTGAAGTAAAGTTCAAAAAGATTATGCATACATTAGGGAAACATCTGAATGAGAAGAGAAAGGAAAGAAGCATCGTACCTTTGCAATTGACAACAAAGGATGATCTTGGATAAAGCGCTTCTCCACTTCCATGCCTTATCCTGAGAAGTAAATATACAACAACAAACAGAAGTCATAGAAAACCACATTGATTGGTTTCAATAAGCTTCCAAATCAGAAAATTGTGCAATCACCTAAAATGCTCATTGATTCTCTCAATGTATACCGCTTTGTTTCCAGAAAGCCTAAGGCTATGCTTTCTCAAATATGCTTTGCACTCTTTCAGATTTAAAGTTTCTAAACCATTCCCTTCTGCAAAATCCCATAAAGTTCACAAGTTACAACGAAAGGCTTATCAATTGGGTCGATTGGATTGAAGAACAAGATCAGAGAATCCAACCAACCTTTAAGAAGACAGATTACTTTACGGCAGAGAGACTCCTCCATCTCATCATCATCCTCATCATCCCTTTCATCCGCATACTCCTCGTCTTCGCTAAAATGATACCAAAATAAAAATCAACCAAATTAACTGAAAGAAAAGGAAGTAAATAAGAAAAGAAGAAAAGAAAGATATACCTATAAATGCCGTCTTCTTCTGCATCAACAACAACAATATCACCATCATCATCATCGTCGTCGTCATCTTGCTCACTGGAAGAGGAGGATGAGACGTAAGTCGTCACCACTTTGCGCTTCCCGTCGGGCGAGGCCATTTTCCAAGCGCTAATCTTCCTCCTTTCCTAATTTTCTCCTATTTTATCCCAAGGACAACACCCAATTGAAATCTGCTGGACGCGAGGTCTTGTAAACTATTTATTAGTTTGATTCGATAAAACTAACTTATAATAATTGAAAACGCACTATTATTTATATTTGATATTTCCCATTTTACTCATTTTTTTGGTGGGCCCATTTCACCTTTGTTTGTAATAAAATTCTACCTTTTCTTTTTCTTTTTCTATTTATATTTTATTAGTATCGATAAGCATAAAATCCAACTCGACTATGGTTTTTTTAAATTATTTGATAAACCATAATTTGTATCACTACTTTGACCAATATTAATTATAATTATTCAACGTAAAAATTAATAAAATGTTATATAATTTTAATATGTATTTTAAAAAGTAATTTAAAAGAATTAATGGACACGGTCTCAGTTGACAGTTCCTGGAACAAGTGGACCCAACAGAAGCTAATGCTCATTACTAGAACGGGAAATAAAGGAAAATGCTAATATGGCACTGAAACTGGAGAAACAAGCTTCATTACTACAATGGCAAGCCGCTCGTCCTTGGTATTGAGAGGTCCAAATTGGATTTTGAAACACACTTTCTGTAGCTCAAACAATTCATCGTAATTTAAAAACTACAAACTTGAATCAAATGACTGGAAGCTAACATTTTATTCGTCTTGTAAATGAAGCTAGTAAGATTCCAACTGGAAAAATAAAAAATAAAAAACAACTTGCACAACTTTTCGACTGGAAAATATGAATCGAGACATGATACAATCAATCAAATGATCCTTGGACCAGTCCAATATGTCAGAATTTGCTAAGCAGTTCTGAGAGCTACCCTCACCTGCAACTAAACAACATTTAACTAAGCTTTACAGTGGAACATTGAAGATGCTTGAGCTTCAAGTTCAACAATCCATATGCCACAAGGATCATACCTTTAGTTATAGCCACGTACAAAGTGGCAATCGTTCAAATGAATTCTAGAACAGAATCTTTACGGCACTGTGATTACAGCGGTTACCATAACTTCTCACATCTTTCACTATGACTATCCCCAACTTTTCCCTTGTTAAACAGCATAAATGAACACAACCACACCTTTGATCCCCCAAGTCAGTTTCAAACTTCTATTGAGCTTTAGCAAAGTTCCGACTTGATGGACCATGCAACAATTTCACAAACCCTAGAAAGCTTAACTTGCCATCAGTGTGCCTAATCCAATCATGGAGAACAGAATGAACAGGAACAGCTGGGCTGAGGCCAAGTTCCTGTGGAGAACAGAACAAACATCAGTCAACCCATGTTTCACGGCATGGTGGATTCAAGATTTGCCTTCAAACAAGTTGTGAACACCCACAAAAGAAAAAATGAAAACAGTGGTAACATTAGCATTCCTAAGACTGACAACATTGGAAGACACAAGATTCAATTCATTGTTTCAAACAGATGAAAAATGGGCCTGAAAGATGACGGTAAAATGCAAATGCAGAATGAAATTCTATAAACATAGATATAGAATTTCCAACATCAGAAAGAAAAGAAGAATTAAGCATAACATTAATTGAAAAGTCATTCATACCGATGCCAATTCCTCAATGATGATGGCCCTGTTTCCTTCTTTCTCGAAGAGTTCATAGGCACAACGAGCATGTTGCTCCCACCGATCAAGAGCCTCTAGCTGATGGACACTCAATGCAGCTGCAGAAAATTCCCCAAAATCCATCCTTCTATACTGAAGTGCGTTAAGCTGTTGCAGGAAGAAAATTAACTAGTTAAACCTGAAAACCTCAAAATGTTAAGCAGACACCAAAGTGAAGCACCTACAGAAGCAAGGAAATCTGGGATACGTGACTCCTTCATAGCATCTGTTGCATGTTTCATCAAGGCCTGATCATACATGAGTCAGAAACTGAGCATAAATTAACTTAAAGGAGCAAAAGAAAATTAACTATTCACGTAAAACCAACCATTTTGATATTCTCTAGGTTTATAGTGCCATGTTTATTTGGTTCCAACAGTGCAAACTGCTCCTTCAAATAAAAGAGTTCATCCACTGTCAACGTTTTAGAAAGGGCCTGCCACGATTCCAACAAATAAGTATGAAACTACGTTCATGAGTCATCAAGGATTGACTATAAACTAAAAGAAGACTAGTCAATAGTCCTAAAGTGAAACACAACACATCTCCCCACCACAACATGCAGCACACAATTGGAAAAACTTTTAACGTAGCTAGCACCAAGCTAAGCTTGTCTTTTTGAATCCAGAACTAAATAAGTATGTGAAAATCTCAAACCACTGTGAGACAATAATGTAATAAACAATCTATAGCAAGGGTTTTTCTTCTTTCCTGTGCAGTGAATAGGATTCCACATATGGACATAGTCATACATGCTCCATTAAGGATGATAAGCTCACTTTAATTTCTTGAATAAACAGTGCCACGCTCAGAACTCTCCTTAGAGGATATTGAAAAAAAAAAAAGGCATTTATTTCACAGATATTTCTCATTGAACATTAGATACTGGTTTACCCCATAATTATGTAGCATCAAAGAACATGTTGGGCATATCAGCAGCGCAAATCATCAAAAACTCACTCTTAAGGCAGCTTTCCGAAGAGAAGATGAACGTATATAAGCCTTCATGAGTTTAAATATTAGTATATCAAGAGATATTTTAACATCATTCGAACTTTTTATCCATGGATGACCTGTAACCAATAATATTCACCATCAATTCATATGTTTCTACAAAAAGAAAAAAGAAAGCATAAACGTGACAGCACTTCAACTCACTTAATGCTTGAGCAGCAGTCAGTCTTTTTCTTGGGTCTTTATTCAATAATCGCTTCACAAAGTCTTTTGCCTCAGGTGAAAGAGAAGGCCAAGGTGCCTCATCAAAACTTGGATCTGCTTTTAAAACTGCTCTAAAGATTCCAGATTCTGTTCGCGCCCAAAATGGGCGGCTACCACACAACAGAATATATGCAATCACACCAATGCTCCAGACATCAGCCTCTGTACCATATGATCTGTGAAGAACTTCAGGTGCTACATAATATGCACTGCCAACAATGTCATTTAACCTTTCATCTGCACATCAGGGCATTATAAATCATAAATACACTTCCATGCTGGCAAGTGTATAAATCATAATGTAAACTTGGGTTTCATAGTCATGACAAACCTGGCTTTACAAAGTCTGACAAACCAAAGTCTATCGCCTTTAATTGTGAGTTTTCATCCTTGGATGTGAATAAAAAATTCTGATACAGCAAATGCATACACTCAGATGAGTATACATGAAGAAGAAAAGAAGTTGCCATTTACATGTGGCTAAACTTCCACCAAGGAAAGAATAAGATGAACATTGTGGTTGATATTTTCTTAGTTCTTAAATCCTGAACCTTCAACAACTAGGAAAACGACTGCACTGGCAAGATTTTTCCTTTCTTGTTAAGCAGCCCTCAGGTAATGTTAAAGCATTAGGCATACAAAATAAAACAAAAAGGAAAAGCCAAACCACAAAAGAAATAACAGAAGAGGAATCTCTGATACAAATCAGAACTGAAAGCAGAAGTTATGTAAAGGTCTATCTATTTCACAAGCAAGAATCATCTTTCTTTTTCTCCATTTGATTGATCATCACATTTAAGATTGCATTCCATTCAATCCATCAAATGGAGCACTAGATCTCACTAAGAGATTCAGACAAGGTCAAGCATTTCCACAAATAGCTCGTATGTCTCCTATTCCCAATCACAATTCATGAGATCCAGAAAGCTTATACCATTTCTATGCACTATGACTCTCAAGTCTCGACAGAAACCATACTGACAGATCTCAAACATCTACAGTAGAAAGTGGGAGAAAGAGTAAGAGATGGATACTACCTCAGGCTTAAGATCCCGATGCACCACCCCCTGCAGATGGCAAAATGCAACAACGTTTAATATCTGTATCAAGACCGCCTTTGCATCATCCTCTGTATATTTTCCACCCCTGCAAGAAAAAGGCATCATTAACTATTTAGCTCAATTGATCAACTTTTTTCATATATTGCTCCTTGCTTCAGTCCATAAGGACCAACTCGATCGAGAATTTCCATAATGAAACAAGGGTAAAGTTGTTTTAAAAATGATACAGCCAGTAGTCAACAAGGATACCTTGAGAGTATCCTATCAAGGAGCTCTCCTCCTTCACATAACCTGAAAAGTTAAACATTCACTAGAACCTATCAGGACTGCGTATAAAAATGAAAAAGAAACAAACAGATGAAAACAGATCGTCAATAACTGAACTTACTCCATTACTATATAAACGTTGTCATGATCTTCATACGCATCATAGAACTGTACTAGATTGTTATGCCCGGTCAATGCTCTCAATATCTTCACCTCCCTTCTCACATCCTCAATAGCAATAGCAGTGGTCATCTACAAATTCAGAAAGGCAGAGCACCATAAGTAAATTGAAGGCAGCAAAAACAACTGAAATTTGGAACGGCCTGCATAATCATGCCACTTAAATTGGATCCATCACATTCACCAAATTTGTGATCATCTTATTCTCTCCCCAAAATCGGACTTCTTTTTTCCAGAAAACTCCGAAATAGAAAAAGTAAAACTCAAACACCAAAAATGGAACCAAATCATCATCCAAACAAGCTAGTAGTCAATTCCTTTCCCATCAATCACTCAATGGTCCCCAGCACAAATCACTTGATTGCAGACAAGTTCGCGAATTTCAACAAATTAGGAAGACGTAACTGCACCAAAATCTACAGATCTAACCTCAAATTAAGCTAAAAAAGTAAAGAAACAAAAGAAAGAACATTGAACTGGTAGCCAAAGATCAAAGCATCGTTGACCAAGAAAAGAAACGGAACAAAACTAAGTCAACTCCACGAAGAAAACCAAAGCAACAATCGCAAACCAATTATCACAAACCTTAGCTTTAGGGATCACTTTGACTGCAACTTGCTGTCCCTTTAGCTCACCCTTCTTGAACTTGGCAGCACATGTATACCCAAAATGCCCTCGCCCAACTTCATCTCCGAGCTCGTACTTGCTCCCAAAATGCTTCGAGAACCCAAAGCTCTTATCCAACCCACTCACCTCCGATTCACTCCCCTCCGGTATGGACGCTTCGTTCGGCTTCACTGATCCGTGACGCCGTGCAAGCACGGCCCGGATGTGCTTCGCCGGTGAGGGCGGTGGGAACGGCCGCTTGAAGAACCTCTTCGGCGTGGAGTTGGCGCTAGCCACATTCCTCGCCGGAGATCTCGCGGGAGACGACTTCTTGGAGAAGAAGTAGTGGGCGGGACTTGGACTGTAGAACGGAAAGAAGGGAGATTTCTTGACATTCTCCAACTCTTTTCTCTCATCCTCACTGCTGGTCTTTTCTCCTCTGTTTGGGAGAGGTTTAGTGGTATCCTTGTCCGGGACAGGAGCATGTCCGTGTCCGGGGGAAGAAAGCGCACTAGGGTTTGGGGAGGGTTTGGAGATGCAGATACCCATTGTGCGAAAACTTCCCCTCCAAACAAAGATTAGAAGAGAGTTGAACACAACAAAGAAAGAGACGGAGCTGCGAAACACTTGAAAAGAAGCTCAACCCATTATCCAATATAAGGATGACATTT
>JANZXR010000172.1:5639894-5668321 GCA_027575705.1 Erythroxylum echinodendron
TCTTTTTTTATTTTCAATTAAAGTTAACATTTTATTTCTAACCTATTACTGTCTACACCTATTTATATGACAAGTTATAAGATGCGTCTGCGTCCATATAGTCATATTTCAACAATAAATTTTATTATTTTTCGTTACATATAAAAATATGCAAAAATAAAATGATAATTATTAATCTCTAAAAGGGTTAAATGGTAATTATAGGCTTAATATTTCAGCTGATTAGAGAAATAGCAGCGTTTTCATATTCAGCTGATTCATGGACAATCAGCTGTTGGTAAACATTCTCAAACAGCTGAAATCGTTGAAACAGCTGAAAAAACAGCTGATTTACGCTTCACCAAACGAGGTATAAGAACATAACATTATTAAAAATAAAATTTTATAAAGGTGGTAAGTCTCTATCTTAATTTTATTATAAATTTAATCTTTAAATTTCTTATAATATGGTAAATTTTAATCAATTATTTTTAGTATAATACCATAACTACAGTAATTAATATCTAACTATTGATTAATTTTCATGTTGACACAACTGTTAAAGAACTATGTTTGGTACTAATAAAATATTTAAAATAACTTACATAACTAACTGCCGCACTACCGAATCTTTTTGGAATTTATAGGCATTTTGATTTGACATGATTACATATGTAATTCTCTAATTAATCCTCCAAAAAGTATCAGGCCATGACTGTCAAAATTACGCCTATTTATACACAAAAGTCACCATTGAAATGATATCTTTGTCAAACCACCCTTTTCCCTGTCGCTAGTGCATCTCCTAATTTCCTATGTTGCCTGCCAAGTCAATCGCCTGGATAATGCTTTCCATGTAAGATTGGGAACAGATAAAGAGACCACTCCCATAGTCCCATGTGGTTACAAGATTGTCTAAATTGATGAGATTACGGTGTTGACTTCTGTATTTAATCAGTGATGGTAATGATGTGTTGTTTAAGGACTGCTTCCTTCTGCAGGCTCAAATCAAAGTGGAGGTTGATTTCTTACCTCTCGAATAAAGCAGTTGTCTGGTCAATAACATATTGAAGAATAAATTGAGATTATAAATTGAAATATTAGGACATAAGATTTTAAAAATTCAAATCCAAAACATTTTAAAACGTCAATTTATCAACTAAAATATTAAAGTCAAAAGTTTTATTAGACAAGTTTGACAATAAACAAAATTAGACGGTCTTATTAAGAGTACACATTTAATAAAAAGGTTTCATAAAGATTTTGAAGAGTTGAGAAATTATATAAAATAATTCTTAGACTCTCAATCAAATGTTAGAAATTAAGATGAATTATGAGTTACAAACTGAGACTGTTAAGGTATGTGTTAGGATATCTTATAATTTTGGGCATATTTGTAATTGAACACGGTTGGATATATTTGGAAGTTTAGCTTGGTTGGAACTCTTTAAGATAAAATTTCGTAAAAGATAAAATCCTAGTAAAGATAAGATTTATTATTTCGGATAAAATCACCATATCTAAATAAAGATAGTGTGCAAATTTTTGGTGTTTTTTGTAGCTCTCTTTAGAAGCGTATTTTGGTGATAATGGTTATCTAAGGTAGCAAAAATTGTGTAGATTTGATTGACAATTTGCAGCTACATTTCTTTTGGGTTTTACTTGATTTTCTGGACTGAATGTGTGCTATTTTTGTGAGGAAAAAATTGGAAGAAAATTAATCAACTTGTGTAGCTGTGTTTCTTGGTTTTTGTCTGAGTAATTGCATGCTCTATAGAGCCATTCTTAGCGGCTGCATTTTTACACATACGGGTGAATAATTGGACTGTTACTCCATGTGTTTGTGAGGAAAAAACGTATAGAAACTAAATTGAGTGTGTAGCTGGTTTTTTTAGGATTCTATCCGCATCTAACAGTTGCGTTTTCCCTTAGGTTGTGTGATTTTCTAGGTTGTCTTTATGCAAAAACCTCCAACAGTTTTCGTGTGTTTTACAGCTTTATTGTTTTAATGTTTCGGTGATGAAACATTTATTGTTTTTTTAAGTTTTCATGGGTGTTGTGCGTGGGATGCTTCAGAGACAATATCGAAAGTTCACAACAGATTATTTGGTTGACAACTTCCCGTTCTTTCGTTAATAAAGCTACATATTTAGGGGAGTTGCTTTTTATCTCAAGTGTTGTCTTTGTTTGTGTCTTTATTGTTTCAATCACTTGGGTTATTTTGTTGTCATCTTTATTATCAATCATTGTTGAGAAAATCCTCTTTTGAGGTTAGCACGAGATGATTGTGTTATTGGGTGTGAAATAGTTTTGCGGGGTCTGAGGACGAGGGATAATGTCAAGGGTTGGGTGGGTCGGCTCTGTAATGCCTTGAGTAAAACTATTGTTGTTCCTTTGGTGAAAGTGATTAAACTGGGTTAGGGCCCCACATACGTAGGCAAGGTGTGCTGAACTACCTTATCAAATCTCAGGTGTTGATTTGTTTATTTCACATTTAATTTTTTTGTTTTCATTTATGTTAGCAGATTTACAGTTGCTGACATAATTGCTTTATATCAAGCAACCACATATACAGCTCAACGCAACTGTGGCTAAACTAGAATTGTTGTGAAACTACATCTTTTCGAATTTTCAATTGATATCAGAGCATTGAATCAGACCTTGGTACATCAAGTTGGTACAGATCCGGGTTTCGCAATTATAGCTACAAGAGAAGGAGCATCAATTACCAGGCTACCATTGTTAGACGATTCCAATTATCCAACTTGGAAATCAAGGATGAGAGTTTTTATTCAAATGCAAGGAACCAAAGCATAGAACTTTATTTTGCGTGGCTGGACACATTCAGTGACAATTGATAAAAAGGAAGAAGCGGTACTTAAAAATCCATCTAAATGGATGAGAGTTGAAGAAGAGAGAGCGCTTGAAAATTCTCAAGCAATGCATGCTATCTTCAATGCAGTAGATGAAGGGCACTTCGCTATGATATTAACCTATGAATCAGCAAAAGAATCGTGAGACACTTTGCAAACAATACATGAGGGATATAAATCTATGATAGTTTCGAAACCTCAAATGTTGGCTGCTAGATTCGAAGAACTTAAGATGGAAGAAAGCAATACTATTATAGACTTCAATGTAGAGATGGCAAAACTAGCCCAACCCGCTTTTGGCCCGAGTTGACTCAGCCAAGGCGGACTAAGGTCGGTGGGTCACAGGCCAGCCTGTTACTTCCAAAATGGCGTCTTTTGTCAAAAATGACGTCATTTTGGAAGATTTTGCTTTAAAACATATCAGGCTAGGCCTGGGTTGCCCCATTGACATTCCTACTTCTATGAGAGGTTGCATGATATAGCCAGTCAAATACATCAACTTGGGAAGAAGTATTCAAATTTGAAACTTGTCAAGAAAATTTTGAGATCACTATCTTCGAAATTCATACCAAAAATTGCAACTATCGAAGAAGCCCATGATATTAATAAATTTTCTTTGGATAAGGTAATTGAGATTTTAAAAAACTTTGAGATGAATTTGTTGAAAGATAAACGTGAGAAGAATAAAGGTTGGCATTGCAAGATAAGGTTGGTAAAGTCGTGAATGATTTAGGAGATTAATCCAATGAGAATGAAGATATGGAGTTATTAATAATAAATTTCAACAAGTGACTAAAGAAGGTGAAGAAAGATAGACTTGAGTTTAGACAGAATGATGGGAGTTCTTCCAACAAGGTAACAATAACTTCAAATAACATGTAAAAGCAAAGAAGATACAATGTCATGAATGTTAACATTTCGGACATGTTCAAGCGAAATGTGCTAACACCTTGAAAAAGAGAAAAGGGAAGTCTTATATAAGCACTTGGAGTGAAAATGAAACTAAAAGTGAGTATGGCAGTGAAGAAGAATTTGTGAGCAATAATGTTGTGTTGGTTGCTTTGTACAACAGAAATATAGTTGCTTGCTTAACAACAACCAAGGAAGAAAACGATGATGAAACCTGGATAAATTAGTCTAAAATTTTGGGAAAATGCAAATGAAGTAGCCAAAGTTCAATTTCGGATTATGACAGTGATGACAATGATTCAGAGTATAAAGGGGAGGATATTTGTAAAGCCTATGATTTCATGTATGAAAAGTGGGTGCAAACATGTAAGAAGAATGAAAATCTAAAGAAGGAAAACTCTACTATGAAAAACATCATTCAAAATTTAGAGAAGAGGCTATTATCTACGATAGATGAGCTTGATGAAACAAAGTTAAAAATGGTCAGTACGAAAAAAGGAATAAGAATATTAAATAGAGGTATCGAAAAGCTAGAACAATTGTTGAAAATTGGTAAGATTAAAGGAGACTTTCAAGGTGTCGGTTACAAAGGTGAATGTTCTAAGGTGAATGATGAGAAAATTGATGATGCTAGATTTGTCAAAGGAGAAACCTTAAGGAAGAATCGAAAGTTTATACCTACATGTCTCTTTTGTGGGGTTATCGAGCATATAAGGCTGAAATGTTACAAGTTGTTACAAATGATATTTCAAAAAGCTCAAAACTGAAAATCTAGATACTCTCCATTAAATTTTCAGCATCAACTCATGTTACCAAAGCATACTTGGTTAGAAAGGGTAAAAGAAGCTACTTGATGGATGATCAAAGTTGTACGGATAGATGGCTGTATTACCTTTGGAGATAGAAAGGAGGCCATGGTAATTAGAAGAAGGACACTCTGCATGGATGGATTGCCACACTTAAAAAATGTGCTTCATATGAATGGTTTAAAAACCAATTTGGTGGTTGAAGAAAACCTTCAAAACTAGCCTTACGAACTAGCACAAAGATGCAAAGAAGCAAAAGCTAAAAACTGACCAGATTTGCAATAGTTGCTGTTGGTAAAGAAGCTGTTCAAATAGAAGACTAGTGGTTGCTTATGAGGGAGGAATCAACTAGACATTTGATGACAGAGCTAATGTGACGAGGAATAAGGCCAGGTTTGAATTCTTTGAAGGGCACAGAGACTGTGTGCATTATATTTTTGAAGTATATTGATGTTGCTGATTTAAAAAATAAAAAAAGGGCTTGAAGGAGTTAACGTCTATACTTTTTGAGTTTTTGATTTATGGGTTTTTTAAGGTTTAGGTGAATAGTGTGTGTCTAACTTTTCCTTACTTGACTATTATATTTGAAGTGAAAATGAGGTTCTGCTTAATGATTTGAGAGTTTTGTTTCTGAATTTTTATTTACGAAGTTATATCAAGAAAATGTTAATGTTTGTTTAAAGACTTGTAGGAAGATTCGAGTTTTATATGATTTGATTTTTTCAAGTTCTATATTAGTTTATCTCTATATGGTGGGTTGTATAAGTTTGAACAATATGCTTTCACTGGGTTTGGATATTTGTGCAGGTATTATAGTTGGGAATGAGATGATAATAGGTATACCTAAAGGATAAAAGAAACGTCTGACTATAGGGAGATGCTGGCTTGTTGGATAGTTTGTCTCTAATGATGTATGAACAAAATGCCATTGTCATGAATGAATTTGTGGACAAAAGATGGAGTGCATCTAATCCAGATCCTAAGATTGATACCCACTATTGAACAATGTTGTTGAAGTTGGGAGGCTTCTTTGTTGATGATTATTGGATTTGTGTTGGTGCCCTTTTTGGTTTTTCTTTTCTATTCAACAGATTATTCATTAATGCCTCTGTACTCAGCTTGTTTGGCTTTTCATACTGATCATCATCGACCACTTCCTTTCCTTAGGAAGCAACAACGATGGGATACTCTTGCTTGAATCGGGTTTATTATTGATTATCCTATAAATTTAACTGAGTATAACCAATTTAATTTGAATGTTTTGTTGTCTAAGAGGAATTTGTTACATGCTGAATTAATGTGAGAATTTTATTGTGATTGGATAAGGGAGTGTATGATGATGCAACTTTATGTTTTCATATAGTTCATGTGAGGGGGAGATTGATTAAGTTTGATTATGCTTCGTTGAATGCATTTCTTTTGCTGCTGCATTATATTCATATGATTCTTACACTGCATCTACTGTTAATTTTTATTGATGATTATGACTTGTTAATATTGATCGGATGGAGGGTGTCTTTCAAGTGGATTTGGATGCACTTTGTTAACTCAAGCAAAGGGTTCTTCGATCAGCTTCCTATGATGCTTAGTCTTGCTTTTTAGCATCTTTTTATCCTAAGGGGGAGAAATATGGTTGGAATAAAATTGGATAATTGTTGAATGAATGATTGTTTGTTGGATTATTGTCTTTTTGGAAGAACTTGACAATTGTTATTAAACTTGTTGGTTGTCTCATTAGAAGAATTTAGCCAATTATGCCAATTATTGTCAAACTTATTGTTAGTTGGAAATCGATGTTCAATTAAGAGGGAGTGTCTAATTATCTTATTAAAGGGGAGTTCCTATATGTGACAAATAATGCCAAAAAGTGAAAGATTGTTAAGATATGTGTTAAGATATCTTATAATTTTGGGCATTATTTGCAATTGAACATAGTTGAATATATTTGAAAGTTTACCTTGGTTAGGACTCTTGAAGATAAAATTACAGGAAAGATATAATCCAAGTGAAGATATGGTTTATTATTTGGGATAAAATCACCATATCTAAATAAAGATAGCGTGCAGATTTTTTTATGACTTTTGGTGTGAGCAATAACATGCTTTATAGAGCCATTCTTAGCAGCTATGTTTATGCTCATGTGTGTGAATAATTGGACTGCTACTCCATGTCTTTGTGAGGGAAAAATGTGCAAAAATTTAGTTGAGTGTGCAACTGGTTTTTCAAGGATTCTATCTATATATGGCAGCTGCATTTTCCCTTGGGTTGTGTGATTTTCTGGGCTATCTTTATTGTTGTTTTTGTGCGAAAACCTCCAACAGTTTTCGTGTGGTTTTGTAACTCTGTTGTTTTAACATTTTGGTGATGAAACATTTATTGTTCTGTTAAGTTTTCGTGGCTACTACATGTGGGATGCTTCAGAGATAAGATCGAAAGTTCATAGCAGATTTCATGGTAGATAGTTTCCCGTTCTTTCATTGATGAAGCGACATATTTAGGGGAGTTGCTTTTTATCTCAAATTTTGTCTTTGTTTGTGTCTTTATTATTTCAATCACTTGAGTTGTTTTATTATCATCTTTATTATCAATCATTGTTAAGAAAATCCTTTGTTGAGGTTAGCACGAGATGGTCGTGTTATTGGGTGTGAAATACTTTCACGAGGTGTGAGGACGAGGGATAGTATCAAGGGTTGGGTGAATCGGTTCTATAATGCTTTGAGTAAAACTATTATTGTTCCTTGGTAAAAGTAATTAAGCTTGGTGAGGGTGAGGGGCTCGCATATGTAGACAAGGTGTGCCGAACTATGTTACCAAATGTCAGGTGATGATTTGTTTATTTCGCATTTAATTTTTTTGTTTTCATTTGTGCTAAAAATTTACAGTTGCTGACATAGTTACTTTATATCAAGCAACCACAGATATAGTTCAAAGCAACTGCGGCTGAACTAGAATTATTGCGAAATTACATCCTTTCAATTTTTCAGAAAGTAATTATTGAGAATGAAAAAACATGATTTTGGTTTAACATCTAAAATGATTTAAGATTTCTTCATAGAATTCTTGAATTTAAAAATTTTAATCTTCTAATCCCCTTAAAATCCAAATTGAAAATGATCATCTTTTGTGAAGAATGGCAACAAAAGATTTAATATAATTTTGAAACTCTCCCTTTTATAAATCAAACTAAAAACTAAAGTCAAAATAACTTGGAAAAGTTCAAAAATTTTACTAACAAAACTTGTGTGTATATGTTTAAGTCGCTCACTCATATAATTCTCTAGAATAAATGGATATGGTTTAACAAAAAATTATCCTAAATTTTCTTTTATATTTTAGCTAACAATGAAACAAAGGCCAAAAAATTTGAACAAAATTGTTGATTTATGCCCTATAACCAATCAGTTGGTTGTAGCTTAGTGACATAATTATTTAAATTCATTCTTTATCTTAAACATTTTTAGATGTATTAATAAAGATTATAAGATAAATGTATATTGCAAATGAAATTATAATTATGAGATTTGTATTGCATTTATGTATTATCCCTAAATTGATCATAGTTTGTTCTATTGAGATTATATATTAATAAAGCGTAGAAAGATTAGTACATGTTATGTTTCTTCCTTATAAAAGAAGTAGTTGAACTTATAAAATAAAATAAGATGATACTTAAACAAACATGTCAGTGCTTGTTAAAGAATAATTCACTGAATTGAGCTTATATGCGAATTTCATTTGGAACATTACTTGTATGTATATGAAAACTCTCATTGCGAGTCAACATCTTAAAATAATAAGGGAGAATGTTCCATTATTTTCAATTAGTATTTATACAAAAAAATTTGGCCAAGGTGAAATGATACTTTGAAAATAATTTTCAAATATTATTAATTGAACCAATTACTAATGGTGAGAGATTATGATTGAACTAAAATAAAGTAGATATTATTTTCATACTTTAAGTCCAATTAGAACATTTTATAATGAAAGTATTGAATTATACAAAAAAATTATGAACAAAATTATTAGTTAAAACCACTTGACATTCTTCAACATTTAGGTAGTCAAGATATGTTACTATATGTAAATTTTGTTCTATAGATATAAATTATTTATTGGACAATTAAAGATAAATTAAAAGAGTTTAATTTATCTAATCATAAATATCATTTAGTGTTATGATTTATATCCATTGTTAACATACTTGAGAACCTAATGGGTTACACACAAAGAACGAGTTGAAGAGATGAAAAATATTGTAATCAAGTTAGACTTAATTATACAGTTTGAGAAAGTTTATGATTAAATATAAGATATTGGACTTTATTTGGGCCTAATTAGTATTGGATTAGAATTAATTGTAATTATAATAAAAGTTTAGATGAAAATAGAATTTAATTTCAATTAAATTATAAAATATTCAAAACCTATTATAAATAGGTGTAGGTTTTATGAGAGCTAACATTTCTTGCTTAATCCTTTCTACAAAAATTGTAGAGTTATTTCAATTTGTTTTGTGGATACTATTAGAGATTGGACACTTATGCGACTACAGTGATTGAAATGAGCTAATTTTAGAAATAGTTCGAAAGAAACAATTAGAAAATGATCAAACTTCAGAATAAGGTATGAATTATGTTTCTTGCTTTATTATGATTTATGTGATAGTCATTTTATAGAATTTAAGTCATCTTGGCATTGAAAAATTACACGAAAAAGTTTTGTAATTATTCTTCTGTGTGAGTGATCGAATCTCGCCTCAATTTTTCAAAAAAAATCATGGAAAACATCCCTAGCAACATCAATTATAAGCTTTCTGATCAACTTTTCCAAATATTAAACCGTCTCTTATTCAATTACTATTTCTTGAATATATTGTAAAACTAAGCTCTCAGGCTTTCTAAAATACAATGCTTAGAAAACAATTAAACCAATATTGTAAAATAGGTTAAGCAGCAAAATGTATGTATATTGAAAATATAATCTACAATAATATGAAGTTAATAGATTCAAATCGAGTTGATTAGACTTTAAACTAATCTCGAGCTTAATTTGTTCTGAAACTCGAATGTATCATATAACACAAAGTGATGTTATTTTGTATTGATAAATGGAAAAAAGGTAATATGCTACCTCTACCTCCGCCATGAAGCAATACAAGTAATGTGTACATTCTAATTTTAATTAATATAAATAGTGATAAGTTCTTTTTTGGTGATTATGTTGTTGCTACTGCTTTGCTTTATTTAAAAGGCTTTTAATAGTTTAAGTAATATTACTATTTTCCCCAGTGCTTCTTTGTAATTCTTGATTAAATTCTTTGCTTTATAATATTATAAAAGGAAAAGGAACTATAATTGTATTACTTGAGAGTATAAATCACTAATTTAGTGCAAATATTAGTTTAATTGATAAAAAATTATTGATTGTCAATTAATTTTGTATTTTACTTCACTAGTGAATCATTAATTAATCTTCTTTTTATTAAAATTTAAGGGTCATTTGGTTCCACTTCCGTTTTTCTATTGTGGGTTTTAGTTTTTATTTTCTATTTTTTAATTAAAAAAATCTATTTAGTTGAGATTTGTAACATAAAAGCTGAAAACAAAAACCTGTTTAGTTAATAAAAAATTAAAAATAAAAGCATCTACGTTAAGGCTTACTCTTAACTTTAAATCTCAATCAATTGCCCTTTTCTTGTGTCAATAACATTCTTAGAAGTACTAACCAAATTGTACGCATATTGATGTTTGCATCATGATGAAGCCAATACACCAAAAACACAGAATAATAAACAATTGGAAATCAAAAAATGCAAATAAACAATAAATACGAAAAGTAATAACTTAGAAATGCAAAAATAAAAAAACTAGAAACACAGAAACCAGAAACACGAAATGCAGAAATAAACAACTTGTGAGAAGTAGGTATAAGGTACAAGAAACCTAGATGCAAAAAAAAAAAAAATTGTAACTGATACACAAGACAATAACACTGAAAGAGGAACTTGGCAATCCCTTCCCTTCTCCTTCCAAATGTGAAGGAACCATTTGAGATTGAATAATCAATGTCTCAGATGATTGAATGAAGACAACAATTAAACAACAAAAAGGAAAAATGCAAAAGAAAAAGAAAGGGTTAAAATAGTACTGGTAAACCAGAAATCCTGTTTTGCTCAACAAGACCAAAAAAAAATTACGGTCACAGGAGATCTGCAGCGTTTGATGGCAGTTCTTTGATTGTCATGTTGTAAACTTCTGGATATTGAACAACATTCATTTGTCGCCCTTTGTCACAAAGTTGATGGCTACACCTTTTCTTCCAAATTGTCCGCTTTATCTAATTCGATGAAGATAGTTTTTAGGTTGAGTCGGCAAATTGCAGTTTATGATGAGAGAAACCTGCTGCACATCAATCCTACGACCCAAAAGATCTATGATGATAAGGAGACGAGAAGAACTAGAGTGTAACTCGCACATAATGTTGTCACAAGTGTTTTGGTCCATATCTCCATGAGTAGCAGAGACTATGTGATCACGACTTTGTATTTTATCAGTAGGCCATTCAATCTTGCGTCTCGTGTTGACAAAAGTGACACTCTGGGATAGAAAAGGAACGTAAGAGATGAGTTAGGACGTAAGAAAAAAAAGAAAAGAACAAAGAAGTAGGAGAGAGAAGTGATGAGTTTGAGATGTAGGAGAAGAGCGAAGGGGTAGAATTTTTACACTAAAGGAAGTTTACAAGAAGAGGAAGTAGAAGTAAAAACGTGGGTAAACCTGTTGCGAAATATTAGAAAAACATCTTTTTTACGTTTTTGTAAAGTTGTTGTGGTTTTTTATTTTTAAAACAAGAAATGATAACAATATTCAACCAAACATGTTTTAATGAATTGTTTCTTTTTTTTAATGAAAACCACAATAAAAAACAGGAAAGAAAGGAAACAAACGGGCCCTTAGCAAACACTTCTATATATAATACTTCTTCCTTTAGTAAGTTTAGTTAAGTTTTGTTAAATTTTTATTCTTTTTCTTTTTCTTATTTTTATTGTTATTTTATGCAATTATTTGTCTATATTTTTGGCTTTTATTCACTTATTTTCTTCAAACAATTCTCAAACTTTTTTTTTCCTTTTTTTGTTTCTATTGGAAACAATATTTTTACTAGTTTGAATTAAGACTGCGTACTTCTGAACTTTCCTAGATTATACATCTTAGCGAAATTTTTATTAAGATACTATTGTTGCTATTTAATTCTTTAAGAAGCGAGATTTTTTTGTTTAATTTTTAGACTAAGTTGATGAAACTCAATTGATATTTGGATTCAAATAGCATGATATATGTTTAATAAGGCCTCAAGTTGAGTCTAAATTAAAATAAAAATAAAATTTTGATCAAAATCTTACAATTAAAATAAAAATAAAAAATCGATCAGAATCCTACCCAACCAAACCTATTGCTAATTTTACATAAGGGTGACTTAAAAATTTTCAAATTAGTTAGATACTTATGCAATAAGGAAGAAGAAGAGATTAAAAATATTTCAAAATAAAAGTTAAATATTCAAACTTTTTGTCCGGGTATTGTTAACTTTGTAGGAGAAAACATTATTATTATTACGAATAAAATTCACACAAGCTCAAGTTAATATTATATACTGATAGGAGAATACAAATATAGGTGTTAAATGAGTTTTAGATCCACACCAATCTAATTTGAGTGCCCGTCCATCGAGAGATTAAAATTTTTTGTGCACAACAAGCAGGCAGGTTTTGAACTTCTTGTTTTCTGTAGTTCCCTTTGAGTTTGATTTATACCTTTCATCTTTTTTCAAAAAAGATTATGATGAGTTTGCATAACTATGTGTCTTTTGCGGCCATATATATATATATATAAATATTCATCCAAGTGCCGGCCACTTATCTGGAATGCCTTGTTTCTTTGAAAAATGATATACTTGGTGGGTTGATTAAGAACCTTCAACATGATTAATTTATTTACCAACACTACATCGTGTTATCATTCTCAAGTTGACCCTTTAAAATAAATCATCATTAAGCACATAATGAAAGGATGAGATTATCCTTTTCTTGTTTTTTTAAAGTCAAAATTCAAAAGCATTAAAAAAAGGAAAGCTTAAATAACTAACTGGAACGTCAACATCAAAACGTTGTCCCCGTACAACACTGACAACTACATATTCATGCAATAAAGACAGACCGAGGACAAGTAAAGTTATTTAATTAGTTTTAACTCTTTATTTAAGATTTTTTAAGAGATTTGAAGTTTAAGTCATCGAAAAAAAGAGAAAGAGAATTTTTCCTACCAATAAGCTTCTAACCTCTTAAGCATACTTTTTAATTAGATTAATTGTGAACGTATTATTTCCAGCAAATATAAAATGGAGACTATTAAAAAAACGGACGGGACTGCTACCCCAAGCCACTTGGAAGAGCCAAGAAAACTCTGATGGAGAGAAGTTATTAGAAAGCTGACACTGACTGGCCCATACATAAATATACTTGTCAACACCAAATTCTTAAATTACAAGAAGGAAAAAGAAGTTGACCGTTCTCTTTTTGTGCAAGTGTCTTGTGGGACCTATATAATGGTAATTTAATATTATCCACGAATGAATTCAATCGCTGTGCGAATTTCGTGTTTTATATTGAGGAATAAACTCTTATGTCCACTTTCCATATTCTTTTCTTTGTGCAATTTCCCGTTAAACAACATGCTTTTACTTTAGTGGTAGAAAAAGAAAGCTAAGTCCAATAGAAACATATGGCCAAAATGAGATTCAAATTTGATGACAACGGAGTCTGATTGATAACGAAGGAAGTATGAGGGAACAGAATGTGAGAGACGTAAGATCAAAGAAACACATGCAAGACAGAAGATAGCGAATCAACCAAACCATTAGTATGATCCTCTTCATGACTCGCTTTCACCAACTTTATAACAGGCTTCCTGAACCAAGAAGTAACATGACAGTATCCTATATCCGAATCAGAACAAATGGCTGCCAATACCTTGCAATATAAACAATTGATTTGCTTTTATTGTATCTGCCTAAAAACGTGATCTGCAACCTGGGCTAATACGGTCCACATGACTAGCAAATCTTTGGTTTTAGGTGTTATAATACTTCCAGAGGTTCGCAATGAAGCAAAAGGTGACGAGTCACAGTCAAAGAAACTTGAGGAATGAGTCTTTGTTTGTTGATCATCAGTCACACTCAAAGAAACTTGAGGCATGAGTCTTTGTTCATGTATTAGCTGTATATTCTAGCTGTATATTCAAAGGTCATTACTGTCCCTTCTTCATTTATAACAGCACGTGTAAAGGGTAATTGAAGCTGTCCAAGATGGTAAATGGTAATTGAAGCTGTCCAAGATGGTAACTGGCAAATCTTTATCACCAACTAAGGCAGATCCATCAGATTGAGCCTATAACAGGAGGATGTCAGTACTTCACATGTCAAACATGGCCCTAGTAGAAGAACGCAATGCGATGTAACATAGTCTTTAGGGAGAAATTATAACCTGAAAGAACTATGGGAAACAGTGGTTTTCAAATGTTTATTGCTTGAAGCATTCAATGAAGTTATTGCAAAGTAGAACTAACAGCAATGCACAAATATGTTGGTCAACCTTGAACGAACTAATCTGACATTCTGTCCCCACCAAGACCAGATTCGAGCGAGGTTCTTGCTTGATTGAATTGTCTAACATCGCCCACCTCGATCGCCATATATATGTGGAATATGTTGATAGATGTGTTTAACACTTTTCTTCCTGAGAGGTTCCGTAGTCCGCTGACAAAGTGGCCTGATCAAACACCCCATGAGAAACCACAACCACCCATTGTCCTGTAATGAAAATAAGCAATTAAAGAGACGGTCAATCACTGCCTAAACTCTCTTAGACAATAACTTCAATTTCGGGTCAGTTCAAATGATAACAGCACATGATTGAGGCACTCCTGCTCACATCAGTACAAGTTATGAGCAGTTCAAGCCAACATGTGGAGGCATCTAGCACTTCACTTAAGAGTGAAAAATTAAGAGATACCAAACTGCTGCTGAAACGATGATTTATGAATTTGATGGAAGATTTGTGGATTAGGCATGAACAACTACAGTTTGCTTTTATATATGCTTCTCGGCAATTCTCTGCAATGACGATGTGAAGCTCTGATTAAGTGTTGTTCTTAAATAAATTCTTTAATAATCACAATGCCAAAATCCACATTTTATTTAGAGCATTATCTATACAATAAGATTAACATATCTCCAATGTTTGGCATGAAATCTTAGATGCATTCTCTCTATTATAGATACCACAATTTATTAATATCAACAAATCTTATGCAAGAGAGAAAGCTTATGATAGAAGACCCTATTTTCTTAACACACACCCATGGCTTCCATGCCACAATCTCACCATATGTTATTCTTTATAACATGTTCTCCTCTAAGGGGTAGAAAAAGGATAATTGTATCATTTCAAGGATGAAATGAACTATAGTTTAATGGACTGACATATAGTTATTAGGGTACTACTATGTGCCTTAAATACAATTAGTAAATTATTAACCATCCCATTATGATTATTAAACATACATTAGGCAATTCAATTAATGGTTGTGTATATAGAATTAATGTTGTGATTATATTAGTCCATATATTTATGAAATTCTCCTACTTAGACAATATAATCAAACTACTATACTAATCTCCATCATCTAAAGGCAGTCAAATAAATCATATGTAATATCATATTGACATGATATTTTTACTACATATGATTAGGCCCTAGAGATGTTCAAATACAACAATAACTATTAAACCAACATGCATGCAGTACAACAATTGAGACTACGCATTTGTCTCCTTTTGTACCTGTCATTTTGTCAAACTACATATATACATTAACATATATATGTCAATATTAACAAGAAGTGATAGCAAATATCATTATGCATGTTTCATATATATAAGTCATAAGCAATCTGTACAAAGTACTAACATGTTCAATATAAAATAGCAAACTCTCACTAATCTTATCAAGCTAGGTCCTAACAATCCCATGCGGGAGACGTGTTCTGCAAACACACATATAGGTAAGCCTTTATGATAGCACTCCCACTAACCTTCTTGTACACATAAGGTTCATCAGGATTTTGTGAGAAACCAAGCTCTTTGATTGACTCATCAAATCAGATGTTCCAACTCCTAGATGCTTGCTTCAATCCATAAATGGAATTTTGAAGCTTGCATACCTTTCTACCATCTTTGGATACGAAGCCCTCAGGTTCTATCATATATACATCCTCAACTAAGTTTCCATTCAGGAAAGTTATCTTCACATCCATCTGCTATATTTTATAATCATAATAAGTAGCAATGGCTAGGAGTATTCTAATGGATTTAAGCATAGCTACGGGGCTAAAGGTCTCGTCATAGTCAACTCTTTATCTTTCACGATAACCTTTAGTGACTAGCCTCGCTTTGTAGGTAATAACATTACCTTCTATGTTGATTTTCTTCTTCAAAATCCACTTGCACCTATGGGCTTTAACCCTTCAGATGGGTCAACCAAAGTCCATACTTAGTTTTCATATATGGAATCTATTTTGGAATTCATGTCTTGAAGCCATTTTTTAGATTCTGAACTCTTCAGAGCCTTTTTATAGGTTATAGGCTCATTGTCCCCTATGAGCAATACGTTATTTTGTTCGCTTACGATAAATCCATATCTCTCTGGAACATTACGTATCCTACTTGACCTATGAACATTTTATGTGTTATAAGGATCAACTGTTGTCTCATCTCTATGAACAACAATTTTGGGTTCAAGCAATTGATTTGTGTCTGTTTGAGCATCATAAACTTCATCAAGTTCAATTTTGCTCCCACTGTCTTCTCTTAGAAGAAACTTTTTCTCTAAAAAGACAGCATGCTTTGAGACAAACACCTTTTGCTCTAAAGCATTATAGAACTGATATCCAATTGTTTCTTTAGGATATCTTATAAACAGAAATTTATAAGACTTCACTTTAAGCTTGTATAATTGAATCCGCTTCGCATAATCCGGACAACCTTAAACTTTCATATGAGAAAGATAGGGCCTTTTGTTAGTCCATATCTCATATGGAGTAAATTCAACTACCTTGAAGGGACTCTATTTGTCACATAAACAGCAGTCTCGAGTGCATAACCCTAAAAAGATTTCAGTAGATCTGCTAAGCCCATCATCGACCTTGCCATGTCTAACAAGGTTCGGTTTCTCCTTTCCGCCACACCATTATGTTATGGTGTGTAAAGTGGAGTCCACTGGGATACTATCCCATTATCTTTGAGATAAGATAGAAATTCCTTGTTTAAGTATTCACCACCTTGATCTGATCGAAGTGTCTTAATACTTCTACCGAGTTGTTTCTCTACTTCATATCTAAATTGGTTAAACATTTCAAATGCTTCAAACTTGTATCTCATTAGATACACATACCCATATCGTGAATAATTATCGATAAAAGTAATGAAGTACACAAAACCACTTCTGGCTTGAATGAACATCGGACCACATACATCAAAATGTATTAGGTCTAATAACACATTCATTCATTCACCTTTTCCTTTAAAAGGTAATTTAGTCTTCTTGCCTAACAAGTAAGATTCACATGTGTCATATGATTCATAATCAAATGACCCTAACTTACCATTATTGTGTAGCTTAATCATGCATTTCTCACTTGCATGGCCAAGTCGATAATGCCATAAGTAAGATGATTTTAAGTTATCTCGTTTTTGTCTTTTATTGTCATTGATAGTAAAGATTGGATTGGACATATCTAATATGTAAATTCCACTGTATAATGTAGCAGTACCATACAATATTTCATTCAACTTAATTGAACAACCATTGCTTGAAAAAGTTAAATGAAATCCCGCTTTATTAAGACATGAAATAGATACAATGTTTTTAGTCACAACGGGTACATAATAGCAATTTTCCAAAATTAACTCTAACCCACTAGGAAGATACAAAACATATGTTCCTACAGCTAATGCAGCAACTTTAACTCCATTTCCCACACGTAGGTCCATCTCTCCCTTCTTGAGCGGTCTACTATCCCTGAGACCCTACATATCAACATATATGTGTGAGCCACATCTGGTATCTAATACCCAAATGTTATGATCAGAAATAGTATTAACCTCAATGGCAAATATCTTACCTGAAGTAGATGGTGGGGGTTCTAAGCCTTTTTCTGCTTCAGTGACTCCAAATAAGCTTTGCAGTTCCTCTTCCAATGTCCTTCCTTATTGTAATGGAAGCATATCCCCTTCGGTGCTGTCTCCTTTGCCTTCTTCTTGGCTATACCTCCCACTGGCCTCTTGGACTTCTTCTTCTTCTTGTGGTTCTTCTTTTAAGAACTAGAAGCAGAGTCCACTAGCATCACAGCCTTACTATCCTTCTTGATAGTTTGCTCAGCTTCTTTGAGCAGATTAATCAGCTCAATATCATCGTGGATATTTAGTTCATCTAATAGTTAAGCACAAACTGTGAATAATTATCATTAAAACTAGTTAGAATTAAGTCTATACTTAATTCATGATCCATAATGAAACCCAAACTGCCTAACCTGTCAATGTATCCATTCATCTTCAGTGCATACTGCACTGGAGATGATCCCTTAGCCATCATAGAATGGAAAAGCAACTTCGAGGTCTCGAACCTTTCAGACTAAGCTTGCTCATCAAACAATTCCCTCAGATTGTAGACTATAGTATGAGCATCCATAGCCTCATGCTGCTTTTGCAGTTCTGGTGACATAGAGGCTAGCATTATACAGCTAGCTAACTCACTATCATCCAGTAGCTTCTTGTAAGCTTTCTGATCTTCATCAGATGCATCGGTAGCAGGGGGATCAGGAAGTGGTTCATCTAGGACATATCCTAGTTTTTAATATTTGAGAACAATTCTCAAATTCCATAGCCAATCTAAAAAGTTGGGTCCCGTGAGTTTGTTGGAATCTAGTAGGGAGCGTAGGTTCACACTATAAGATATCGTACAATTCGATAACCTAGAAGAATGAGAGAAAGTGTTATAATGTACACTTAATGTATATGTATAAGCACTTTAATAACATGCAGCATGGGTCCCATTATTCTTATTCAATTCCATAGCCCTCACTACGAATTCGAGAAAACTTACAGTTTTCTTAATGAGTCGATATCTGATATCACCAAGAATGACCTTTGGTTTGCCCAACAAGCCACCTTAGGTCAATCGGTAGGTATCATTCATAACAATTGCATTCAATTATGCAGCTATCGACTTGTGCCATTAACTGTTGATTTAGCACACTCATTGAGTTATCAACTCTTGATTTATATACATCCCATGTATATAACCTAACTTTGCCTCTATCCACGATAACCTTGGGTTTGCCCAATAAATCAACACTTCCAGTTAGGACCAACCATTAATTCTAAAATCTAATTTCTATAATTTGAACATATTCGTGTAGAGCAGACTTGGGTTTGCCTAATAACCCAACTCTAAAAGAACTCTAGTTCTTGTCATATCAATGGAAGACGTAAGTCCTAATATTTTGGTTGAGGGATTTGCACTTGGTATCATCAATACTTGGATGATCTTGATTATGTATATCCTATGTCCATAACTAACCTTAAAATGCATCTAATGCATGTATCACACAGAAGGTTTAAATTTAGGTTGTGACTTGACTATGCATCTAAAGTTTGTGATTCGATTCAATTCTTGAACCTAATGGGGTACCAGTGTTAGTCTTGGCTAATCCGAATTATGAATGTGATTCAATTAGGAACCCTAAAATTCAATTATTTTGATGTCCAGATTAAACACTTTAATTCTAGTTTATATGCCTTCATTTAGTCACACTAGAAATGTTATGATCTACTTAGATTAATTCTAAATCAATCCCTAGGATTTCCAAAATTCTTGTACACCAACTAGTCCTCTATAATATCCCTAGGTCATCTTAAATTTATCTAAACAATTTCAGCACTAGCCAAAATTATCTTGACGGTCAAAATCTTCAAGATAAATAAGTTAACCTACTAGGCACCAAAGAGACTGATTTGATGTTCAGAAAATTCCCAGAACCCTAATTTCAAGCACATGCATTAAGCATGTTATTTTCATCAAAATAATACATTTCTTATCACATAAGAACCTTCTTTAGGTCTCATATCTGAAATACATACATTATAAGTCATTAAGTAAGTCAACTCCAACTTTCAAAAAGTTGACCAATGTTGACTTTGATTTTATTTATTAATTGAATCAAATTCAATTAATTCTGGAAAAATTCCAGAGTCTTATACACATTCTAAATATGTCTAATAATAAATTCTAGAAACTAATTCCTAGGATTTATTTATTAAAAATTGGAATAAGCTAACACATCATATGTGTATGACACTTGTCACATTACTTCTAACACTAGACAAACATTACATCATGCATGCATAAGATAACCACTTTAACAACAAGTGTCATGCATCTCATACAGGTGGCAACATCTCATCTTGCATGTTCATGTATAAAATTTATAAAAATTAATATGAAAATTTCATACAAGCATGTTCATCACATTTCCAGAATTTCCAGAGCTTCATGCATTCATCAAGCTAAAACTAAATTTGTAATAAAATAGCAAATGACAATAAATTGCATTTTTATTTTACAAAAAGATAATATAACATCTTATAAACATTTTAGTGAAAGAAACAATTTTTTTATATAATTAATGAGAAATTTTCAAAGTCAGCACATGCAATCAATTTTCCAGAAAATCCCAGGAATCAACATATGAACAGTTTGGATATAAATTCGAAATAAAATAGAAAATGACATTCAATTGCAATATACTTTTACAGAAACATAATATAACATCTTATAAACATTTATGGGAAAGAAAAATAGAAAATAATTTCTAGAATTTACATGAATTTTTCCAAAATAATATGCAAGTCAGTCAAAACCTAACAATCACTTTGCACATGCTCAATACGTCATCTATTACATGCACAAACAAGCTCGAATACCACTATTGGGTTAGCCACGATTGCATGCATCACATGCATGCAGATGCATCGGAAGTGTCGGAATCAAGATTCCAACCCCATGACAACCAGAAACCACAGAATCTCACATGCATGTAAGGATGTGTAAAGAACATGAAATAACAAAACTTTTTACCTTATGTATCTCCTCCTTTCTTGTTTCTTCTCCTTGTTTGGGTTGTTGCAAATACTAAACCCTTCCTTGATCAACCAAAAACACACAAATAAGGAAGATGAAAAAATACGTAAAGGTTTTAGAACACCAAACTTGATGAATTCAAGTAGATGTTCAATATGATAGAAGATAGGTCAAGGTTATCTTGCATACATGTTGATTTATACAACATTTGCATAAATTGCAAGAAGATAACTTAAGAGCTCTTCTCATTCTCTCTAGAACACTTCTAGAACCCTTTATTTATCACTTAAGTGTGTAAGAAGTGAAAGTTGTTCATATACATAAGTGAAGAACTCACTTATATATCATTTCGGGGCCTTTGTCATGATCGTGGCCTTGCTGGCCACAATCATGGCATGTCTCGCCTTTTGCCACGATCGTGGCCCTATGATACACAATCGTGACCTGCTTAAAATAGGCCATACACATTTATTTTTCATCTGATCTTTTATGCGTGTGACCCTTAGGTTCCCGACTATTTTAGGCACTTGAATTAACTCTTAATTCAAACATATCATGATGCTTATTTGCTGGAATATAAGTGGATTAACACACAAACTCTTTGATAGGTAACTATCTAACTTATGAACCTTTCCATAGACAATTACCATGCAATTCTTCCTTTCACCATACTATACCCCACTTGGTTCGGAGTATGGGATATGTGTCAACTCCCACTAGACTGACTACGTCACATCTAGTCCAAGTGATGTTATTTCTTGTTCTGGGATCTCATTACTCATATGTGTCATTGAATACCCTCTTCATAACAAATACCTTCTATTAGGAGTGGAGAATCCTTTATTGGCTACCCAATTATCTTCGAACATAAATATATGTACCCAATAACTACCCTAAAAGTGACCTCATCTTGAGATAACAAGAAATGGTGTCAAAGCACAGGATTTATATCCAAGATATCCTTGAATACCTCAAGTCTAAAGATATTTGCACTATTGCTATGACGAGATTAATCATTGACATTTGATAGATCATCTATATGATAATATTATAGTGGGTTATCCAATGTACTTACTACTCTTAGTAAGCATCCACATATTAATTCTAAACATCTCATACTTTCAGTTTATGAGATCCACTGCTTGATCAAATCAAGAATTATAATATGTGCTAGTCTTTCCAGATTAATAATGTCCTGTCTTATTAATCCTATGACTAGGAATTGTTTAGATACTAACATAATTGCACATGATAGGAATCTCATTATCATTATCTCATCATGATTTCCTTCATTCTATGTTTTGTATCATAGACTTCATTAATTCGATTTAAGATCAATATTAATTCATATATATATAAATGAATATCAAATCAGTGAAAAAATGTCTATTGTTTTATTAATCAAAATAAAGTTTGTACAAAAGTGCTAAAGGTGATTACCTTTAGAGCACTACTCTAACAATCTCCCACTTGCACTAGAGCCAATCGTCTTTGTATCTAATACCATAGGCGAGTACACAAGAATCAAATTTTGTCTAAGGAAGTAGCATAGTCAAAGGATCAGTGATGTTTTGATCTGTGGGCACTCTCTCTATCTTCACATCACCTCTATCAATTATCTCCCTGATCAGGTGATATCTTCTGAGTGTGCGCTTGGACCTCTGATAAGACCTCAATTCTTTGGCTTAAGCAATATCCTTATTGTTGTCACATTACAACAATATTGGACCTACTATGCTAGGAACCACTCTAAATTCCATGACGAACTTCTTAATCCAAGCAGCTTCTTTTATCACTTCTGCAACTGCAATGTACTCTGACTCGGTCATCGAATTGCAATCGTCTCTTGTTTGGAACTCTTCCAACTAACTGCTTCACCATTTAGTATGAAAACATAACCTGATTAGGATTTAGAGTCATCCTAGTTAGATTGAAAACTGGCATCTATATGCCCGCTCACTACGAGATCTCCATTTCCATAGATCAAGAATACATCTTTAGTCCTTCTCAAGTACTTTAGGATATTCTTAACAGCCACCCAGTGACCCTCACTAAGATCCAATTGGTATCTGCTCGTAACGCTTAGAGCATATGATATATCAGGTCTTGTATATAACATAGCATACATAATTGATCTTACTACCGAAGGATATGCAATCATATTTATGTGAGTCCTCTCATCTTGAGTCTTAGGACACATAGATTTCGAGATTTTTATCCCATGAGTCATAAGAAGAAACCCTCTCTTAGACTGCTCCATGCTAAACTATTTATCACTTTATCTATATACGTTGACTGTGAAAGATCTAGAAATTTCCTTGATCTATCTCTATAAATCTTTATTCCCAATATGTAAGTTGCTTCTCTAAAGTCTTTTATGGAAAAATTTCGGTACAACCAAACTTTGACTAATTGCAAACTTGAGACATCATTTCCTATTAGTAATATGTCATCCACATATAACACAAGGAATATGATAGCTCTCCCACTAACCTTCTTGTACACATAAGGTTCATCAGGATTTTGTGAGAAACCAAACTCTTTGATTGTCTCATCAAATCGAATGTTCCAACTCCTAGATACTTACTTCAATCTATAAATGGAATTTTGAAGTTTGCATACGTTTTTGCCATCTCTAGATATGAAGCCCTCAGGTTGTATCATATATACATCCTCAACTAGGTTTTCATTCAAGAAAGTTGTCTTCACATCCATTGCCATATTTCATAATCATAATAAGCAGCAATGGCTAGGAGTATTCTAATGGATTTAAGTATAGCTACGGGGCTAAAGATCTCGTTATAGTCAACTCTTTGTCTTTGACGATAACCTTTAACGACTAGCCTCGCTTTATAGGTAATCACATTACCTTCCATGTCAAATTTCTTCTTGAAAATACACTTACACCCTATGGGTTTTAACCGTTCTGGTGGGTCAACCAAAATCCATACTTAGTTTTCATATATGGAATCCATTGCAAAATTCATGGCTTCAAGCCATTTTTCAGATTTTGAATCCTTCAGAGCCTCTTCATAGGTTGTAGGCTCATCACCCTCTGTGAGCAATACATCATTTTGTTTGCTTACGAGAAATCTATATCTCTCTGGAACATTACGTATTATACTTGACCTACGAACATTTTATGTGTTAGAAAGTTCAACTATTGTCTCATCACTATGAACAATAATTTTGGATTTAGGCAATTGATTTGCATTTGTTTGAGCATCACGAACTTCATCAAATTCAATTTTGCTCCCACTGTCTTCTTTTATAAGAAACTCTTTCTCTAAAAAGACAGCATGCTTTGAGATAAGCACCTTTTTCTCTAAAGCATTATAGAACTGATATCCAATTGTTTCTTTAGAATGTTCTATAAATAGACATTTATCAGACTTCGCTTCAAGCTTGTCTGATTGAATCCACTTCACATAAGCTGGACAATCCCAAACTTTCATATGAGAAAGATAGGGACTTTTGTTAGTCCATGTCTTATAAGAAGTAACTTCAATTGCCTTTGAAGGGACTCTGTTTGTCACATAAACAGCAGTCTTGAGTGCATAACTCCAAAAGGATTTCGGTAGAACTACTAAGCCCATCATCGACCTTGCTATGTCTAATAAGGATCGGTTTCTCCTTTCAGCCACATCATTATGTTGTGGTGTGTAAGGTGGATTCCACTAGGATACTATCCCATTATCTTCCAGATAAGATAGAAATTCCTCGTTTAAGTATTCACCACCTCGATCTGATCAAAGTATCTTAATACTTCTACTGAATTGTTTCCCTACTTCATGTCTAAATTGTTTAACATTTCAAATTCTTTGAACTTGTATCTCATTAGATACACATACCCATATTGTGAATAATCATCGATAAATGTAATGAAGTACACAAAACCACCTCTGGCATGAATGGACATCGGGCCACGTACATTAGAATGTATTAGGTCTAATAACTCATTCATTCGTTCACCTTTTCCTTTAAACGGTAATTTAGTCATCTTGCCTAACAAGCAAGATCACATGTGTCATATGATTCATAATCAAATGACCCTAAGCTACCATTCTTGTGTAGCTTAATCATGTGTTTCTCACTTATATGGCCAAGTCGACAATGCCATAAGTAAGATGATTTTAGGTTATCTCGATTTTATCTTTTATTGTCATTGATATTTAAAATTAGATTAGACATATCTAATATGTAAATTCCATTGCATAATGCAACAGTACCATACAACATTTCATTCAACTTAATTAAACAATCATTATTTGAAAATTTTAAATGAAATCTCGCTTTATTAAGATATGAAATAGATGCAATGTTTTTAGTCACAACGGGTAATAGCAATTTTCCAAAATTAACTCTAGCCCACTAGGAAGATACAGAACATGTGTTCCTACAGCTAATGTAACAACTTTTGCTCCATTTCCCACGCGTAGGTCCATCTCTCCCTTCTTGAGTGGTCTACTATCCCTGAGACCCTGCATATCAACACATATATGTGAGCCACATCTGGTATCTAATACCCAAATGTTATGATCAGAAATAATATTAACCTCAATGACAAATATCTTACTTGAAGTAGATGGTGGGGCATCTAATGCCTTCTTCTGCTTTAGTCACTCTAGATAAGCTTTTCAGTTTCTCTTATAATGTCCTTCCTTTTTGCAATGGAAGCATATCCCCTTTGGTGCTTTATCCTTTACCTTCTTCTTGGCTAGACCCCCCACTGACCTCTTGGACTTCTTTTTCTTCTTTTGGTTCTTCTTTTGAGAACCAGAAGCAGAGTCCACTAGTATCACAGCCTTATTGTCTTTCCTGATAGTTTGCTCAGCTGTTTTGAGCAGATTAATTAGCTCAGGTATCATTGTGGATATTTATTTCATTCGATAGTTAAGCACAAATTGTGAATAACTATCAGTCATAATTAAGCTTATACTTAATTCATGATTCATAATAAAACCCAAATTTCCTAACCTCTCAATATATCCATTCATCTTCAGTGCATACTGAACTAGAGATGATCCCTCATCCATCTTAGAACGAAAAAGCACCTTGAGGTCTTGAACCTTTTAGACTGAGCTTGCTCATCAAACAGTTCCCTTAGATGGTAGACTATGGTGTGAGCATCCATAGCCTCATGCTTCTTTTGCAATTCTGGTGACATAAAGGTCAGCATTATACAGTTAGCCAACTCAATACCATCTAGTAACTTCTTGTAAGCTTTCTGATCTTCATCAAATGCATCGGCGACAGGGGATTGGGAAGTGATTCATCTAGGACATATCCTAGTTTTTCAGCTTTCAGAACAATTCTCAAATTCCATAGCCAATCCAAGAAGTTGGGTCCAGTGAGTTTGTTGGAATCTAGTAAAGAGCGTAGGTTCACACTAGAAGACATCGTATGATTTTGTAACCTAGAAGAACAAGAGAAAGTGTTAGAATGTACACTTAATGCATATTTATAAGGACTTTAATAACATACATTATGGGTCCCATTATTCTTATTTAAATCCATATCCCTCACTATGAATTCGAGAAAACTTACAGGTTTCTCAATGGGTCGATATTCGATATCACCAAGAATGACCTTGGGTTTGCCCAACAAGCCACTTTAGGTCAATCGGTAGGTATCTTTCATACCAATTGCATTCAATTATAAAACTATCGACTTGTGCCATTAACCCTTGATTTATATGCATCCAATGTATATAACCCAACTTCGCCTCTATCCACATTGACTTTGGGTTTGCCCATCAAATCAACACTTCTAGTTAGGACTAACCCATTAATCCAAAAATCTAATTTCCATGGTTTAAACATATTCGTGTAGAGCGGGCTTGGGTTTGCCCAACAACCCAACTCTAAAAGTACTCTGGTTCTTGCCATATCAATGGAAGATGTAAGTCCCAATATTTTGGTTGAGGGATTTTTCCTTTGGTCTCATCAATACTTGGATGATCTTGATTGTGTATATCACGTATACATTTAGATTATTGGTAACTCAATTAAATTGAGCCTATGTAACTACCCTTAAAATGCATCTAATGCATGTATCGCACAAACGAGGTTTAATTTTAGGTTGTGACTTGATTATGCATCTAAAGTTCGTGATTCGATTCAACTCTTGAACCTAATGGGGTACTAGTGTTGGTCTTGGATAATCCGAATTATGAATGTGATTTGATTAGGAACCCTAAAATTTAATTATTTTGATGTCCAGATTAAACACTTTGATCCTAGTTTATATGCCTTTATCTAGTCACACTAGAAATGCTATGCTCTACTTGGATTAATTTGAAATTAATCCCTAGGGTTTCCATAATTCCCGTACACCAATTAGTCCTCTATAATATGCCTAGGACATATCATATTTATCTAAACAATTTCGGCACTAGCCAAAATTATCTTTATGGCTAAAATCGTCAAAATAAATAAGTTAACCTACTAGACACTAAAGAGATTGATTCGATGTTTGGAAAATTTTCAGAACCCTAATTTCAAGTAAATGCATTAAGCATGTTATTTTCATCAAAATAATACATTTCTTATCATATAAGAGCCTTATTTAGGTCTCATAACCTAAATACATTCATTAGAAGTCATTAAGTCAACTCCAACTTTCAAAATGCTGACCAATGTTGACTTTGACTTTATTTATTAATTGAATCAAATTCAATTAATTCTAAAAAATTCCAGAGTCTTATACACATTCTAAATGTGTCTAATAATAAATTCTAGAAACTAACTCCAAGGATTTATTTATTAAAAATTGGAATAAGCCAACATATCTTATGTGTATGACACTTGTTACATTACTTCTAACACTAGACAAACATTACATCATGCATGCATAAGATAACCACTTTAACATCAAGTGTCATGCATCTTATACAGTGGCAACATCCCATCTTGAACGTGCATTCATTAAATTTATAAAAACAATTTTTATAAAAATTAATATGAATTTTTCAACCATGCATGTTCATCACATTTCCAAAATTTCATACATGCATCAAGCTGAAACTAAATTCGTAATAAAATAGCAAATGACAATAAATTGTATTTTTCTTTTACAAAAACATATTATAATATCTTATAAACATTTTAGTGAAAGAAAAACAGAAAAAAATTTAAAATTAATACAAATTTTTCAAAGTCACTACATGCAATTAGTTTTCCAAAAAATCCCAGGAATCAATATATGAATAGTCTGGATATAAATTCAAAATAAAATAGAAAATGGCATTAAATTGTAATATCCTTTTACAGAAACATAATATAACATCTTATAAACATTTATGAGAAAAAAAAGAAAAAAATTTCTAGAATTTACATGAATTTTTCCAAAACAACATGCAAGTCAGTCACAATCGAGCAAACACTTTGCACATTTTCAATACATCATCTATTACATGCACAAACAAGCTCTGATACCATTGTTGGGTTAGCCATGGTTGTATGCATCACATGCATGCAGATGTAGCAGAAGTGTTGGAATCAAGATTCTGACCCTATGACAATGTTGGACCAATGGTGGTTGACAAATAAAAATCCCTTTAGGTTTTGATAATTATAAAATATATAGAATTGCTTAAGAAATTAT
>JANZXR010000172.1:5668421-5685848 GCA_027575705.1 Erythroxylum echinodendron
ATGAAAAATGCCTATTTGCTTTATTAATCAAAATAAAGTTTGTATAAAAGAGCTAAAGGTGATTGTCTTTAGAGCACTACTCTAACAATCTCCCACTTGCACTAAATCCAATCACCTTTGTATCTAATACCATAGGCGAGTACACAAGAATCAAATTTTATCTGAGGAAGTGGCTTAGTCAAAGGATCAGCGATGTTCTGATCTATGGGAACTCTCTCTACTTCACATCTCCTCTATCAATTTTCTCTCTGATCAGGTGATATCTCCTGAGTACATGCTCAGACCTTTGATGAGACCTCGGTTACTTGGCTTGAACAATAGCTCCATTATTGTCACAGTATAATAATATTGGATCTACTATGCTAGGAACCACTCTAAGTTCCTTGACAAACTTCTTGATCTAAACAACTTCTTTTGCCGCTTCCATAGCTGTAATGTAGTCTGACTCAATTGTCGAATCTGCAGTCGTCCCCTATTTGGAACTCTTCCAACTGACTGCTCCACCATTCAATGTGAAAATATAACCTAACTGGGATTTGGAGTCATCCTGATCAGATTGAAAACCGACATCTGTATGCCCACTCACTACGAGATCTCCATTTTCATATATCAAGAATACATCCTTAGTCCTTCTCAAGTATTTAGGATATTCTTAACAGCCATCCAGTGACCCTCACCAGGATCCGATTAGTATGTGCTCATAACACTTAGAGCATACGATATATCGAGTCTTATACATAACATAGCATACATGATTGATCCTACTGCCGAAGCATATGGGATCATACTCATGCGAGTCCTCTCTTCTTGCATCTTAGGATATATACATTTCAAGAGTTTTATCCCATGAGTTATAGGAAGAAACCCTTTAGTGGACTACTCCATGCTAAACCTATTTAGCACTTTATCTAGATACGTTGACTATGAAAGACTTAGCAACTTCCTTGATTTATCTCTATAGATCTTTATTCGCAATATGTAAGTTGCTTCTCCAAGGTCTTTCATGGAAAAATTTTGGGACAACTAAACTTTGAATGATTGGAAACTTGAGACATCATTTCCTAATAGTAATATGTCATCCACAAATAACATAAGGAATATTATAGTACTCCCACTAACCTTCTTGTACACATAAGGTTCATCAGGATTTTGCAAGAAACCAAACTCTTTTATTGTCTCATCAAATCAGATGTTACAACTCCTAGATGCTTGCTTCAATCAATAAATGGATTTTTGAAGCTTTCATACCTTTCTGCCATCTCTGGATACAAAGTCCTCAGGTTGTATCATATATACATTCTTAACTAGGTTTCCATTAAGGAAAGCTATCTTCACATCCATCTGCCATATTTCATAATCATAATAAGCAGCAATGGCTAAGAGTATTCTAATGGATTTAAGTATAGCTACGGGGCTAATGGTCTTATCATAGTTAACTCCTTGTCTTTGACGATAATCTTTAGCGACTAGCCTTACTTTATAGGTAATCACATTACCTTCCGTGTCAATTTTCTTATTGAAAATCCAATTGCACCCTATAGGTTTTAACCCTTCAGGTGGGTCAATCAAAGTCCATACTTAGTTTTCATACATGGAATCCATTTTGGAATTTATGGCTGGAAACCATTTTTTAGATTCTAAACTCTTAAAAGCCTCTTCATAGGTTTTAGGCTCATCGTCCTCTATGAGCAATACGTCATTTTATTCACTTACAAGAAATTCATATCTCTCTGGAACATTACGTATCCTACTTGACCTATGAACATTTTATGTGTTAGAAGGTTCAACTGTTGCCTCATTTCTATGAATTACAATTTCGGGTTTAGGTAATTGAATTGCGTTTGTTTGAGCATCACGAACTTCATTAAGTTTAATTTTGCTCCCTCTATCTTCTCTTAGAAAAAACTCTTTCTCAAAAAAGATAGCATGTTTTGAGACAAACACCTTTTTCTCTAAAGCATTATAGAACTGATATCCATTGTTTCTTTAGGATATCTTATAAATAGACATTTATCAGACTTTGTTTCAAGCTTGTTTGATTGAATCCGTTTCATATAAGCTGGACAACCCCAAACTTTAATATAAGAAAGAAAGGGCCTTTTGTTAGTCCATATCTCATATAGAGTAACTTCAGCTGCCTTTAAAGGGACTCAGTTTGTCATATAAACAACAATCTCGAGCGCATAACCTCAAAAGGATTTCGATAGATATGTTAAGCCCATCATCAACCTTACTATGTATAACAAAGTTCGGTTTCTCCTTTCAGCTTCACCATTATGTTATGGTGTGTAAAGTAAATTCCACTGGGATACTATCCCGTTATCTTCGAGATAAGATAGAAATTTCTTGTTTAAGTATTCACCACCTCGATCTGATCGACGTGTCTTAATACTTCTACCGAGTTGCTTCTCTACTTCATGTCTAAATTGTTTAAACATTTCAAAAGCTTCAGACTTGTATCTTGTTAGATACACATACCCATATCATGAATAATCATCGATAAAAGTAATGAAGTGCACAAAACTACCTCTAGCATGAATGTACATTGGACCACATATTAAGTCTAATAACCCATTCATTCGTTCTCCTTTTCCTTTAAAAGGTAATTTAGTCATCTTGCATAATAAGCAAGATTCACATGTGTCATATGACACATAATCAAATGACCCTAAACTACCATTATTGTGTAGATTAATCATACATTTCTCACATATGTGTCTAAATTTACAATGCCATATGTAAGATGATTTTAGGTTATCTCATTTTTGTCTTTTATTGTCATTGATAGTTAAGATTGGATTGGACATATCTGATATGTAAATTCCATTACATAATGTAGCAGCACCATACAACATTTCATTCAACTTAATTGAACAACCATTGCTTGAAAAGTTAAATGAAATCCTGCTTTATTAAGACATGAAACAGATATAATGTTTTTAGTCACAACAGGTACATAATAGCAACTTTCCAAAATTAACTCGAACCTACTAGGAAGATACAAAACATATGTTCCTATAGCTAATGTAACAACTTTTGCTCCATTTCCCATAAGTAGGTCCATCTCTCCTTTCTTGGGCGGTCTACTATCCCTGAGATCTTACATATCAACACATATATGAGAGCCATATCTAGTAACTAATACCCAAATGTTATGATCAGAAGTAGTATTAACCTCAATGACAAATATCTTACCTGGAGTAGATGGTGGGGCATCTAATTCCTTCTTCTACTTCAGTGACTCTAGATAAGCTTTACAGTTTCTCTTCCAATGTCCTTCATTGTTGCAATGGAAGCATATCCCCTTCGGTGATGTCTCTTTTACCTTCTTCTTGACTACACCTCGCACTATCCTCTTGGACTTTGTCTTCTTCTTTTAGTTCTTCTTTCGAGAACCAGAAGCAGAGTCCACTAACATCACAGCCCTACTGTCCTTCTTGACAGTTTGCTCAGTTGTTTTGAGCAGATTAATCAGCTCGGGTATCGTCGACGATATTTTGTTCATCCGATAGTTAAGCACAAACTGTGAATAACTATCAGTCAAACCAATTAACATTATGTCTATACTTAATTCATGATCTATAATGAAACCCAAACTGCCTATCCTCTTAATATATCCATTTATCTTTAGTGCATACTGCACTGGGGATGATCCCTCAGCCATCTTAGAATGGAAAAGCAACCTCAAGGTCTTGAACCTTTCAGACCGAGCTTGCTCATCAAACAGTTCCCTCAAATGGTAGACTATGGTATGAGCATCCATAGCCTCATACTATTTTTGTAGTTCTGGTGACATAAAGGCCAGCATTGTACAGCTAGTCAACTCATTATCATCCAGTAGCTTTTTGTAAGCTTTCTGATCTTGATCAGATGCATCGGCAGTAGGGGTATCGGGAAGTGGTTCATCTAGGACATATCCTAGTTTTTCAGATTTGAGAACAATTCTCAAATTCCGTAGCTAATCTAAGAAGTTGGGTCCCATGAATTTATTAAAATCTAGTAGGGAGCGTAGGTTCACACTAGAAGACATCGTACGATTCAAGAACCTAGAAGAACGAGAGAAAGTGTTAGAATGTACACTTAATGCATATCAATAAGGACTTTAATAACATGTACCATAGGTCCCATTATTCTTATTCAAATCCATAACCCTCACTACGAATTCGAGAAAACTTATAGTTTTCTTAATGGGTCGATATCCGATATCAGCAAAAATGACCTTGTGTTTGCCCAACAAGCCATCTTAGGTCAATCAGTAGGTATCATTCATACCAATTGCATTCAATTATGCAACTATCAACTTATGCCATCAACTGTTAATTTAGCACACTCATTGGGTTATCAACTCTTGATTTATATACATCCCTTATATATAACCTAACTTCGCCTCTATCCACGCTAACCGTGGGTTTGCCCAACAAATCAACGCTTCCAGTTAGGACCAACCCATTAATCTAGAAATCTAACTTCCATAGTTTAAACATATTCATGTAGAGCGGGCTTGGGTTTGCCCAATAACCCAACTCTAAAAGAACTCTGGTTCTTGCCATATGAATGGAAGACGCAAGTCCTAATATTTTGGTTTAGGGATTTGTCCTTTGGTCTCATCAATACTTGGATGATCTTGATTATGTATATCACACATAAATTTTGATTATGGATAACTCGATTAAATGGAGCCTATGTCTATAACTACCCTTAAAATGCATCTAATGCATGTATCACACAAAGGAGGTCTAGATTTAGGTTGTGACTTGACTATGCATGTTGTGACTTGACTATGAATCTAAAGTTTGTGAATCGATTCAACTCTTAAACCTAATGGGGTACTAGTGTCAGTCTTGAGTAATCCAAATTACGAATGTGATTTGATTAGAAATCCTAAAATTCCATTATTTTGATGTCTAGATTAAGCACTTTAATCCTAGTTTATATGCCTTTACTAGTCACACTAGAAATGCTATGCTCTACTTGGATTAATTTTAAATTAATCCCTAGGGTTTCCAAAATTCCCATACATCAATTAGTCCTCTATAATATCCCTAGGTCATCTCAATTTTATCTAAACAATTTCGACACTAGCCAAAATTATCTTGACGGCCAAAATCATCAAAATAAATAAGTTAACCTACCAAACACTAAAGAGACCGATTCGATGTTCGGAAAATTTTCGAAACCCTAATTTTAAGCACATGCATTAATCATGTTATTTTCATCATAATACATTTCTTATCACATAAGAACCTTATTTAGGTCTCATAACCGAAATACATTATAAGTCATTAAGTAAGTCAACTCCAACTTTCAAAAAGTTAACTAGTGTTGACTTTGTCTTTATTTATTAATTGAATCAAATTTAATTAATTCTGGAAAAATTCTAAAGTCTTATACACATTCTAAATGTATATAATAATAAATTCTAGAAACTAATTCCTAGGATTTATTTATTAAAAATTGGAATAAGCTAACACATCATATGTGTATGACACTTGTCACATTACTTCTAACACTAGACAAACATTACATCATGCATGCATAAGATAACCACTTTAACAACAAGTGTCATGCATATCATTCAGGTGGAAACATCTCATCTTGCATGTCCATGCATAAAATTTTTAAAAACAATTTTTAAAAATATTAATATGAATTTTTCATGCATGCATGTTCATCACATTTCCAGAATTTCCATAACTTCATACATGCATCAAACTGAAACTAAATTCGTAATAAAATAGCAAATGACAATCAATTGCATTTTTCTTTTATAGAAACATAATATGACATCGTATAAACATTTCAGTGAAAGAATAATAGAAAAAATTCTAGAATTAATACGAATTTTTCAAAGTTAGCACATGCAATCAGCTTTTCAGAAAATCCCAGGAATCAACATATGAACAGTCTGGATATAAATTCAAAATAAAAAAAGCAAATAACATTCAATTGCAATATCCTTTTACGAAAATATAATATAACATCTTATAAACATTTCTAAGAAGCAAAAATAGAAAAAAAATTCTAGAATTTACACGAATTTTTGTAAAACAACATGCAAGTCAGTCACAACCCAACAAATACTTTGTGCATGTTCAATACATCATCTATTACATGCACAAAAAATATCTAATACCACTATTAGGTTAGCCATGGTTGCATGCATCACATGCATGAGGATGCAGCAGAACTGTCAAAATCAAGATTTTGACACCATCATTACCCAGAAACCATATAATCTCATATGCATGCAAGGATATGTAAAGAACATGAAATAACAAAACTTTTTACCTTGTATATCTCCTCCTTTCTTGTTTCTTCTCCTTGTTTAGGTTATTGGAAATTCCAAACCCTTCCTTGATCACCCAAGAACACGTAAAGAAGGAAGATGAAACAATATGTAAGGGTGGTTTTAGAATACCAAACTTGATGAATTCAAGTAGATGTTCAATACGATAGAAGATAGATCAAGGTTATCTTGCATGAATGTTGATTTATACAACATTTGCATAAATTGCAAGAAGATAACTCTAGAACTCTTCTCACTCTCTCTAGAAAACTTCTAAAACCCTTTCTCTATGACTTAAGTGAGTAAGAAGTGAAAGTTGTTTACATGAATGCTGCCCATGATCGTGGCATGTCTCGCCTTTGGCCACGATCATAGCCCTATTATACACGATCGTCGCCTACTTAAAATAGGCCATACACACTTATTTTTCATCCGATCTTTTATGTGTGTAACCCTTAGATTCCAGAATATTCTAAGCACTTGAATTAACTCTTAATTCAAACACATCACGATGCCTATTTGTTAGAATATAAGTGGATTAACACACAAACTCTTTGATAGTTAATTATCCAACTTATGAACCTTTCCATAGATAATTACCGTGCAATTTGTCCTTTCACCATACTATACCCCACTTAGTTCAGAGTATGGGATATGTGTTAACTCCCACTAGACTGACTACATCACATCTAGTCTAAGTGATGTTAGTTCTTGTGCTGGGATCTAATTACTCATATGTGTTATTAAAGACCCTCTTTATGACAAATACCTACTATGGCCAGAGACTCCCGAGTAATGACCCCAACAAGAGGCCATGGGTATCATCTCCTTCTATCAGGAGTGGTGAATCCTTTATTGGCTACCCAATTACTTTCGAACATAAATAGCTATACCCAATCACTACCCTAAAAGTGACCTCGTCTTGAGGTAACAAGGAATAGTGTCAAAGCACAGGATTTATATCCAAGATATCCTTGAATACCTCAAGTCTAAGGATATTTGCACCATTTCCATGATGAGATTAATCATTGACATTCGATAGATCATCCATATGATAATCTCATAACGGGTCATTCGATGTACCTACTATCCTTAGTAAGCATCCACATATTAACTCTAAACATCTCATGCTTACAGTTTATGAGATCCACTGTTTGATCAAATCAAGGAGTATAATATGTGCTAGTCTTTTTGGATTAATAATGTCCTGTCTTAGTAATCCTAAGACTAGGGATTATTTAGATATTAATATAATTGCACATGATAGGAATCTCATTATCATGATCTCATCATGATTTCCTTGATGCTATATTTTGTATCATGGACTTCATTAATTCGATTTAAGATTAATATCAATTCATATATATATAAATGAATATCAAATCAATGAAAAAAAAGCCTATTTAATTAAAATAAAGTTTGTACAAAAGTGCTAAAGGTGATTGCCTTTAGAGCACTACTCTAACATCCAAGGAAAAATTCCATGCTTACCCATCAGGCTTTCATTTGTACCAATAATGGGAGAATTTAGCAATCCAAGTAATTTGGTCCATTGCTCGTCACTCAAACCCACAATACCCTTTCTATCTACATTAGTTATTACACCTCTTCCACCATCATATCCAAAAGCTTAAGTTACATTTGCTCTCTAATTTTTAATATTGCATTTACATCCTCCACCTCGTCCAGATGTAGCGGTCTGTGGCCTGTTACCCCACCATTTTAGGCAACTAGTAAATTGGAAGCAAGAATCTACATCAAGTCATTCTTGTTTGCAGTTTGTGTATATCACGTTTTTATCCCTCGAATATTCCTGAATTGGGACCTCCTGTTTGCATTGTAAAGCTCACTAGATTCCTTTTTTATTCTTTCATGTGAGTCACAATTTACAAGTTTCCTGTTGCATAATGAAAACGTGTATCGAGTGCACTTTAAAATTTACTTGACTCTGCACACTAAAATTTATAGTTATAGTGAGTCGGGATGGAATCCACAGAGAATGTTCACTTAATTTTCGTAACAAAATTAATTGATGCAAGGAAAATATAAAAAGGGAGTTCTAGATTTTTAAGCAATTTAGAAGTAAGGTCCGGTTCTAGGACCAATCTCGGCTTAAACACGATCAAGCATATTTCATCATCCTAACGTCTTAAAACTCTCTTTGGACTATTGATCTAAGACTAATAGAATGCTCTACTAATCTCAATTTTTCCTTAGGTCGTATTTAATCAAGATATTATCATTAATTAAACCTAACTACAGAATAACCTAGGATACAATCTCTAGATTCAATTTGGTAGTCGCATAACAAATTGGAAAATGATCAATATAGGCAGTAACCTGACACGTTTGGGTTATCTAACCTAGGTTATGTTGTTCCTAACAATTAATGATCATTAAATGCTACTCATAAACATCAAAAGTAATGATTACGGATTACATTCAATGTTTTAACAATAGGTTCGAAATAAAACAATCAAAATAACATATTAAGATCATTAATCCGAAAACCTAATCTAATCAACACCAACAACACAACAATCCGAAAAGAAAATAACCTTAAAGTGATAAAAATAACTTAACCGTGACTTAGCATCGATATTCCCATTGAATCGGTGTTGGGAAGCTAGCCTTTCATTTCCATCTTCAAGCTCCAATAATCAACCTTAATAGCCTCCATTTATGTAAAAAGATTGAACAAAGAATGACCACCGAAAATTCCTTTCACAAGCCTTTCTACTTTTCTCTAAACCCACCCTTCTTTGTTCCTATTGCCACTCCTTGTCACTGTAGCTTGATAGGACAATTTAATGTTAGAGTTTTTTGTGCATTATCACTGTTCACGTATCTCCTTTTTTTATACTGCAAGCTTTGTCTCCTCTTCTTCATACATACAGCTCTCGATTTTTCCGTTATTCTTTGTGACTTTCTTCCTTTCTTTTTCAACTCTCACGTTACTTATGTTCTTCTCTTGCTTCAACTCTAGCTCATGCTGCTTGTGTTCTTCTTTTGCTTCAACTCTAACTCACGCTAACTATGTTCTTCTCTTTCTTAAGCTCTAACTCACGCTAACTGTGTTCTTCTCTTTCATGCCTCCTAGCTAAGATAAAAAGAATCATGTTAGATAGGTGTATCGTGTGATGTTCCTTTCCTTTCTGCTAGGTTTCCAAAATAAATCATCAGTTGGATAAGTGGCTAACGTCTTTTGTCTCCATTACAGCTACTATTCTAATCTTTTTAATTTTGCCTCACATGTTTTCAGCTCATATTTTTCTCTTCTTTCAACTGCACATCACACACCACTCACTCACTTGTTTTTGCTTCTTTCTTCATTCCATAAGATAAATGTACAGCTATTATGTTGTCACGCTAAATCCATACAAATGTAAGCTACTTCATTGTTTCTCATTCTTAATTCTCTTTTCCTTACTCTCTCCAATATTTCTCATTCTTTCTCTTTAAATACAAAGAGTATAGAAATTGAAAAGATGACTTCAATCAGCATGCTTTCGGGTCAGTTTAATTCTTTCACTTTCAAAATGTACCAAAAATAAAAAATGAACTAAAATGAGTATCCTAAGCATTTATAAGGCATTAATCACTAAGTGTAGAAGATAAAATAGATCAATACTTAAACACATATCACACAACCATAGTGTATGCATGGTTTAAGTTTGGAACCACCTGGACAGGACTTACCCACTTACTATTAGAAATCAGGTATATAATCCTAGCATCGAGAAGCTTTAGCACCTTGTTCTTCACAAGTTCCATCATTGGCTTCTTCACAAGTTCCATCATTAGATTTTACATCCTCCACCAACAAAATGCGATGCATGCATATGGAAGGACTTATCCCTTGGATATCTGCAATAGTCCACCCAATAGCCTTCTTATGCTCTCTTAGCATTCAAACTAGCATCTCCTCTTGATTTAAAGTCAATTTCACCGAAATGATAACTGGGAGAGTCTACTTATCTCCCAAATAGGCATCCTTCATATGTGTAGGGAGTGGCTTCAATTCCAATTCTGGTGCTAGCACATCAGAAGGTAACAACTTTTGGTAAGCTTCAGGTAGTTGTATAGAAGCCAAATCATACCTTTTTAAAGAGCTTTCCAATGAATCCAACGCGGCTGTCATTTCTATAAGCTCTTTTCCCATCTCAACATGAGTGTTGGCTTATACTTCCATATCCTCAGTTTAAACAATTTCCAAATGATCCCTGCAACTTAATTTAAACATTTCCTGCACCAAAAGATCGATCACATCAACAGAAAAAACACAATGATCATTAGGAGGGTGTTTCATAGCATCAAAAATATTGAAATGAATCACTTCCTTATCAAATTCCATTATGAGGGTGCCCTTACAAACATCTATCTTAGTTTGAGTTATATTAAGAAATGGTCTCACTAACAAGATAGGTATCGAATTGTATGAGGTGCCATCATTCATATCCATAATATAAAAATCTACAGGAAATACTAACTTATTCACTTGCACCAAAACATCCTCAACCACACCATCCGGATAAGCATTAGTGCGGTCAGCCAATTGTATGATTACACTTGTTTCTGTCAAAGGGCCCAAATTCAAATAAGCATAAATGGAACAAGGCATCAAATTAATAGAAGCACCTAAATCCAACATAGCTCGATCGATCATAAATTTACCAATTTTGCAAGGAATGGTAAACATACCTAGATCTCTACATTTTAGAGGCATACCTTGTGTGTACACAGTTCTTTGTGAAATTTAGCATACCTTGGTACTTGCTTGATTGCCTCGAGTAAAGGTATGTTGACTTTAACTTTTCGGAAAGTCTCGAATATCTCTTTATCTTTCTCCTCCTTGATTGGTCTTGTCAATCTGCTAGGAAAAGGTGGAGGGTTAGTTTTAGTAATATTGAGACTTTCAGAATTTACCTTCATCCTTGATGACTGATTCTTTTCCTTTCCCAATTCCTTCTCGATCTCTTCCTCAATAGCAATCCTTGATGGAGTTCTCTTGGAACCCTCAATCTCTTTTTCGTCGTTCAGGGTTCTAGCACTGACATTCTTCGGGTTTAACTCAGGTTGGGATGACAATTTTCCTCCACTTTGTGATACTAGTGGATTGAGCCTCACTATCAACTGACCCATTTGATTTTCCAAATTTTGTGTGCTTACTTTTGATTCCTGTCAAATTTGTTGCACACCTTGCTGAAATAACTATTGCATATTCTGTTGGAATTGCTGCATATCCTATTGCAATTGCAGATTGTTAACAACAATATTCTTAACAAGATCTTTTAAAGATGTACTTAAACTGGAAGAAAAAGTTCCCTATGCTCTTTATTTCCTTCATTGAAATCCTTGTGCTCCTTACGGTTAATTTTAGAAGAAATTTTGCTGTCGGTTTCCTCCATAACTCAAGTTGGGGTGATCCCTCCAACTTGGGTTATACGTCTGCGAGCATATTTTGTATTGGTTCGGGAAGTTTCCTCCTACAGCATTCACGTACTCTATACTTCCTTCTTGTAATGTCGGAAGCTCATCAGTTGGATGGCTCATGTTTGAACATATTCTGCACACTTTCACTTGTGCCTGTCCAACTACAATTTGTCTCACAAAAGATGTTAGTTCATCTAAACAATATTCAATGGATGAAGTGCTTACCTTGTTTACTCATTGAACATCATTGCGAGTGCCGAATTGTTGGGTGTTAGCGGCCTTCTGCTCAAGTAATATCCTGACTTTAATGGGAGTCTTCTTGCAAAGTGCCCTACAGCTCCTTGCATCAACCAGACTCCTCTCTATCGGTAACAATCCTTCATATAAATATTGGATAAGAAGTTACTCTGGTATCTTGTGGTTCAGGCAACTGACATATAACTTCTTGAACCACACCTAATACTTGTAAAGAGATTCTCCATTATACTGCTTGAAGCCACATATTTCCTTCCAAATACTAGCCGTTTTTTAGGCCAGAAAAAATATCTCTAAAAACAGTCTCTTCATCTCTAACCAAGTATTTATGCTCCTCGCTGGTAAATTAAAAAACCAATCTTTTGCTACATCTTTGAGTGAGAATGGGAGGGCTCTCAACATTATCTACTCGTCCGTCGCCCTAGGAGGCTTCATGCTCAAACAAACCACATCAAGCTCTTTGAGAGGCTTGTGCGCATCCTTACCTGCAAGACCATGAAAATTTGGTAATAAATGAATTAATCCAGATTTTAACTCAAAGGTAACATGTTCAACAAAATTAGGAAATTTAATGCAAAGGGGTCTTTGGGTTAAGTCTGGTGCAGCCAATTCTCTCAACGTTCTCAGATTTGCCATAGTTGCTTAAGATTCAGGTTCTGGGTCTCCTACTGAAGATATTCTTACTTCTCTTCTCAACCTCCGTAGTGTTTTCTCGATCTCCGAATCAAGTTGCTCACTTTCTTTATGAGAAAATCTGATCACTACCATACACCAACACTTACAAACCTTTAAAAGTTAACAAATAATCAAAAAGAAACAAATATATTCACAAAACATCAACTAAAATAAAATACGAAAATTGAACTACCACACTCCTCGGCAATGATGCCAAAATTTGATAGCACGTGTCGAGTGCACTGTAAAATTTACCTAACTCTGAACACTAAAATTTGTAGTTATGGTGAGTCGGGATCGAATTCATAGGGAATGTTCAGTTAATTTTCGTAACAAAATTAATTGATGCAAGGAAAATATAAAAGGAGGGTTTGGATTTTTAAGCTATTTAGAAATTATGGAAAAAATACTATCAAAACAAATTAAAAAAAGCAATCGAAACTGAGAAAAGTGCTGAATATAAGTAAGGTTTGGTTCTAGGGTCAATCTCGGCCTAAATCCTAACGTCTTTACAACTCTTTTCGGACTATTGATCTGAGACTAATATAACGCTCTACTAATCTCAGATTTCCTTTAGGTCATGCTTAATCAAGATACAATCATTAATTAAACCTAACTACCAAATAACCTAGGATACGATCTCTAGATTCAATTTGGCGGCTGCATTACGAATTAGAAAATGATCAATATAGGCAGTAACCTCACACGTTCGTGTTATCTAACCTAGGTTATGTTGTTCCAAATGATTAACGATCATTAGATGCTACTCACAAACATCAGAAGTAACGATTACGAATTACATTCAATGTTTTAATAATAGGTTTGAAATAAAATAATCAAAATAACATATTAAGATCATTCATCTGAAAACCTAATCTAATCAACACCAACAACACAACAATCTGAAAAGAAATTACAACCTTAAAGTTATAAAATAGCTTAACTATAACTTAGCGTCAATATTCCCGTTGAACTGGCATCAGGAAGCTAGCCTTTCATTTCCATCTTCAAGCTCCAATAATCAACCTTAATAGCCTCTGTTAAAAGTTTGAACAAAGAATGACCATCGAAAATTCCTTTCACAAGCCTTTCTACTTTTCTCTACAGCGACCCTTCTTTTGTTCCCATTGCCAGTCCTTGTCACCGTATCTTGATGGGACAATTTAATGTTGGAGTTTTTGGTGTATTGTCACTGTTCACGTATCTCCTTCTTCTCTGCCGCAAGCTTTGTCTCCTCTTCTTCACGCATGCAGCTCTCGATTTTTCCCTTATTCGTCATGCACTTTCTTCCTTTCTTTTTTAGCTCTCACGCTACTTGTGTTCTTCTCTTGCTTCAGCTCTAGCTCATGCTACTTGTGTTCTTCTCTTGCTTCAGCTCTAACTCACGCTAACTGTGTTCTTCTCTTGCTTTAGCTTTAACTCACGCTAACTGTGTTCTTATCTTTCATGCCTCCTAGGTAAGATAAAACTCAAATGAAGCAACCTCCTTACGTCTTCTTCACTCTCCAATTTCAGTTTTAATGAGTCAAAAGTAATGGAGTTCGACCGGTGGAAGCAGGATCTATAACAACCTGTAGGAATATGATTCCCTTCTAGACAGTGATTGCTTTTATTTTGAAGTAAATGGGTTGACAAACTATATGTGCGTTAACATTCCTGCAATGTTTTTGTATATCTCCTCTAGAATCAGGCAAAGGAGAGAAATTTGTCATCTTAGTCATTGAGTTTGAGGACTGCTCCAAGAAAAGCTCGTTGTTCTCAGCATATTATTTCACCAATTCCAGGTTTATCTCCATATTCTAACAAGAATCTCTAAACTCAAAACTTTAATTTATTAACAACAAGGTTGGTGTTTATATTTTTTTCTCTACGTTCTTTGTAACATTAGAATAAATATAAGGAATTATTAATCCTAATTCATTAATAAAAACAGTCATGTTGAGCATCAATTCATAGTAGCAAAGTTAAGTAGAACACTTCTCTACCATAACTATAAGTTGGAACATTTAGGATTTACTATGCCGATTCTTTCAGTCAAAAATAATTTTTAGATTAAAAAAACTACGTGAATATAAAAAACTAAAAAAATTAATTTAAAATAATTTATTTAATTATCCAAGTTAAATATATAACATTCAAAATACCTCGAAATTAACAAAGCTAAAGATTCACTTGATTCGTCTAAAATAAAATTAAAGGTAATATTCAAGTAAGAATAGATAAGCATTAATTATATTTCATTTTATTACATGAGCATGAATATATAGCTTATAAAAAATGGCAAAAATAGTTATGAGTGATTAATAATTTTATACAGATTTTTACTTCCTTTTTAAGATTTGATACTCACTTCTTATATGGCATGCCACTATTGTTTTTATGACGTTCTTATTAAAGCCTTATATATAATCTAAATTTTTCTCACCGTTGTCAATATGGAGCCAATTTAAAAGTGTCAGGAGTCATCTATTCCTAATGGCTTTGCCCTTATCCTGCACAACATCGTACTAGTCAAAGGTTGTTCTCCAAACGTAAGTCAACCTGACCAGGGTCATAATAAATCACTACCAAATGGTAAGGATCGACCGCTCAAGTCTCGTTATCGAATTAATGCTTACATATTGTTAAAATTAAATAATTTAATAAAATAACTTAATAAATATGATCGTCTCCCTCTCTGAAAACTTTCCTATATTCAACTTTATGAAATCATGCTCAAAAATCACCTACATTTCCACGCTTTGCTGCACATTCTCATATAATAAGCTGTTACATGCGCTAATATGACCTGGTTAATTTGTTTGGGGTAACATAACGAAACAGACATATTCTGGTATGAGCTAATAGGCTTTGACCAGCTATCACACTTTACAAATCATAATAATCACACATGCACCCCTCAAGGGCCTCACATAACTTCCCAATATGCACAAAACAATTTACTCATCACATCGTTCGTGCGCAGGCATCATCAACCATGGGATATATTCACACATAATACCTAAGTCGTCAATAGTACCTCCTCGATCCTTGAAAATGTAATATGGATGCACACTAGCAACTATATATCAATATTCACACAATTTCGGACTCAACAAACATGCTCAAGTCTCCTAAGCCCCTTCTAGTTTATCAAAACCCTAAATCCACCATAGCTCCTACAAGGGGTTTATGCATTTCTAACTCAATTTCAGTTAATTTAGATGTTCAAATAGTTACTAACAACACAAAAAAGCATTTAAAACACTTAGATAACAAAATAATTAACCTAGAAAATTTTAAATAGCGTATATACTACTAGCTTTTGTATGAAAGTACCTTAAAACTCTCTTTGAAGCAAAAGATGTTAGACACTTTCTGAAACTTGTCAGAAATTAACCTCCATGAAATGCTATAATTTGTCCTATATGTTTTTGTCATCTCTGTTTCCAAAAATTGAAATTTGTAGGGCTCGAGAAGTCTATCATTTTGTTTGACTAGAACATTATTTTTATACAAAAAACTCACACTATCATCTCCTAGCTAACATCAGTTCAAGGTACCGTTTTGAAAGTTGTTGAAAATATTCTCAACTTTCCATAGCCTATCGAATCAAAATTTAAAATACTGAATAATGTTCGTTACTGACAATACAAAGAACCAATGTGCTTTTCAAACAAAATTTTCTATTTTTTGTCTTAAATGTTATCACTATAATTAAATCAATCATAAAACTTCTAACCATTCAATATCAATCTCCATTAATAAATAAGCAATAAAAATATATCTATGGTGTTAAATTTCATCAAATTTAGGGTCTCATTAAAATAATTTTTGTCCCCAAAACTTAACACATATAAAACTCTAGAAGCTATTACTTGATGTGAGTTTAAAATAGTCTTATTAACTAAACTATATGATAGTGATGATTCATTCATTTCACAACATTATATGCTTACTGTAACACCTTCTCAAGTTCAAGTTCGATAATTTTAGTTCGAACTTAATAGAATCACTAGTTCTAAAATAGCTAATAGGATAGGTTTGTTATGACTTTCACATTTACCTTTTTTATACAGATTTGATAACCACCTCTTATTTGAGATATTACAACGACGTTTGGCAGTATTTAAAAAAAGATTCGAGATTTTAAACCGTTTTATGACTTAAGTACTGATGACTTGCATATTCATGCATATTTTAGTTCATACTTTGCGTACATTTGCATAGTTATTTGTCACATTTTGTATACTTTTATGTGGGTTTTGTGTGTTTGCATATTTCAGGTGAAGCTATTGGAAATGGTGGAAAAGGTGACTGATTTGGAGCAAAAGAAATATTGGTGAAGTCTGGATACTGAAATACGACATGGCCATGTCGTAATCCGTAGCTGTGCTGCAGAATTTATAAATCGACAGAATTATGGGCCAGCCGTGTTGGAACTCTAGCCCAATGGACAGAATTCATTTCTGATTATGGTGACACAACCTGAACATATTTTGGCGCAAGTTGGGGGCCCTTATTTGATTATTAGCCTCCAAATTAAGAGGGTATTTAAGTAGTTTTTTAGAGAAATTAGGGCAGGTGTTATTTTGGGGGAGAATAGCTTTTCTCTTGGAGGTGTTTTTAGACAGGGATGACGGCAAAACGTGGACAGCCAAGAAAAACCATGATTCTCTCTATTGTAATGAGTAGCTAAATTTCCTCTAGTCAAGGGACATGGATGTTTAATCGTTAGCCAATTCGTGAGACTTATCGTGTTTATTGTCTTTGTTTATTTCGAATATTTACTCAATTTC
>JANZXR010000172.1:5685948-5696180 GCA_027575705.1 Erythroxylum echinodendron
TTCAGTTGGTCAAGGGTAAACCCATTTGCCCTTGTCGGGTAATTGATATCTCTTTTCTCCATTATTTTGATTTAACTACCCATTTTAAACGCCTTGTATCAAATATTGGAATGTTGGCAGTATTTAAAAAAAGATTCGAGATTTTAAACAGTTTTATGACTTAAGTACAATCATATTGTAGTAGTTAACATATTCGGAAGGAAAATGCAAATGCTTAAAAGCTAAAGGCTTTGTTAACTGACCTGATTAATTGTCAACAAGAATAAATATTTATGAAATACCTTCTTGCGTTATCTAAAATGTCTATAGTCATATTATATTACAAAAAAGAAGAGAAGTGTTATGTATAGCTCATATATATGGGCGCAATCAGGGAGTATTTAGGGGAAAACAAAGGTCATTTCTTAGAAATCTTTGAGTGAACATAATTTGGGACACGTGGGTAGCCTAAAGCGTGTTTAGTTATGGAAATTAGAAGTGAAGGAACATGCTAAAGCATAGATGCATTTGAGTGCTAAAAGTTTTCCATACAAGAAAAGATCATGTCATAAACTCTGTTTAAGTATGCAAAGAAACAGGAGATCCACAGTATAGATGATAATGGGCCAAAAATTTTAGCTGTGTTCGAGTGTCAAAAGTGTTTTCGTAAAAGAAAATATTATGTCATAGACCGTGTTTAAGTGTGCGTAAAGAAACAAGATGACTCATCAATGGGCCAAAAAATTTAACCCAAACCTAAAGCTCGATTATTTATTTTTTTAAAAATAAATTTGAAATTGACATTATTTTTTAAAATTTTAGGCTAAAAATGCTCGAGCATCAGGCCAGGTCCAAGCTTATTTGCCAAGCCTAATCCACGATCTATGAATAAGGCGTGGCCTTACTCACATTTATGCACGAGGAGAAAATGCGAGATCCATTTACTAGGATATGACTATGACCGAAATAGTGTGCACAACAATCAACCTTGTTTGGAAAATGTTTTTAGTGGAATATGAACTTTATAAGGATTTTATAACTTGTTAGAATCATGGTTAAGTCAAGTTAGTTTTGTAAAGAGCCAAGTTGTTCTTCACTATATTAGTTAAAGTTTGCAATTAATTATACTTGTTTAAACCTATATATATATATATATGTATATATATATATATATATATTTATTGTTAGACCCGGGTCTCCATATAGATTTTATAGCGACTACGCGTCACCATTGGAATTTATTTGAAATAATAATAACTAGATTTGGGAACATTGCCATAAAATAAAAGATAACATTTAAATTTAGTTAAAGTTTAGACAAGGAAAATTTGTGGTGGGACTTTTCTGATATAAGTAAATAGGAATTAAAATGTCATAGAACGATTTTTAGACATAAAATTAAATTATTCAAAAAATGATTTAATATAAACAATTAATTATTAATAAGATACACAATTAATAGATAATATCAAAATAAAAGAAATAGATAATAATTATATTAAATAAATAAAATTCATAGGAGAAGTAAAAATAATACCCAACAATTTAATGAAAAATTTTCCATAGCAAAAATGAACAAAGAATAAATAATTTGGGTGTTAAACGGATTAATTTGCAATTTGATTTAGTAATAGAAAATCTTAATTCAAAAGAAGAATAGTCATGGGCGTGACTTTCATCTCTAATCCTGTGAGAGGGAAGCAGAAAACAGGGGGGTCGCAACGGTGAACAGTAGCAAGAAAACGAGGGAAGTCGCGATCGTACTGTGTCACGATCGCGACTGTGGTGAAATTTTGGACCATCACGATTGCGACTTTCTGGAACTATCGGGATCACACTTCGTCGCGATCGCGATTGTGGTGAAATTCTGGGACTGTCATGATTGTGCTTCGTTACGGTCGCGACTTCCCAGTTATACATCCTTACTTCAAAACAACATAACTTTCAATCCAGAAGTCCAAAAATTTCAGACTTTACATCGTTGAAAAGATTAAAAAAAGATCTACAACTTTCATAAAGATAATTTTGTCAAATTCAGCCTATATCGATACAGTTTAATCATTTAAGTAAAGATTACCATTTCAGTCAAAATCGTACACCAATTATACAAAAATTTCACACCAATACTGCAATCTTATAAAGGCCATAACTATTGCGTCTAAAGTCCAAAAATTTCAATCGTTATACCATTAGAAAGCTAAAAGAATAATTTACAACTTTTATGAAGACCATTTAGCCTAAATCTACCTATATCAATGTAGTTTATTCCTTAAAGTTTCAGATTACATTTTTATCCTCTTCTTTGTTTTTCATTCATCTGTTCACAAACATTTCCAAAACAAATGCCAAAGGACCCAAACCAAAATTCAATTTCCTACATACCAAAACTCCTTTGATACACAATTTACTTAAAACAAGTTCATCCAAAGATCTCTCAACATTCAACACACAGCCAACTTAACAGAAGAAAAAGAATTTGCATATATAAATCTATACATACATATATCAGAAATTTTCTGCACTTTCACTGACAACTCTCATTATTAATTTGCAACAATAAAGTTGATACGCATCTTTATACTTCATAGCAAAATGCCATATCAGTATCATGGTTACAAAATACATACAGTATGTTTATGTTGATATGCTTCTAAGATCACCAGAAATGATTCATACTAACTTAGTTACAAAAGAGTCTGAAATTCTTGGATATTGCCAAAACTTTGCAAGGCTCAATTATGATCTACTGATTCTTCACCTGAGGAGTAGAAAATTTATGGGGTGAGCAGGAAGGCTTAGTAGCTAATATATTTATAACCAGTGATAATGAACCACACACAAACATATATGAATGCTCATATAGGAACATTTATCATCAAAACATAACACTCAAATTACATCATAACTTAACATATCAAAAACGCAATGCACAACATAATGGCTCGAGAGTTTCGTGGAACGAAACGGCAAAATTGAAGTACACCGTAAATGAAACGAGTCCGATTTTTCAGGATCTCATGACCACAAACGAGCTGTCAGGAGAAAGCTATAGGACATCATGCACGAGACTAACAAAACAGATTCCTCTCTTGCCCACATAACAGGTTTTTCAATGCTCATTCATTTCATCATATATTCATGCTTTTATGCTTCTTAGATTTTCTGTTTTTCATTCACACAAAAGTAACAGAATTTTCACAAAGAAACATGATATACATTCACGAAACATCTTTCCACATTCACAATGAATAAAACAAACATATTCATCATACATAGACATAATTATTTTAGCTCATCATCACAAATCTATAAACATATTACCCACCTATTTAACTTGATATTTCCAAGAGTCAAGCTTGCTCTTCTCCTTGCTCTTGACTCTGATATTCTTGATTCCTTAAGAACAAACATATTTTATTTAATTAACACACACATGAAGCTTTCCTTAAACCTAGCTATCCATGAATAAACTTAATCTTAATATATTCTTGATTTCATCTAACTAAAAAAACTAAGATCTAGTTAAGGTTTATAAAAATATAAAGAAAACATCAACCTCTTGTTCTTCTTCTTTCTTTCTTCATCTTCATCATATTCATCTTCATTATATAAAAGCCTAGTTTCTCCACTTCCTTCTTCTATCAAAACAAAAATAATAGATAAAGAAGAGCTCACCCAAACTTTTCCTTCTTCTTTCTCCTTTTTCTTTCTTTCTTTCTTTCTTCTTCCCTTTCTTTCTCCTTCTCTCCTTCTATTCTCTTCCACGACTCTCTCCTTCTTTTCCTCCTTAACACACACGAATCCTCTCTTCTTTGTCTTATTAACTTAAGACAAAATTTTTAGTTTTCCAATTTTGCCCTTCCTTATAAAAGAAATTTTCTACTAACTCCTCCACTTTATTTTCATTCTTTCTTTTTAATTCATACCACCATAGAAAATTCATAATATGCCAATTAAACTCCAAAAATTTCTAATTAATAAATTATAATTTATTTTCATGTTTGATAATTTAATAAAATAAATAAAATATAAAAAAATATAAAAAAATCCTAAAAATGGGATCCAACATTTCTCCCCTCCTTAAAAAAATTTCGTCCTCGAAATTCTTACTTGAGTCTACAAATAGGTGTGGGTACTTCTCCTTCATAGCTTCCAAAGATTCCCATGTTACTTCCTCTCTTGCATGGTTCTTCCACAAAACTTTTACCAGCTTCACAATATTATTTCGCAAGGCCTTTTCCTTTGAATCTTGGATCGCCACTGGTTGTTCTTCATAAGTTAAACCTTCCCTTAATTGAACTTCTAAAGGTTGGACTATATGAGATGGATCTGATCTATATCTCCGTAGCATTGATACATGGAAGACATTATGAATCTTGGATAACTCTGGCGGCAAAGCTAACTTGTAGGCGAGAGGCCTAATCTTCTCAATAATATCATAAGGGCCTATATATCTTGGATTGAGTTTACCCTTTTTACCAAATCTTAAAAACTCCTTTCCATGGTGAAGCTAGAAGAAACACTTTATCTCCCACTTCATACTCCATCTCCTTCCTATGTGCATCTGTATAACTCTTCATCCTATCTTGAGCCGCTTTAAGCCTCTACTTCACCAATTTAATCTTGTCAACTGTGGTTTGTACCAACTCAGGTCCTAAAAGTTTCCTTTCACCTTCCTTGTCCCAACAGATAGGAGTTCTGCATCTTCTACCATACAAGGCTTCATAAGGTGCCATTTGAATTCCGGAATGATAAGAATTAGTATAAGCAAACTCAATCAAAGGTAGATGCTCATCCTATGAACCTTTAAAGCCCATTACACAAGCTCTTAACATTACCTCTAATGTCCTTATCGTCCTCTCTGATTGTCCATCCGTCTGGGGATGAAAGGCTGTACTAAAATGTAGTTTGGTTCCCAAAGCTTCTTGTAAACTTTCCCAAAATCTTGAGGTGAATATGGGATCTCTATCAGAGACTATAGAACTTGGAATCCCATGAAGCCTGATTATTTCATCTATGTATTTCTTAGCCAAGACATTCAAAGAATCTGTCTGTTTGATAGGCAAGAAGTGTACTAATTGTTCAGTCTATCCACGATCACCCATATTGCATCATGCTTCCTGCTGGTCCTTAGTAATCCCATTAAGAAATCCATAGTAATCTTTTCCCATTTACATTCAGGAATAGATAAGGGTTTAAGCTTACTGGCAGGTGCTTGATGTTCTGCTTTGACTTGTTGAGATACCAAGCATTTCCCAGCATACTCAGCAACATCTTTCTTCATTCCTCGCCACCAGAAATGTTCTTTTAAATCTCTGTACATTCTTGTGCTTCCCGGATGCAGTGTATATGGAGCATTGTGTGCTTCATCTATAATTTCATCCTTTAATTCTTGCATATCCGGAATGCATAATCTGTTACCTACCACCATTAATCTGTCTTCTCTCACTTCTATTTTCGAAGACTTACCATTTTTAATTTCTTTCCTGAGACTGCTTAAGTATTCATCTTATTCCTGCAATTCTTTTATCTTTTCCTTCAATACTGGCCTTACTCTAAAATTAGCCAATATACCACCGAATTTATCTTGACTCAACTTCACCTTAAGCTTGGCGTTATCCTTCAACAATGGCAGATATATAGTCTTCACATGAGCCATAGTAGATTTCCTCCTCAGTGCATCTGCCACTACACTTGCTTTCCTTGGGTGGTAGTCTATTATCAAGTCATAGCCTTTTAATAATTCTAACCACCTTCTTTGCCTCAAATTCAGCTCTTTTTGAATCATCAAATACTTAAGACTCTTATGATCTATAAAGACCCTGGTGGTGACTCCATATAAATAATGTCTCCATATTTTCAATGCAAAGACTATAGCATCCAATTCTAAGTCATGCGTGGAATAGTTCATTTCATAAGGTTTTAGTTGTATGGAAGCATACGCGATCACTTTATCTTCTTGCATCAACACGCACCCTAGTCCTTTCCTCGGAGGATTACTATAAACTGTTTATCCATCACTACTAGAAGGTAAGGCCAAAATTGGTGCAGTAGTGAGTTTCTTCTTCAGTTCCTCAAAAGTCTTCTGACATTCATCTATCCATATAAATTTTTTATTCTTCCTTGTCAATTTTGTGAGTGGAGCGGCTATAATGGAAAAACCTTGTGCAAATTGTCTGTAGTAACCAGCTAATCCCAAGAAACTCCTCACTTCTGCTACATTCTTGGGTGCTTCCCATTTTACAACAGCTTCTAATTTTCTTGGATCCACATGTACCCCTTTTCTGAAATCACATGTCCAAGGAACACTACTTCGTTTATCCAAAACTCACATTTATCAAATTTAGCATACAATTATTTCTCCCTCAATGTCTTTAAGGCAATACTTAAATGCTCTTCATGCTCTTTATCACTTTTAGAATAGATCAATATATCATCAATAAAGACTACGATAAATTGGTCTAAGAAAGGCTTGAAGACTCTATTCATGAGATCCATGAAGGCTGCGGGGGAATTGGTTAATCCAAAGGGCATCACTAAAAACTCAAAGTGTCCATATCGTGTTCTGAAAGTAGTCTTTAACACATCAGATTCTTTTATTTGCAATTGATGATAACCCGATCTCAAGTCTATCTTGGAGAAGAATTTTGCTCCTTGCAGCTGATCAAACAGATCATCTATGCACGGAAGAGGATATCTATTCTTGATGGTGACATGGTTGAGCTTCTTATAATCTACACACATCCTTAAGGATCCATCTTTCTTTTTCACAAAAAGAACTAGAGCTCACCAAGGCGAAGAACTAGGCCTAATGAAGCCTTTCTCCATCAACTCTTCTAACTGCTCTTTAAGCTCCTTCAATTCTGCTAGAGCCATTCTATACGGTGGAATGGAGATAGGTGCGATACCTGAAAGAAGCTCTATGGTGAACTCGATCTCTCTGTGTGGTAGTAGTCCTGGTAACTCCTCTGAAAAAATATCTGGAAATTCCTTGACTACTGGAATATTTTCTAACTTTACTTCATCTGCTTTCGTGTTTACCACATATGCCAAGTATGCTTCATACCCTTTCTTCATCATTTTCTCTACTTTTAGAGCCAAAATAAATTTAGGTGAGCTTACCTTTCTGTCTCCCACAAATAGCATCTTTTCACCCTTATCCAGCACAAACTCTACTATCTTCTGTCTACAATTCAAAGTGGCACTATAACTTTTCTAAAGTGTCCATGCCCAAAATCACATCCAATCCCTTCATCTCTAATGGCAGTAAATCTACCACTAATTTTGCCTCACCAATACATACTTCACACTCCCGATAAACATGACTAATTATAAAATACTGGCCCATCGGGGTGCTAACCATTAAAGGACCATCTAATGGACTTAAAGTTCTATTATGCAAAATCATGCTTGTAGAAATAAAATAGTGGGTAGACCCTGGATCAATCAAAACAATAACATCATTTAGAAATAATTTAACCGTACCGGTTATAACTTCTGGAGCTGCTTCTGCTTCTTCCCTAGTTATTGCAAATACTCTAACTGGTGCTTGCCCCTTCGGTCTTCCTGGAGGATTTACCTTCTTAACTGTACCAGAACTGCCCACTTCAGTTACAGACTTAACTTCCACAGTCTCAACCCTCTTTAATTCTTGCCTTTGAGTTCCTGCCTGTTTAACATATTTTAGACACTCTCCGGCCATGTGCCCTATCTCTCCATAATTAAAGCAAGCTCCAATGAGTCGGTAACATTCCCCTTTATGAAATTTGTGACAGTGGTCACATTTTGGATAGGTCGGCCTGTTCTCCTCTCCTCTTCTGCCTCCTCCAACAGTCGAGGCTTGAAGGGAAATAGTTCTCATCAGTATAGACCTACTTGAGCCACAACTTTAAACCTCAGAAGGTGTAGGGAAAGTTTTGATACCCTTTCCTAGCACAGGCATACTACCTCCCCTACTTAGCTGTTCTCTTCCCTTCCTCTTTCTGTTCACTGCGCACTTTATGTTTTCAATATTCTCCACTCTTAATGCAGCTTCTACCAATTGTTGAAAGTCACAGAAATTTTGCACGACCACTTTCTCTCTAATGGCCAAATGCAAACCTGCTTCGAATCTTCAGCACTTGGCTGTTTCACTCATCATCAGTTCAGCTGCATATCTGGACAATTGGGTAAACCTGCACTTGTACTCACTCACCGTCATCTCCTTCTGAGTGAGACTCAAAAATTCCCTCTGCTTCTGTTGGATGTACACCATAATAATTATATTAAATAAATAAAATTCATGGGAGAAGTAAAAATAATACCCAACAATTTAATTAAAAATTTTCCATAGCAAACATGAACAAAGAATAAATGATTTGGGTGTTAAAAGAATTAATTTACAATTTGATTTAATAATGAAAAATCTTAATTCAAAAGAATAATAGTCACGGGCGTGACTTTCATTTCTCATGCCTGTGAGACGTTGTGATCGTGCTGTGTCACAATCGCAACTTTGCAAAATACTAGGACTATCGCGATCGCGTTTCATCGCGATCGCAAATTTCTGAAAAATTTTGGGACGGTCGCTATCGTAGCTTTGCGGAATTTTGGGACTATCGCGATCATACTGTATCACGATCATAACTTCCCAGTTATACATCTTTACTTCTAACTAACATAACTTTCAATCCAGAAGTCCAAAAATTACAAACTTTATATGGTTGCAAAGCTAAGAAAAAGATCTACAACTTTCATAAAGACAATTTTGTCCAATTTAGCCTATATCGATACAGTTTAATCATTTAAGTAAAAATTATCATTTCAGTGAAAATTTGTACACCAATTCCGCAAAAATTGCACACCAATAATGCTATCTTATAAAGGCCATAACTCTTGCATCTGAAGTCCAAAAATTTTAATCTTTAGATATTAGAAAGCTAAAAGAATAATCTACAACTTTTATAGGACCACTTAGCCTAAATCTACCTATATCAATGCAGTTTATTCCTTAAAGTTTCAGATCACATTTTTATCCTATTCTCTGTTTTCATTCTTTTGTTCATATACATTTCTAATACAAATTTCAAAGGACCCGAACCAACATTCCATTTCTTACATACCAAAACTCCTTTGATACAAAATTTACTTTAAACAAGTCCATCCAAAGATCTCTCAACATTCAACACACAGCCAACTTAACAGAAGAAAAAGAATCTGCATATATATCTATACATACATATATCAGAAAATTTTTGCACTTTCACTAACAACTCTCACTGTCAATTTGCAACATACACATCTTCATACTTCATAGAAAAATGTCATATCAGTATCATGGTTACAAAATACATAAAAAATGTTTATGCTGATATGTTTCTAAGATCACCATAAATGATTCACACTAACTTAGTTACAAAAAAGTTTGAAATTCTTGGAGATTGCCAAAACCTTGCAAGGCTTAATTATGATCTACTAATTCTTCACCTGAGAGTATAAAATTTATGGGGTGAGCTGGAAAACTCAGTGGCTAATATATTTATAGTCAGCGATAATGAACCACACATAAACATATATGAATGCTCATATAGGAACACTTATCATCAAAGCATAATACTCAAATTACATTATAACTTAACATATCAAATGCAATGCACAATATAATGGCTTGAGAGTTCCATGGAACGAAACGGTAAAATCGAAGTTTACACTGTGAAACGAAACGAGTCCAATTTCTTAGGATCTAGTGGCCACAAGCGGGCAGCCAGGAGAAGGCTATAGGTCATCGTGCACGAGACTAACGAAACGGATTCCTCACTTTCCCACATAACAAGTTTTTCAATGCTCATTCATTTCATAATATATTCATGCGTTCATGCTTCTTAAATTTTCCGTTTTTCCTTCACACGAATGTAACAAAATTTTTACAAAGCAACATGATATACGTTCATATCTTTCCTACATTTACAATGAATAAAACAACATATTCCTCATACATACACATAAATTTTTTCTCATCATCACAAAACTATAAACCTATTGCCCACCTATTTAACTTGATATTTTCAAAATCAAGCTTGCTCTTCTCCTTGCTTTTGACGTTGATATTCTTGATTTCCTAAGAACAAACATATTTTATTTAATCAACACACACATAAAGCTTTCCTTAAACCTAGCTATCCATGAATAAACCTAATATTAATCTATTCTTGATTCTATCTAACTAGAAAAACTAAGATCTAGTTAAGGTTTATAAAAATCTAAAGAAAACATCA
>JANZXR010000172.1:5696280-5709349 GCA_027575705.1 Erythroxylum echinodendron
ATTATTAATAAGATACACAATTAATAGATAATATCAAAATAAAAGAAATAGATAATAATTATATTAAATAAATAAAATTCGTAGGAGAAGTAAAAATAATACCCAACAATTTAATGAAAAATTTTCCATAGCAAAAATGAACAAAGAATAAATGATTTGGGTGTTAAAAGAATTAATTTGCAATTTGATTTAATAATGAAAAATCTTAATTCTAAAGAAGAATAGTCACGGGTGTGACTTTCATCTCTCATGCCCGTGAGAGGACAGAAAATAGGTGCATCACGATCGTGCTGTGTCACGATCGCGACGAATGGTGAACAGTAGCAAGAAAACGAGGAAAGTCGTGATCGTACTGTGTCATGATCGTGGCTGTGGTGAAATTTTGGACCGTCACAATCGTGCTCTGTCGTGATCGCAACTTTCTGGCACAGTCGCAATCGCGATTGTGGTGAAATTCTGGGACTGTCGCAATTGTGCTTCGTCACGATCGCGACTTCTCAGTTATACATCCTTACTTCAAAACAACATAACTTTCAATCGAGAAGTACAAAAATTTCAAACGTTACATTGTTAAAAAGCTAAGAAAAATATCTACAACTTTCATAAAGATAATTTTTTGTCAAATTCAGCCTGTATCGATACAGTTTAATAATTTAAGTAAAGATTACCATTTCAGTCAAAATTGTGCACCAATTCTGCAAAAATTTCTCACCAATACTGCTATCTTATAAAGGCCATAACTCTTGCGTCTGAAGTCCAAAAATTTCAATCTTTATACCATTAGAAAGCTAAAAGAATAATTTTCAACTTTTACAGACCACTTAGCCTAAATCTACCTATATCAATGCAGTTTATTCCTTAAAGTTTCAGATCATATTTTTATCCTCTTTTCTGTTTTTCATTCATCTGTTCACAAACATTTCCAAAACAAATGCCAAAGGACCCGAACCAACATTCAATTGCCTACATACCAAAACTCCTTTGATACACAATTTACTTCAAACAAGTCCATCCAAAGATCTTCCAACATTCAACACACAGCCAACTTAACAGAAGAAAAAGAATCTGCATATATATCTATACATTTCTGCACTTTCACTGACAACCCTCACTGTCAATTTCCAACAACAAAGTTGATACACATCTTCATACTTTATAGAAAAATGCCATATTATTATTATGGTTACAAAATATATACAGTATGTTTATGCTGATATGCTTCTAAGATCACTAGAAATGATTAACACTAACTTAGTTACAAAAAAGTCTAAAATTCTTGGAGATTGTTAAAACTTTGCAAGGCTCAATTATAATATGTTGATTCTTCACCTGAGGAGTAGAAAATTTATGGGGTGAGCTAGAAAGCTCAGTGGCTAATATATTTATAGCCAGTGATAATGAACCACACACAAACATATATGAATGCTCATATAGGAACACTTATCATCAAAACACAACACTCAAATTACATCATAACTTAACATATCAAAAATGTAATGCACAACATAATGGCTCGAGAGTTCCGTGGAACGAACGGCGAAATCTAAGTTCACACCATGGAATGAAATGAGTCCGATTTCTCAGGATCTCGTGACCACAAGGGAGCAGCCGGGAGAAGACTATAGGTCATCGTGCACGAGACTAACGAAACAAATTCCTCTCTTGCCCACATAACAGGTTTTTCAATGCTCATTCATTTCATCATATATTCATGCTTCTTAGATTTTCTGTTTTTCATTCACACAAAAGTAACAGAATTTTCACAAAGCAACATGATATACATTCACGAAACATCTTTCCACATTCACAATGAATAAAACAAACATATTCATCATACATACACATAATTGTTTTAGCTCATCATGACAAAGCTATAAACATATTACCCACTTATTTAACTTTATATTTCCAAGAGTCAAGTTTGCTTTTCTCCTTGCTCTTAACGTTGATATTCTTGATTCCCTAAGAACAAACATATTTCATTTAATCAACACACACATGAAGCTTTCCTTAAACCTAGCTATCCATGAATAAACTTAATCTTAATCTATTCTTGATTTCATCTAACCAGAAAAACTAAGATCTAGTTAAGGTTTATAAAAATCTAAAGAAAACATCAACCTCTTGTTCTTCTTCATTCTTTCTTCATCTTCATCATATTCATCTTCATCATATAAAAGCCTAGTTTATCCATTTCCTTCTTCTATCAAAACAAAAAGAATAGACAAAGAAGAGCTCACCCAAACGTTTCCTTCTTCTTTATCCTTTTTCTTTCTTTCTTTCTTTCTTCTTCCCTTTCTTTCTCCTTCTCTCCTTCTAGTCTCTTCCACGACTCTCTCCTTCTTTTCTTCCTTAACACACACAACTCCTCTCTTCTTTGTCTTATTAACTTAAGACAAAATTTTTGGTTTTCCAATTTTGCCCTTCCTTATAAAAGAAATTTCCTACTAACTCCTCCACTTTATTTTTATTCTTTCTTTTTAATTCATACTAGCATATAAAATTCATAAGATACCATATTAATCTCCAAAAATTTCTAATTCATAAATTTTAATTTATTTTCATGTTTGATAATTTAATAAAATAAATAAAATAAAATAAAAATATAAAAAATCCTAAAAATGGGATCCAAATTTATATTTCCTATTAAGTATGAGAGTTATCAGTCAATAGTAAAATCAATCATTTTGGGCTCCTAAGAACGTAGGTGCACCCAATTGACTGAACCTTGTTAAAAATCTTCTCATCTTTTTGTTTATTTTTATTTGTTTCTTTATTTCATTCAAATATATTCTAACTGCAACTCAATGAGTGATATTAGAGCATTATTAAGGCGATAATGGTTTTATATTTGAAATAGGGAAGTTAAATATAATTGGGAACTTCATACTATGACAAGTAAAAGATTTGTTGGCTCAGCAAAACTTATTAAAGGGATTGCGAGAGAATAAGTTGAAAATATGGATGAGCTTAATTAGGAGGAGTTACACTCACAAATAACTGGAATTGTTCGAATATGTCTAGTAGACAAGGTCATAGACCATGTTATAGATATTGCAGACATATAGAGATATGAAAGATCTTAGAAGTTGATAAATATTGAAATCCCTCACAAGCAAGTTATATTTAAAATAGAGTACATAGTAGTAATTGCAACTGTTAAAGAGGCATTATGACTTACAAGGCTAGTGAAGGAGATAGGCATTGATCAATAGTAAATCAGTCACTTTGGGATCCCAATAGCATTGGTACACCCATTTAGTTGAATCTTATGAAAAATCTTCTTATGTTCTTATTTTGTTTCTCACAAACAAGTTATATCTAAAGTAGAGACTATATAAGCTGAAGATATAAGAGGGAGTTAATTTGGAACAATATATCAATATGATCAATCAAACAATCAGTGATCTGGTAAGGCTTAAGGTGATTATTGCAGACAAGGATCAAGTCATGATTCTACTTTGTTTTTTTTTACCTTTCTTTTATCAATATCTAGTGTCATATTTGGTATAAAGATGATGTGAGTGATATCACCACCATACTATTAGCTCACATCCAACAAAGGGGTGAAAGCTTTCAAGTTTAAGGGTTATATGTGAGGCGAAATTAGGACCATGGGACAAAGTAAGGGAAAGATAACTCATTTAAATAGAGTTCTAGGTTAAAACCTAAGGGTGGAAAGACAATTTGATGCTCCAAGTGAGTAAATTGGACATATTAGGAGGTACTATTCAAACAAAAAGGAGTAGAAGGACTACGAAAAAATTATGAATTGATAAGGTCTATTAATGTAGTGTAAAGATGGGACTTGGATTACAGTAATGGAGATATGCTTTAAGTTTCAACCAATTAACTTTGGGACTTATAGGTTCTAGATAAAAAAAAAAGTTCATATCATACAACACTAAACAAGGATTATTTTGTACCATACATATCAGGAAACTTGGGACTATCTAATTGAGGGATGATAAAACTTACAAAATTGTTATAATATAACATGTTAGGATTAAGATGTTTAATGACATTGTTAGGACAATGGGTAGACTATATTTGATGAAGAACATTATCTCTTTGGGTACCTTACATGTTAACAATTTTGGATGTAAGACCTATAGAAACAACATTAAGATGGTAAAGAGTGTGATAACTATGATAAAAGGACAAAATTGGCAAAAGATATCTATAGATTGATATGAAGCATAGTTGTAGGTGAGAATTTGTAAAACTAGTGTAAAATGAAAATAGTACTACGTTACAAAACATATGGCTAAATTAACTATATGAGTGAAAGATGATGGAAGTTTATCAAGGGAGATTATTAAAGGGTGACAAGCTTATTAACAAGTTGAGGGTAATTTTGTACACTTAATAACAAGTTTAGGGTGACCTTTAAGGATGCAATGTTTTATAGAACGACATAGTTGAAACGAATATATCGAGAAGTTATGTTAGAACCAGCAAAGGGTAGTATTATAATAGTACTATTGAAACTAGAACATCCTAGAATAAATGCTAAGGAGGTTGGACATTTTGGTTAGGGAAATAAAACAATATTAAGAAGAAAGCATCAACATGGTATAGCTATGGATAGAACAAAACAAACTATTAAGTCGTCAAAGAGATATAGTTAGGAAGACTTAATCACGTATGCTATTACCATTACCGATAGGGATCCAACTACCATTTAAGAGACTATAGAAAAAGTCACAAGAAAAATAGATGGATGAGTACTATAGTGAAGACTACGAGGTTTTGCAAAATCGAAAATTTAATTACGTCTAATCAGATCTTATTGAAAAGATTCACACTTTGGAGAATGGAACTGACATGTTGACAAATTCGGTTAACAAAGAAAAGCTTAAGCATCATTTGGATTTGATTAATGCCTTGGGATTTTAGACATGGAAACAACTCATCCTATATAGAGTATATTTGTTAAGGTTTAGTTGTATATGGCTTATAGACATAATTGTGCAATTTTGCAGGGGCCTTGGAGTTTGTTGGTTGAACATAATATATTCACCAAGTTGGAGATTGATGTGTATGTCTCATGAACACGTTTAATCTTGGAATATTTTGGCCAGAATGCATGTATTTTATCAGATGTCTTTGGGTGAACAAGGGTTAGGACATCGGTGTAGCGTAGAGCGTGTTCAGTTTAAAAAATCAGAGATAAAGACACAGACTAAAGATACGAGCATGTTAGAGTTGCAAAGCTGTCCTCGTGAAAAAATATGGTCCGGATACAATTCTATCACAGACCATGTCTAACTATGCGGAGAAGTGAGAGGATTCATGGTTTGGGGAGATAGGTGTGCATCAAGAAATAGTGAGATCCATGACCCTGGACATAGTTGCGGATTAGACCAAATCTACGACAATCAACCTTGTTTTGGAATACAAATTCCGTAAGAAATCTTAGGCCTTGTCTACAACAATCAGTCTTATTTAGAAGCTCGTTTTTTATGAAATAGAAATACAAATACCAAGGTGGATTAAACGCTGGGGAGGTGGCACGGAGTGGTAATATTCAGAGTTTGTCCTACCGTACGAAATGCCTAAAATATTCATTAGGCTCGGTATCAGCAAAGTTGGCAAATCTAGAAACAAACAGGCAGTGTGTTTTAATAATCAGTAATGATACAACATTTTCTTTGTTTTCCAAACATTGAGAGGGATCTTTAGAAACAAACAGGCAGTGTGTTTTAATAATCGCTAATAATATAACATTTTCTTTGTTTTCCAAACATTGAGAGGGATGAAACATCCAAACACAAGACACTGATAGGATTCGTAGGAAGAATTCAAACCTGAAACACAATGATAGTTGTCACAATGTAAATATAATTACTCTGAACCATTCCTGACAAGTCGCAAAGAAAAAATATGGAGCCATCGCCGGAAGAAAGAAGAGAGAGCTACATGTCCAAAACAAGAGAATCATCAGAGCAGTATCATGGAGACACACTTCAGGCAAAGATGGTAGAATTAATTGGAGCTAGGGAAGAACAGAAGCAAGCTAAAGACAGTGCTACGGAGTCATGGCTTGATTCCAGGCCCGTCATTGACGAGCTTGAAAGGCTACAATCAGGTCTTGCAAGTGCCAAGAACCGAACATCCATGTCGAATATCGTCATATCAGAGCTAGAATCCCAGCTCGAGGCCATTGGCAGGGAAGTCGGAACAAAAAAGGAAGAGGAACTGGAAGCAACAAAACTTATTAATGAGTTAACTCAAGCTCTGGATCAAGAAGATGAAGAATTGCAGAACATTAAGGGGGTCAGAGATGAAGAGCGCAGAGACAGATCGAAGCTGAAACTTGTCCTCAAGATGAGAAGACAGACTCTAAGAACACTGCAATTGACTCTCAGAGCCACTCGCATAGAAGCAGAAGCTTTCCGAGCATCGGCAGAGGAGGCAATACGGCATATCAACACTGCAGGGACTGAAAATGACGTGATCGAGCTTTCGCAGGAGGAATATTATGCGTTGACAAAGAGAGCTAAAGATGAGGAGGCCCTTGCAGAGTGGAGGATCAACGTGTCCATGGAACAGAAACTGGCAGCTGAGGAAAGCCGGAATTTGATTCTGTCAAGGCTGAGAGGACTGCACTCTAATGGCAATTCGATAAGGACTATAAACGAGGACAAATTAACTGAAGATGATCATGAAGATGCCCTTGTAGAGGAAGAAGAGAATGATTTTAAGGAGGAGATAGAAGCTGTAATGCTGAAAACTCAAAACAGATCAAGTTCTATGTCCGACGGCAGGAAAACGTCGAGAAAGAGTTCAATAAACAGCTCAAGAAGTCATAACAGGAAAAGGCTTCTGAAGAAGAAGAAGAAGAAGAAAGCTTCCATTTTCGGTCAAATCAAAAGGTTTCTTGTCAGAAGTATCTCAAAGCTGTTTAAATGAGTTCAGATGGTACGTAAAATTGGCTAATTACTTTTCCATTTTCAATAAACGTATAAAATCCAGGTTTCAGACAGAAATCAAGCTTCGAATGGGGTGCTTCTGATTTTTCTTTTCTGCTTGGAAATTGACGACTTTGTACAAGGTACAAGACAAATACTTTTTTTGCCGGACGAAACCTACCTCCATATCCTGACGGTGTACGTTCCCGACTCGTGCATCGGTTTCAATCAGTTGCATCTTTGTAGTTCAATTGAATCTTTCAAAAACTAAGAGTTAAATGCGATTCAGAAAAGCATTTAGCAGTCCAGAAGATTCAAAAACTAAGGGTAATCCAAAATTAACCAGCTCATTATTATATCTTGAACCTAAAAGACATTTAAAAGTGAAACGTGCTTGCAAATCACGTCGTTGTTTTAAGTATGTCGTTTACCACACCAACCGCGTATGAAAAGTAATGCAGAAACACAATGCAATATCTATACCTCGTCAATGTCATGTCCTTATCAACTTGTCATATATGTTACTTGATAATCACTAACTTAAGAGCCAAATTCTATGTTTTGAACTATATTCTGAACATCTCATGGTTGGATGGGTGTATATTCTCCACTGTTGGTAGTTTACAACATGTAACGGCCACCGAAAGAGTTATTTGTCCTAATATAAAATGAAGAATCACATTAGTTGCAATAATAAAAAATATGTTAAGCAAAAACCATCAAAGCTTTGAGATTGGGGAGTGAATTAGCGGTGACTCTAGTAGTCAACCGTGAAACGTATGCGAGCAAACAACAAATCAATCAAGTGCTTCCACAAATAGTTAGTCCTTTATATAAATCAACAATGGAATTAGAGCAAGGTTGCTTATTTCCAAGTTTCTATGTCATAAGCATGATTAAAACATTCAATTAATATGTTTAAATTGAAATCTTTCTCTCGCAATATACATCTATGTTATGTGTTTTTCTGATCAATCTGCCTTAGTGGCAACGTTAATAATACAAACCCAACCAGAATAATATGAGTAGAAGAGAATACAAATAAGTATTTTTTAAAGCCACATACACCTAGACTCGTTCTATCCTACCTCACACTAAACAAATTTGTTTTGCGCATACTCATCAAGAAGCACATCTCCATCGATTATGATAAGCATTGGCTGCGTGGATAACACCGTTAGTCATCTCTTCGGCAGATCTACGCAATGCTCCAAAAATCGCCATGGAAACAGTCACTCATGGCTGCACGTGTGAGTCATGCGCCACCTTATGAGTGGCGTTGATGAAGTGGTGGACGTCTTTCGTCTCTTTTTCGACCAATCTATATGATGACGGCGTTGAAATGGGAGGCTTGTGATGACTCTTATGTGGATTCATGGCTTATGGCATCATGGATGGTGGCTGGGCGTTAGACTGTCTTCGTCCTTGACGCCAAGCGGTGACGCAAATAGGTGGGAGTGATATCAGTGCATTTTAAGAGAGTTGCTGTGTAGAAGATAGAAAGATAGTTTTAAATGAAAACTACGCAAAGAAGATAAAAAGCTTTTAAGGCAAAAGATAAGGTTAGCTTATGACTTATGATGGTTTTGTCGTTTTGTCAATTTTATTTTTTAAACTATTTTTACATTTTATTTAATTCATTTAATGATATGTGAATATGTTTTACAAAGAATGAATTATTATGAGTTTAGTAAATTTGTTTTTTGCTAAATTAATTTGATGTGAAATAATTTTAAATGATCTGTCCATTTATTTATTTATTTTGTAAATTAGCTTTACATTTATTTAATTCATAAATGTGTTTTCATGTAATATCATTCAAATATTCCATAAATGTGTTTTATGGATAATTTTATATTATATTTAAAATAATATTATAAAAATGAGTTTTATATAATTTTATATTAAATATTGTTTTACATGTATTAAGTGTTAGTTGTAAATTAGTTTTACATATTGTTTATTTTTGGCATCTTTGTGACATGTCAAATTAAAATAGTTTAATTAAATTATAGAAATTTCTAGTTCATTTTTGTATAAGATGAATATGAGCTTAGCGAAATTTTCAATCATACGATGTGAATTGTGGATTTTTTGATAATTTAATTACTAGAAATGAGCCTCACGTCATTTTTATATATACTTGTAGATATGACAACTAAAACCATAATCGATGATTTGTCTATCAATGAAAAATTGGATGGGTCCAATTATGATATGTGGTAAAGGAAAATTCAGTATCTTCTAAATGAACGAGAATTGCTCGAACATTTGAGCACAATAATGACTAAACCTTCTTTATTAAACAAAGACGGAAAAGAAATTGATACTGCTAGTGAGCAATATCAAGCATCCTTAAAGGCTTATGAAGATTGGTCCAAAAAGGATCATAAGGCATGTTATACTATATTGTATTTCATGCATGACGATCTAATTGGAGAATTTGAGAATTGTCTCACTACTAAGGACATGTGGGACAAGCTTAAGATCACGTTTGGTTAAACATCTACAACAAGGCTTCATGCCTTACACCTCAAATGGATGGACTATGAGATCAATACGACTTGTACTATAGATGAACATTTATGAACCATGAGTGCCATAGTTTGTGATCTTAAGGCAGCTGGTCGGGCTATCTCTGAAGAGGAACAAGTTCTGAATGTGATTCGGGCTCTTCCAGATCATACTGAGCACTGGAAGAATGTGTAACTTGTTTTGACACACAATAAGAATGCCAAAACTCTTACAGAGATAACAAGACACCTCGAAATGGATGAGGATCGCTTAAAAGCATCTGACTTTTCTAATATGGTTTTTGTTACTAAAAGGAATAAACTAAAAGGCAACAATGCCAATCGAGGTAAGAGAAAAGGTTCACGGCCTCCTCAAAGGAATGGACAAAAAGGTCATATTGCTAAGAAGCAAAAGGCTAAGGGTAAAGGAGAGAAAAACATGGCACGTGTGAAGTGCTATAATTGTAGAAAGGAAGGTCATTTTGCTAGGGATTATCCCGAACCTTCTTACCTTTTTTATCCATTACTCCTGAGTTATATGTTTGTTCTCATGCATTAGTTACTAAGTCTCTTCCTAATTGGATTGTAGATTCAGGAGCAAGCAAGCACATAGTTCGGGATTGAGCTGGCTATGTGGACTTTCATCGGTAGTTGATGGGTTCACAAACTGTCGTGTTAGGAAATGGCAGTGAAGAAGATGTCTTAGGAATAGGGACATATAAGCCCAAGTTACGTGGAGGAAATACTTTGCTTCTCTATGATGCTCTCTATGCACCCAGGGTGTGATGTTGCCTTGTGTCTCTTATAACTTTAATGAAATCAGGATTCGTTTTTAGTTATTGTCATTATGGATTGGATATTATATATAATGGCAATAATTTTGGCTATGCTACATTGAAAAACAATTTTCTAATTCTTGATTTGGATGAATGTTATGATAATCCGTCTTCTATGTATGTTTCATACTTTGATCCTAATTCTGAATTTGTTAAATGGCATGCTAGACTTGGTCACATTGGCCAAGATAGATTGAGTAGGCTAGCTAAATAAGATCTTTTAGATCGATTCACTAGGGTTAAGTTACCTAGATGTAAGTCATGTTTAGCTGGTAAGGCAATTGCGAAAAGTTTTGGTAAGGCTTCAAGGGTTTCTAGACCTCTAGAGCTTATTCACTCTGATATTTGTTGACCTATGAATGTTAAGGCACGTCATGGGGCTATCTATTTTCTTATTTTAATAGATGACTATTCTCACTATAGATATGTGTACCTTTTAGCTCATTGTTAAGAAGCGCTTGATGTGTTCAAACGTTTTGTGACTAAAGTTGATGCACAATCGGAAAGAAGAGTTAAAGCTCTTCGGACCGATCCCGGTAGAGAATAGGAAACAACGGTGTTGCAGAGCGTAGGAATTGAACATTGCTTGATATGTTCAAGTCAATGATGGCACATGCTAGTCTTCCAATTAGTTTTTGGGGAGATACGTTGCTTACGGCAACTTATATTCTTAACCATGTGCTAAATAAAAGTGTACCCGCCACTCCATATGAGTTATGGAATGATAGAAAGTCCTCTTTGGATCATTTGCGCCCATAGGATTCGACTGGTTATGTACACAACCCGACTCATAAACATGAAAAACTTGGTCCAAGAGCCACAAAATGGTGTTTATAAGATAACCCAAACATTCTAAAGGGTACGTTATGTTTGGTGGGCACCCGAATGATGGTATGACGGAAGTTGATTCCTGCAATGTGGAGTTTCTTGAGGATGAGTTCCCAAGCATAAGTGAAATCAAAAAGGACTTAGAGTTGTATGAGTTACAACAAGATAATCTCCGTGAGAGGGAGAATTTAGTTACTTGCCAAGTCCAATCACCGAGATTTTTTTTTCCCCAAAGAACCAAATGAGAATGAGGTTCATCTTCAATCTCTAAACCCAGAACCTGTGGATAGTCTACATGTTCACAATCCCACATCTCAAGGGGACAGTGGGAGTGGTTCTTAACATGATCAAGACCCCACATCTCCAAGAGATAAAGGGAGAGATTCTGAATCAGGGCAGATAAATATAAGTCCTAGACTCCGAAGAAGTGAGCGTGGAAGAATTCCTCGACGATATTTTCAAATAGAAGAGGAAATATTTCTTTGTACTCTTTTGGAAATAGAAGAACTAACCTCTTTTTAAGTGGCTGTTAATTCACATAAACATACAGAGTGGATGGATGCCATGAGAGATGAAATGGACTCAATGGTAAGAAATCATATTTGGGAAGTAGTTGATCTTCCGCCCTAACGAAAGTCAATTGGAAACAAGTGGGTTTTCAAGATAAAACATCGGGTGGATGGAACGATCAACAAGTTCAAGGCCCATTTGATAGAGAAAGGCTATACCTAAATAAAGGGTATAGACTATGAAGAAACAGTTTCTCCTATGGCGAGATTTGCCTCTATTCCCTTACTTTTGGCTCTGGTTGCCCATTTGGACCTGGAGTTGTTTCAAATGAATGTAAATATTGCTTTCCTCAATGGTAACCCTGAGGAAGAGATTTATATGAATTAACCTATTGGTTTTATATCAAAACGTCAAGAAGACAGAGTGTGTCATCTTAAAAGATTCATATATGTTCTCCAACAGTCTTCCAGATCATGGTATTTTAGATTCCATGAAGTCATTACTTCTTTTGGCTTAATCATGGTTTCAGAAGACCATTGTGTGCATGTCAAGAAAATAACAAGTGAAATTATGTTTCTCACTTTATATGTTGATGACATATTACTAGCCAGCATTAATATGGAGATGCTCAAAATCACTAAAGAATGGTTGTCCTCTATCTTTGATATGAAGGACATGGGTGAAGCTAGGTATGTCCTAGGTGTGCAAGTAACTAGAAATTATCCCAAAAAGCGTCTTGGTTTAAGTCAGAAAGTGTATATTAATAAAATCTTGGAACATTTTCGAATGCATTATTCTAAACCTGTTAATACTCCAGTTGAAAAGGGTCTTACCTTGAGTCTTGATCAATGCCCTAAAACAGGTAAGGAAAAAGAAACAATGAGCAATGTTCCCTATGTTAGTGCCATAGGAAGCTTAATGTATGATGTTGGACCCCGTTACCGAATTCCAACTCGCATGCAGCATATCCTAAAACGTGAGTTATTCTCCGAAAGGGTACACCTTATCCATTATCGTGATTCAGGGTGGTAAGCATAACTTTTACGATAGACGTCCAACTCAGGGTTTCTTTAGCTAGATTGGAAGAGAAATGCAAGTACTACAACTTTCATGAAGACCTTGAAGACCAAATTTGTCTCCTGATGGTTCGAAATTGGGACAAAAGATACGCGTGAACAGTGGCCCAGACGATAGCATGAACAGTGTCACAGACGAAGTCTGGGAAACATAGATGATATCTTTCAAGCGTCATATCTTTCTATAGGAGAATTGGTTTGGGATATTCTTTATATGGTTGAAAAGATGATTTCATGCTCCATAACTTCCATGAAGACCTCTAAGGTCAATTCTAACTCTTGAGGATTTACCATTGGGACAGAAGATACAAGGTAAACGGGAACACAGAAAATGCACTTCACTCCAGTACTTCTTAACTCCTTCTTATAATCCTTAGTCCTTAATCTATCCT
>JANZXR010000172.1:5718031-5736474 GCA_027575705.1 Erythroxylum echinodendron
AAAATAATTTATCTAACAATACCAAAATTCATTCAAATCATGTTTACTAAAATAATCAAAAATTCAAGGCCCAACATATGTTATGTTGTATACACGGCCTGACATTTACTTTACGGTTAGTTTGGTAAGTCGTTACCAAAGCAACCTAGGACTTGCTCATTAGCAAGCAGTCAAAAGGATTTTTCATTACCTCTATGGTACTTCAAACCTGGTCCTTTGCTATCAAGGAGAGGATTTAAGGTTAAGGGGATATTCGGATGTCGATTAGGGTGGTGACTCGGATAAGTCTAGGCCAACCTCAGGATATGTCTTCACCTTGGTAGGTGAAGCCATATCTTGGTGTAGTAAGAAGCAAGACTGAATAGCATTATCAACAATGGAAGCAGAATATGTTGCTTATTGTATTGCCGCTTAGGAAGCAATATAGTTGAGAAGTTTTCTTCAGTATCTTAATCTTACTCCTAGAGTTAATGATCCTATTGAAATGTTATGTGACAACACTGCTGCCATACAGTTTGCTAAGGATCCAAAGTTTCATAGAAAATCCAAGCATATCAAAAGGTGTTATCATTTTGTAAGAGACACCATAAAAAATAAAGAGGTTTCCATAAAGTATATACCTACTAACAAGATGGTAGCTTAACTAAACATATTCCTCAAGATTCGTTCAAAGCTCATGTGATGAGTATAGGTTTACATAAGGTTTAGTTTTTCATTGAGTTGTATCTTGTTATATAATGGACGTGTTTTAAATTGTAAAAAGCTTTTGTTTAATAAAAGTTTATTTCTCAAATGTTCAATGGTACGCAATTACATGATAAGGCACATTGTAATGTCACCAGGCTTCTGATTGACCTTGTCATATAGATAATCACCCTAACGCTTGAGTAGCGGGTAGGATATGACTTCACAATATTAATATTAAGCGTATGTAATATTATGTTATCTTCATTCTTGTGTAGTATGTATGATAAATTGTTTTATTTAAATAGTCGCCTTAGTAAGTCTAAGATGAGACTCTGATGAGTAGGATGTGAAAAATTCAGATTTCATATTGAAGCCTTAAAGCCAAATCTCAAGTGTTAAGATTAGCATTAGATATGTTAATATAGTAGCTCGGATTAGGTTTTAAGTAAAGCTAGATTCATGATTTGCATGGCATAGAAGAGTGACATGCCTAACTTAGTAGGAGCAATGCTATGGCACACATTTCATACTGTGTGTGCTATATAATGACCTACTTATGGAGTGATAGTTAAATCCCTTTCTCTGTCACTGTGTGATCCCATAAAATTTAGTGTCTAATCGAATGAAACCCTTCAACTTATAACTATAATGTGAAATCAAGACTTGGCGTTGCTACTTTAGTGTGTTTTTCTAAGGGCTAAGATGTATGCAGTCTAGCGGAGCACATTAGAAAAGCAGTTAAGCTAAGATGGATTATTATGAGTGTCTAAGGAAGAATCTTTCCTTCATCACCATATCATCCCGGGCAATTATACTTGGTGTATAATCATATGATATATCTATAAGCATAAAGGGACAGTATATGCGTCATTGATGTTTTGGATGATTTAGGGTATCATGAATATGTAAAAGTGTTATGTATGTTAGATGATGACTTAATATAACACTATTTGTTCTTTAATGGTCGCACGCCCCATTCTCAGTATGACACATGAAATTTTAAAAGGACCATGTAACTCGTAGCTTATGTGGCTGAGTAGGAGTTGTTGGCAGTTTACGACATATAACAGCCACCGAAACAGTTATTTGTCCTAATATAAAATGAAGAATCGCATTAGTTGCAATAATAAGAAACATGTTAAGCAAACACCATCAAGGCTTTGAGTTTGGGACGTGAATTAGCGATGACTCTAGTAGCTAACCGTGAAACGTATACGAGCAAACAACAAATCGATCAAGTGCTTCCACAAAAGGTTAGTCCTTTATATAAATCAGCACACATAAATCATGTCTCATCAATGGTCAAACACACTACAGATTAATTCAATTTTTATTTCCTAATAATTTTTTTATATTCAGTAAACTGAACCGGAATCTTATCAATGAAAAAGAAGCATGCTCTAATTTTTATATCTCCCCTACAAAAATCAACAAATATGTGGGCACATAATAGAAAAGGAAGCTAATTAAAGAGTTAAAACAAAAAAATAAATGGTGTGTGCATGTGATGGATCATTTAACCATGTGATTACTTTCTCTATATAATGACAGTACTAAAAGATCTATTCTTGAAGATAGTTCAATCTCAAGAAAGTCCATTTAGAACCAAAATGAGTATCAGAGCAAAAGGGAAAGTGATAACCGTGTTGAGCATTGATGGAGATGGCGTTAGAGGTATAGTTCTAGGTACCATTTGTTGCCTTTCTTGAATCTAGGCTTCAGCCACTATTCGCTTCGAACTGCGTCTCTTTTCCTCCAAACACTTCCTTTGATTTTTTTGCGTCATTATTATTACTTTTTGAAATTATTTTTGGGAATTCAAGCGTCCCAAACTCACACCCAAGGATATTTCATAGAAAAAAATAGCAGAAAATAAAGAAATAATAATAACACGAGAAAATTTACGTGGAAACTTCCAAACTGGAGAAAAACCACCGGTACCGAGAAGAAAATTCACTATGTGAAAAATCCTTACAATCACACAAATTTTCCTCTCACCCAATATCCTAATACACCAATACACCCGTAAAGAAATACTCAAAACAAATCCTCCAGATCTCACCTCAAAAGAGGAATTTAACTAGAGTCAAATTTGTCATACAAATCTTTGACTTTAGATTGGTATACATAACCAAGGAGGTAGCACCCTCCTTATATAGGCAAGAGCCTTACCCTAATTGTTTTCCCCAACTAATATGGGACAAACAAAGGAGCCAAACTCAACAATCTCCACCTTGGCAACTTTGGTTGATCCCACAACCACACTCTACCTCAATGAAGATCTCCTGAAAATAATATAACTCTCAATGTAGAGAATTATCATGCTTCACAGCATCATGCTCCACTATAAAAGCATACCCACTCAGAATAAACCAATTCCAAGCCTTTCACTTCGGCACATGTCGAAAATAACTTTGCTGAAAAAAGTTATAGTGCAACTCCCATGTTTGGCTTTCCTGAAATTTCATCAACCTTCGACATAAATTCCACCACACACCTTGCATCAATGCTAAACCAATCCCCATGTGCAAACTTGTGGACCCCCTAACAGTAACACATCTTCTATCATAGTAACTTTGGGATTAGCAACATGCCATGAGGATGTACATGCCCCCTTTTAGAGAGCAAAATCATTATCCAAGGAGACAATGTTAGCGACATTGTCAGTCTCTCCATTAACTGACTCAGAGCCTCTTGTCGAACTCGCTCCACCTTTCGGACAATTTTTCTTCGCGTGCCTAGATTGTCCACACGTCCAGCATACTATATTTTTCTTCATGGAGTTCTTTTTCCTATATGCAGCTACCACCAGAGCTGAGTCTTCATAAGGAACATTTCTTCTACCAGTCAATCTTTTCTCTTCTGAAAAGAGTTTTCTGGTAACTTCAGAAAAAACTATCTTCTCCTTCCCATGAATCAAAATAGGTTTCATATGTTCATAGGAAGGTGGAAGAGACAAGATGAGTCTCAAAGCTTGATCCTCATCATCTATATGAACTCTAATTGCCTCCAGTTTAGATATGATCTCATTGAGAACACTTAAATGATCTGAAATTGTAATACCTTCCCTTATCTGCAGTGTATGAAACTGCTCCTTCAGGTACACCCGATTTGAGACACCCTTTGTTTGATACAACTCCTCGAGCTTTTCCTAAAGCTCCTTTGCTGCAAATATTCCATGCGCATTCATAAGGACATTCTTGGACAAACATAGTTGTATCCTACTTGCCACTCTCAAATTCAAATCCTCCTAATCTTCATCGCTCATACTAGATCTATCCATACTAGTCGTTTGGCCAATATCACTAATAATAGTGTTGATATTAGGGATTTGTTTGCCTTTCAATACCTTATGTAACCCTGATTGATCAAAATATCCCTAACTTGCACTTACCACAAGTCAAAAGTGCTTCTATCGTCGAATTTCTCCACCTTAAATCTGATAGGATTCGAAGCCCTATTTCCTGAATTTTTTTCTGTGCTTTTCTGCCTTGATGAATTTTACCGTAGAAATGAACAGTGCACCAGGTAAGTTCCCAAGAAAGAAAGATGGATCATAAAGTACACACTTAAGTACCAAGTCTTTCCTTAGCCAGAACTTTCCTAGACATACACTTCCATATTACCATATCAAAGCTCCACTACACCAAATGAACCTTTCTCAAGAAAATCTTTTCAGATGAGGAAGATTAATCAAAACTGTGACCACAAAGCATACTAAGAATTTCAAGAAAAACACACTTTGGCTCTGATACCAATTGTTGGGAATTCAAACCTCCCAAACCCATACACAAAGATATTTCATAGACAAAAATAGCATAAAATAAAGAAATAATAACAACACAAGAAAATTTACTTGGAAACTCCCAAACCGGAGAAAAACCACGAGCATCGAGAAGAAAATCCACTATATGAAAAATTCTTACAATCACACAAATTTTCCTCTCACCCAATATCCCAATACACTAATACACCTATAAAGAAATACCCAAAACAAATCCTCCAACTCTCACCTCAAAGCAGGAATTTAACTAAAGTAAAATTTGTCATACAAATCTTTGACTTTGGATTAGTGCCAAAACCTAGGAGATAGTACCCTCTTTATATAGGCAAGAGTCTTGGCCCAATTGTTTTCCCTAACTAATATGGGACAAACAAAGGAGCCAAACTCAAGAGTTATCACATTAATATTTCTCCATGTCTTGTCAGGAATTGGATGGAAAAATTGTGAGAATTGCATATTTTTTTGATATAATTGCAGGGACAAGCACTAGTGAGCTGCTGGCCACTATGCTTGCTACTCCTAGTAATAAAACAGACCATTATATGGTGCTAAGGACTTTAACAATTTGTATTTAGAACACTCTCCAAAAAATTTCCCACAAATGAGGTAATAGTTCGGTGGAAACTTAAGTCCTAAATCTCCTAATGATAAGTAGATTATCGCTTTATGTTTACTATGAGAAAATTCTTATCATGATCAGTATAATTTCCCTGAACTAAAGCTAGGATATCATTGTCAGAAACGGCTTCATTGACTTTTACTTGTGAGTTCATGGGGTCAAAGTACAACGGCAAGTATCTTAGGACACTGATAAACCAATTGCTTGGAGACCTAACAGTATCTCAGACACTAACACAAGTGGTCATACTTGCATTTGACATCAAGTTGCTTCAACCAGTCATCTTCTCAACCAATAATGTACTCAACAACTTTCTCATTTGTAAAATTTTTCCTTGATTTTGAGACCATAGTTACAGATGAATATTAGTCGCAAGGCCAAAAATGGTTTGATTTATATAAGCCACATCTACAAGGAGATAATGAAAAGCAACCCTGAGTTCATGGACCTAAATGTGAGGCTCCCATAAATTTTTAAATCCAATTGGTTGCCAAACATAATATTAATTACTAAAATCATCATTAGCTTTAAAAGAAAGATATTCGTCAAATATGAAAGTATTCTATATAATACAACTACTCGAACTGTCACATTAAAAAAAGTAAATTCATTCACGCAGCTTTACTCAAATAATTTGTTGGCCCCACCTAACCTCCAGTTTGTTAATCATGTACACTGAAATTATCGGCAATCACTCGATCTCCTAAAAGAAATAATGGCAAGGGATGAGTTGTCTACTCAGTTAGAGTAACCAATTGTACACTTGAAATCAAATAACTCAATACAATATAATATAAAACTTAATCAAGTAATTAAAACATTCATATAATACTAAGATACATAACATTACTTAGCCTAATCCAAATAATTAATAAACATCTCAAAATTTTTCCAAATAATGATTAACACAAATATTAATTCATAACTGTCATTTATGCTTTATCTCATTATTAACTGAATCGACTAAACCTGCCTAACCTAGTAGGCTTACATTCAATGATTTGTTGGCTCATCTTAACTCATTATAATCTCTCACCAAGTGAAAATGTAATTAAATGTATAAATATCGACATAGAGTACCTCAATTTCTCAATCTCTCTTGGTACTTCGATACTACTCTAGTATCCAGCCATCGGCACAAGATATCTACAAGACTCAGAATGTCTTAGTATCACTCGGTACCTAATCATTGACATAGGACATCTCTGAGACTCAAGATGCCCTGGTATCTACTCCACAGATAGATACCTAGTCATTGATCGCTCATTTCTAAACAACCTATCAATTTATGACCATCGAATGTAGCCTATCTTAGGAAAGCCACCGATTCTCGATTTTCACCAATTATTTACAGCATATTATCAGCTAGTCTCTATTTAATAACACATTTTCACTAAATTAACAAGCATTACACCTCAATATACGTAACAAAATATAAAAGTGAACCACCTTATACTTGATTAATTAATTGTGAAATAAACTAAACATAATTCATATATGTAACTATTACTTAATTAATTCAAAATATCATTCGCTAAAAATAATTTATTAATAACAAAATGGTACACTATTATAAGAATACAATTTAAGTTTATCCTTATCTCAATTTCAAACTCAACTAATTGATAGTCCAAATTACTCCTTAATCAAACTTTCGAGCTTAGAAATTACAAAATTCTATTAAACTAATTTAAGAAAATTTTAAAAATTTCCAATTCAATTACACTTAATAATCTAATATTATTTTCTTTTCCTCTTTATTCTTAATTATAAAAAATAATATCATGACTAACCTAACCACTATATTTACTAAAATACCCTTAACTAATTAAAGGTCCTATTTTACCCTCATTTATTTCAATTAATACTAAAAATACCATTCTTGGAAGTAAATTCCAGGTTTGCCCTTCATTATTTGCATTTCCTATTGTGCCCCTTAATGCAACTTAAATTTTCTAAAAATGTGATCTTCTTCACCCTCTATTCTTCTCCTATCTCCTCTTCTTTTCTCATTTTACAAATACTTTTTCTTCATTTTTTCCCTTTCCTTAACTTCAATTATTGTCCCAAACAATCACAACATGCAATCCAACTATAAACTAGTGTAAGATGATCAAAAATCACGAAATAAACACAAAATAGCAGTTGAAATTTTGCCTATGTTTTAAGAGATTTTGGAGTTGTTAATCTCCAAAGCTTCCTCCCAATTTTCTAAAAAATAAGCACAAAGAGGGAATCTATGAAAGAAATGTCACATGCAGGAGAAAGAGGGTGTTCTAACACAATTACTAGTTAGAATAGTTGAGAGAAAAATGAAGAAGTTGTTTCGTTAGTGTTTTCACATTTTATAACTGATGGCTTCTTTTATATGTGTTTAATAGTTTATCGGCTAGCTTTTGGGTTTTTTGTTTTATAATGGGCTTTACACTAAAACTGATGGAGAGAAAGCAAATGTTGGTCCTGTCATTAGGAACAGGCATAGGCAAGTACGAAGAAAAATATAATGCAGCTACGGCATCGAAATGGGGTTTCCTCAGTTAGGTATATAACAAAGGCAAAACACCTATAAATGACAATGTAGCAAATTCAAGCTCTAACATGGTGGTTACCACGTCTCTACTCTCTTTCAGTGCTAGAACAGTGATGACCATTACCTTTGTGGGACACTGGGAGGCTTGAAGAAATTTGGAAGAGGGAGAACAAATGAAGCAGCTCTCACCCACTTCACTAAGTTAATGTTAGACGAAATTAGATGTTTTCGCTATCCAAATAGGGAGATTATTGAAAAAATGCTAGTATTATTCCACCCAAAATTGTAAAGAACAAAGTCAGTGGTAAAGGTCAGCGAAAGCCTTGGAGCAATTGGTAAAAATTGCTCCTTTATGGTCATAAGGTCACATATTCGAATCATGGAAGCCGCCTCTTTGTAAAAATTACAAAGAGAAGGCTACGTACATTGATAAACCTCCCCCAACCATCGCAAAGCGAGAAACCTTGTGCACTGAGGTACTTTAACTTTTAGATTCAGTGGTAAAGGTATTAAGGTTGGCCAGTGTGACAATTCTTTTTAGGAGTGTAGAAGTAAAACTCAATTTAAATTAAGTTGTTGAACATATAGCCAATTACTCAAGGTCAGCCTAAGTAAATTATATTAGTAAAGGCAAATAAGTAATTTACTTTTTATAAGAGCAAAATTATAATATTACAAAGTTGAACAATTTTCTTGAAATTTTTCTCACTAATCGTAATTCATGTTCTCCTGAAAACTATTAACTTCGAAACATAATTTCTTTTTGATTAAGTTTATTGTGATTTTTCAAAAGAAAAGAACAATTTATAAAAAAAATTTCTTAACATTCTTAACAATTTTACAACAGATTCTAAAAAAAATAAGAATTTTATAACTAAATTATAAAATAACAATGTTTTTTGTTTTTTTAGATTTAATTTGTTTATATTTTCATTTCTATGGATCTTAAATAGAACCACCATTATTTCTGTTAAATTTTATATACTTAATTTGAGAATGAGGGATGATAAATATGAAGCACTAACTTGCGTTACATTTAACTTCAAGACTAGGTTTAAAATTTTGGTCTTTGATGAATGAGCTTATATGAACCTTAAAAGCTTCATTGGTAAGTTGTAAAGGCCATATAAATATTATCATCAAGTAGGACGAACATTATGTCTTAACTAAAAACTATACCAAACTTTCATACATCCAATACTATGCTTATGTTCAAAAAATACGACCACCATAATAGATGAATCACACTTTTACCTTGAAATGAGAATATTGTCTTCGAGAGTGAAGAATACCATGTCTTAATAAAAACTATCAAACTGTCATGCATCTAATACCACACTTATATTAAAACATCACCACCTATAATAGATAAGTCATATGTTAACCTTAAAATGAGAATACCATCACTGAATACAAAGAATACCATAACTCGGTAAAAATTATACAAACTTTCATACATCCAATATCATTCTTATGTACAAAAAATATCATTGCAATCCTAAAATGAGAATATCATCATTGAATACAAAGAATACTATAGTTTAGTAAAAACTATACTAGACTTTCATACATCCAATTTCACACTAATGTATAAAAAATATCACTAACCATAACAGATAAGTCACATGTTCACTTTAAAATAGGAATATCATCATTAAGTACGAAGAATATCGTGGCTTAATTAAAATTATATTAGACCTTCGTACATCTAACACCATACTTATATACAAAAAAATACTACTACTCATAACATATAAGTTGTACATTAACCTTAAAATGAGAATATCATCACCAAGTATGAAGAATATCATAACTTAGTAAAACCTATACTAGAATTTCATAAATCCAATACTTGGCTTATGTACAAAAATGCCACCACTCACAAAAGATAAGTTACACAATCACCTTAAAATGAAAATACCATAGAGTATGAAGAATACCATAGATCATTAAAAAAATTATACTAGATCTTCATATATTCAATATCACGCTTATATATAAAAAGTAACACCATTTATAACAAATAATAAACATGTTCACTTTAAAATTAGAATATCACTACTAAGTATAATGAATATCCTACCTCAATAAAAAATATACTAGACCTTCATACATCCATTACTGTAGTTATGTTCCAAAAAATATCGCTACCTGTAACAAGTCACACGTTCACCTTAACATAAGAATACCATTAGTTTAATATTAAGATACCATGCCTCAATAGAAACTATACCAGATGTGATTACATTTCTTATGAAATTTTGTAAAAAAATTTATAGCACACATTGGAACTAAGTAATAGGTGCAAAAAGTGGAGCTTCCATTATCAATTTAAAATAATACAAGGTTTGAATATTAATGACATAGATTGGTACCCTGTGTGTCTAATAAAGATTATTTTTAACACAATTAACTACATAACAATGTGGTCGACCATGTTACTATTTGAAAATTTGAAAGGACAATGAGAATTACATACATGGATATACGATTGAGCATCAATCTGCATCCATTAAAGGATTTGAGCAACACTAATAAATATACAACCATGTGTTAAACCGTCTTTTGGTTAAAATTTGAAGGAATAAATGTTAAGGATACAGACTAACACAAGATTTTATATAAAACCATGTTTTTTGGCTATATTGCACATAGTAATTTACCTGATTATATGATCAAATATGTTCTTGTTACTTTTTATTACTGATCATGTACCAAATAGTGTAGAATTAATGTTTGGTTTATCATTTCCAGCTACATAGTTGTGTGCTTAATTGTGTTATTATTGCAATGTCGAAGGCACAGTTTTAAAAGACAGATTGCTACACGGCTTTTTAGCAAATTGTGTCCTTTATAGTAATTCACAATTTTAGGGTTAATAAAGGAGTTCGATATGTATAAAGCTTCCTCGATCCCATTATTTCACTAGTTAATAGCACACCATAGAATTTGAAATGAAGCAATCGTAATTCCTTCACATTCATTCTTACATATTGCATGTTAGTTAATAAACAGAAAAGTTTTTGGAGTGTCGACATATCCTCATTTGAAAAACTAAAGTAGGCATGTAAACAGTCAATATCATTCCTATATGGCTAACTGCTTTAATGGTCATTTGTAGGTTTATAGGTTGTTATTGATCATTCATAAGTTCATACATGTATTGGGAAAATTAGTGGGATCAACAAAAATGTCTAAGGTGGTGAGGTATCAAGATGGTCACAATATGGTCTTGTCAGTTTTTGTTCTCAATGGTATTGGGTTCGTATCCATTATTTGTAGTTTGTTCTACTAATTTTTTATTATGAGATATCATTTTGTTGTAATGGATGTGCTGTGTGGCTGAGAACAACATTAACATTTTGATTATTAAAGTCCACAAAAGTAGGACGAAGTTTTCATTAGAGCATCCTCTCCTCCATAAAAAGGAAAGGAAAAGGTCTGGAATGTAAAAGGAAGTCAATGACTATGAGCTACCAATTTAATATGAAAATAATGTGTATATAAACTTAATTTGATATAAAACTTGAAAATATAGGTCATGGATGAAGTTCTTCTTACTATAGGGACATAAGTAAGTGAAGTGTGTCAGTGAAGAACAAGGTCTGAAATTTTCAACGAATAAAACTAAATTAATTTAGTGTGTTTATGAAGTAAAACTATTATATTTGATTGTAACTAATACAACTTCAGTGTTTACAGAGCTGTCAAGTGTAGAACTATTATGAGATGTTTGAATTGATGCAGACTATTAGTCTAACGCAGATTAAGTGAGTCATTGATAATGAGAGAGATTAAGAGGTTTAGGGTAAGGAGATGTGATTAAGTGGATGCATTGTGGGAGTTATTAATAAAATAAAACAGGTATGAATAAAAGTCAAAGAGGCTTTAAGAGGAATATGAAATTAATGATTCATATATCGTTACACAGAACGTACCTGATAAAGTAAGGTGTGCATGACAGAGGAATATTTCAAGTTAAATTTTCACTTATCTATGTTGGATTTCTTTTGGTGTCCCAATATCAATTATGGTATAAGCCTACAATTGCTACATACCATTGTCCATGTTAATGATTGTTAACAATTTGGTTGGGGATATTACGTCCTTAACCGTATCTGCAGCCATGCTCACAAGTTTCGCAAAAGCGTAGAGGACAAAGGTGTAACACTTTCTATGGGTAGAAGCATAGCTATATTGACGGTGAGTCATGAGGGCAAAAACTTGACTGTTGTCAGTTGAAAAGATAGAGATTTACATATTGTGTAATTAATTGAAGCTGACTCGAATATTAAATTGTTTGCAGATTTATTATGAGTTAATTATCAAATAAATTTAAACTTTTTGTTAATTTTTCAATTATTGCTCGAACTTTAAAAGGTAGCAAGAAAATGTTCAAATTTTTAATTTTTTTCAATTCTAATCTAAACTTCAAAAAATAGCAATAAAATGATCAAACTTATGATTTTTTTCAATTTTACTCTGAAAGTTTACTGAAATGGGTGCCATTTATTTTAGAAATTTCGACTATTAATAAACGTCAACCAAAATTATCATAACAAATAATAATTAATGAAATGATGTCGTTTAATCACATAATTAAAAAGATGTCGTTGTTTAAAAATGACTTAAATCAAATTACGCAACTCTGACAATCTTATGTTTTGACTTCAATTTTTTCTTTCATTTTCAGTTTGTTCTCTCGACAACATCTCCCTCTGTAGATAAGAGTAACAAGACCAAGTAGATAGACAAAAGCATTAAAGAAAGTGGGTGAAAATTTGGCGAGTATATTTTCCTTATCATAATCATAGTTTTATTAAAAATTTAGACAACTAACTTTTAAAGTTTTTTTCTTCGTTATCTCAATATTTGCTTAATTTTTGTCTCTCCATATTATATCTTCATGAAATTACAAGTGTTTGTATGAAAAATAGGTGGAAAAAATCAGGAAAAAAACAAAAAGAAAGATTTGGATTAAGTCTTATGTATTGTATACAATGGATGGATATAATATCAAAGTAATAGATAAACGAGTTTTGGAGGCTCTCAATGAATTCTTGCCTTAATCATGAATGTGGGATAAGCAGCTATATAATAGTTATTATGAGAGAAAAATTGGGGTTGTCATTCAATTATCAAAGTTAAGGATTGTATTACAGAGTTCAAAATACGTGTCGTGTATTTTTGTGGGGGCCAATACAATTGACACCCATGTCTAAATCTTCAATCATATGCTGCCACCTTTAGTAAGACGATAGTGTTCTGTTATTCTTTCAATGCAGTCAATATATTCTCTATTTATTAAAATGAGATTTAGTTAATAGTCTCATGTAATAACCCTAATTTGAGATTAAGATAATTATAAATTTAAAATAATTAATTAATATTTTTTATAAAATCTTTATTTTTCGTTTCCTTCTTCGTATGAAATTATGATACTCATCTCTAAGAGAGATATCACAATTATATTTCGTATCACTTCTTAGGCCTTTCTAAGGTTTTACCTTTCCACAGGAAATAATTTCGTTACCTTATTCAAGGTGAATTTTTATGGGTCATGGAGAGAGTTCAGTGTCGAGAATCGTATAGGAAGAGAGAGTTGAATACTCGCTTGATAAGTTTGGGTAAATAACAAAGATGGAAGAAAATTGAACATTCATCATGTTAATTAAAACTAGTACAAGATGTGCAAATTATTTTGGGTTTTGCACATTTATATAAACATCATGATTAGTTCACCACCCTGCAATTCTTCCTAATCTCCCCATTTTGACCAGTAAGTACACCAATATTAGCCATCTTGATCATTGATGCTCCAAAGTCCTTGTGAAACAAGTAAGGGAACTTGCTATAATTAATAACCATTGAAGCAGTGGTATTATCTCCCATAAGAGCTTGGTCTGATTGAAGAAGCCCAGAATTGTTGGCCAGGAGTGTGTAATAAAAGTTGTCGAACTTGGAGGATGTGACTGAATCTAAAGGAGCCAAGTTAGTATCTGAACTATTTTCATTTGGACACACTGTTTGCAAATTCTGCAGGACTGATGTATCAAGTGCTGGGTCTGGTTTCCCTGACCCACCAAAGTTGAAGAGCCTTGGCTTGAATGTGAAGCACTGAGCAAAGCCAATAGTATGTGCACCTATGTTTGTAATAAATAAAACAAAACATACAAATGTTTAAACATAGCTCTTACATGAAAAATAGAAGTTGTAAAGCATAATAGAAATTTGGTAATATCAAACAAGTTATATGGTTCAATTAATTAAATGTATTAGTAGATCGTGAATTGCCGACAATATTGAAAATATTATTCATAGGAATATAATTTTTATACTTCAGTATCTGAATTTAAAATTAGCTCAATTAATTTTCAGCCTTTCAAATTGGTATTATGATAGCAAGGATAATAATTTGTTATTTTCTGTTATTATTTTTATGAGTATTTAGCCCTTTTTCTCAATTAACTTAAGTAAGATTTGTGGAGCTAAAAAAATGTAGGCTACATTATTATATATATCTTTTAATGGGAAGTATTATGATCTCATTGCTGCCTCGTATAGGAAGGAAACCTGAAAGCACAACAACATCCTTCAAGTCGAGACCCTTGGAAGTAAACTTGGCAGTGATGTTCGCCAAAGGCTCAAAAGGTGATGGTAGCTGCGTATTAGCGTCGTTCTCAATCGTTGTTAAGCCATCTCGACGACCCAAAGGTACAAACCAGAATGGTCCTCCGACCTATACTATCACAAATCCCAGCAAAAGAATTAAACATCAAAAACCATAATGTTACTTTGATACAAAGAACGTAATATACAGATTGAGTTCTTACCAGGTTAACAGCCTCTCTCGCTGCCAGAGTCAGTATATCAGTACAAGAAACAGTACCTGGACAAGCTTTCTCTAAGGAAGCTTTGATACTGTCAATGACCTCAAAGCCCCTCGCAGAGTTTCGATTGGGGAATGCATTTTTCTCCCCTCCATCGAGTAACAATGAACCATCACATCCCTGCATAAGTGGCAAAGAGTAAGTAAAAAGAAAAGAAAATAAACGAGCTTTTTGTCAAGTCTCAGCAGTCATTTTGGGTGCTCCATAATTAGTCTAAATTCGATAATTGGTTGTGATTATATAATGTCTGGACTAGTTTTTGTGCTACTCGTACTGGGTAGAGATTTTGAAAACTGAACTGAGGATTACATTAACGAAACAATCATGGAAGTGAAGTCTTAGGATAGAGGCTGCGATCCTAGTATCATTTGCAATAGCAGACCAGACACCATATCGGACGATTTTTGTCAGGTTAGGACATGTAGAGTCGTAGAATCTGTAATCAAGTTGGCAAAAGATAAGGTGACTCAGAAGCAGAAAGCAGAGCAAGTAAATTATGGGAAGTCTACAGGACTTTTTATCCATGTCTTGAGAGTATAAGATAGCTAGACCAATATTCTGTGACAAAGTCATGGCAACCAGAAGCGATTTATAAACAAATGCTGCACAAGTAAATTGTCTTGTTTTCAAGAAGCATTTCAAACACTAATGTATCTCTCAGTGAGTTCGGTACAATTCCATATCTGTCGCTAATGGGAAAAGATATCAGCAAACCCCACTTCATGAAGAATTATTAGAGCTAAGTGGTGGGATGAGGCATACCATCTGGAAAAAGAAGAATAAGCTACTGTTGTTTACACTCTCAAGTTTGACTTAAATCTTCACATGTGAAGAAAAAATGCACCTCTAAAAGATACTTTAGGTTTGGATTATATATAATTGCAATCTTCATATTGGAATGAGCTAGTCCAACATCATGTCTAAGTTCTGGAAGTGCCATTTGTTCATTCTCAGTTGGAGTGGTGGACATAATGGGGGTAGATGGAGTGGATCTGTCCAAGACTTGTGGGCACTATTTTATGCTACAAAGACCTGCATACATGGCTGTAAAGCGTAGTACTATGCAAGTTGTGATGTGATGGTGAAGTTGCAATGGACACTCATCCCACCAATTAGAATATTTTGTTAATACGATCTATTAATTGTATACGGAATAAATTTATTAATTATATATTTTAAATTAAGTTAATTAGTAAATTAAGTGATGAATTTGAAGCAAGTAATTTTTAAAATTATTTAAACAATGCAATCCTGCTTCATAATATTTAAAGATGGCTGTAAATTCCAGGTGAAAGATCCTAGAAAACAAGACCTTCATCTTTTTCATTCACCATAGCCTCGAGGATTTGGACTAGTCATGGAGACAATTGAAATTTGTGGAATGCGGGTAGGATTCGAGTTTAAGAATGCAGCACTAGTTGATGCTCTCGGGTACTAAACTCCCTAAAGACCAAAATGATACTAGCAAGTAAATTAATGGAGGCTTACCCAACTGAAAACATCATCCTCCAAAGAGTACCCTATAGCCTCCGACCTTCTAGGACTTTGCTCTAAGAGTCCCCAATTCTTAGTTCTTTTTAATTAATAATATTTAGAATTATGGTTTTAGTCATGGACAGTTGGACAAATGAATGCCTTGAGAAGTTGTATATAACAAACTGTCATCTAATAAACGATTATTATCAGTAACTTCACATGTCATTGACATGTTTAAGAAATAGCATTTTCTTTTAGATGTAACAATGACCAAGATGAATCCTTGAAATATACATGCATTTTGATGTAACAATGACCAAGAGTATGAACTATTATTAGATAGCTGACTTTTAGGAAAGTAAAATTAAGGAAGTATTTAAATTTTTAACATAATGTACGGCAACTATAAATGATGACCCGAGGAGGGCTTCAGGACTTTCTCTTTAATAATTATTTTATTTTATTTTTTATGTGAAATTTGAAAACAAATAAATAAAATTATAATCGAGTTATTCTAATAAATAAATTTGAAGTTAGGTCTCAACATTATAACTTAAAACCAAATTTTTAAAAACTTTCAGCAAGAAAAAAAATTTAAAGTTAAAAAAATCTAACCGATATTAGGCTGTCATAAAAATCAGAATAAAATTAAAAATTAAAATATAATTAAAAGAAATTATCTTTATTTATAAAAGAATTTAAAGTTTAATTTAAAAAAATATTAAATAAAAATTAATTAATTTAGTTTGATTTATAAAAATATATAAATTTACAAAATTAATTCATCAATTAATAAACCGATTGATATTTTAAGACAAAAGTTATTAAAGTAAATGAATCGAAAAGTTGAATTGTTTTAACCAGTCGAATCATTTTTTAATTATTGTTTAAAACCAATATAAATCTTAACGAAAAAATATATTATTTCTGAAATAATTCCATATCAAAATAATCCGAAAATTGCTTAATCCAACTCAATGTGATATTCCTAGGCCTAGGTGGGAAACCTCAGCTGTTGATTGAGAAAAAATCGAGTGTCATACAAGGACTGCATCAATTGGCAGGCAATCGAAGAAAGCCGGTCCTTTTGATCTATTTGTTCTTAGCAAGCAATCTTCAATTGTCAAGGAACATGCTTCTTTACTTGTTATGGCCTTGGTGAGCTACATACGCCATGTCTGGGATGGCTTATCGTTACATTGTCGTTTTCCTTCACTGAAGTTTTTCTGATCAAACTTTAAATGCCTCGATAAGAAACTTTCACACAACATTTTTGAACAATTGCAACAGTTTTCAAGTCAATAATTTAACACCGATTCTTGGATAAGCAAGTAGGCTATTCAGAATCGCAGAGGCTTAGGTCCTATATCAACATGATTACAGAGGAAATGGCAGAAAATCAGGTTCAATAGATTATATCTTCAACAAGACTCCACCCTTTTGAGACTAGAGCGAGAAAACAAAAGGAAGAAAGGCAGTATTCATGAATTTGACATACAAAGATCAGATCTTTTACGTATCGTTCATGAAGAATTAGGAGGTACGACTAAATCGTGCGAAGTAAAAGTCTAAGAATCACACCACAGATTCATGGTTGTCTTTGATTCTAACAGCAGTCCTCGGAACACAAGTAACCGAAGCAACTCTGTGTACAGTCATAACAGCAAGAACAACTGCATTTGACGCCACGAGCAGTCAAACCAAAACCCAACAAAACAAACTAAAACAGACGTTGAAAAGTGGAATAGAACTACATACCATTCATTGACAGCTGTTTCCTGTTCATCATTTGACGTCTGATAATTCCTTTCTATGGACTGAGTTGCAGGTGGCTCCATCTATTTCTCTCTCTGTGAAATCGTTGGATAGAGATTTGGTGTTGGCAGTGAATTCTCTGCTTTCCTTCCCTTGTTTTGTATGTGTCTAGATAAAGTAGAGGAATTTTAATCTTCCTCTTAAGAGAAATAAGGGGGTGCTTGGGTAAGGAGCATGAGAATAAATTAATGGGAATGGAACAAATGGTAAAGATTGGTTGGTTATTATGATTGATTGAATAGTTTTTTTATACTCAAGTTTTAGGTAATGGTCCATACCTTCCATGTGTGAGAGGAATGAGTTTGATTCCTCCCAACACTAATATTTTTTAATTTTTAACTAAAATATAATTAAAATGTAATTAATTAAAATATATTTAATTAAAATATAAAATATAATTAATTAAGATAAAATTAATTAATTAATTAATTAAAATAATTAATCAAGATAAAATCTAAAAGTCTAATTAAAATATAATTAATTAAATGATTAATTAAAATCTAATTAAAATATATTTAATTAATTAAAATTTAATTAAAACATAATTAAGATGTAATTAATTAAAATGTAATTAATTAATTAAAATATAATTAATTAATTAGTTAATTACAATGTAATTAATTAAAATATTATTCATTAATT
>JANZXR010000172.1:5742187-5755274 GCA_027575705.1 Erythroxylum echinodendron
ACTTTTGATCACTTATTTTTCACTGTTCTTTCTCTAGTGCTGTTTGGAATGCTATTCATGATTGGTTGGGTTTGACACGGGTTATGACCACTTTGCCTAGTGCCATCAAATGGATCAGAAAGGACTACACTGGAGTACTTTTAAGAAGCAAAGCTACACGACTGGCGTTGGTTTGTACTATCGCACTTTGTGGAAGACAAGAAACGTTGTTCACTTACACTCGACTTCTTCTACGTGCTCTGATGTAGTTTATAAGATTAATAGTGTGATTTATAAGATCTTGTATAAGCTTTATCCTAATGAGCAGATTAATTTTTGATATTGCTTATTGTTTTGATGATTTTGATGTTTTTGATATTCAAGTCAGGGTATGGCCCATTGATCATGTACATAAGCTTTTGGGTTAATTTGTTTTACCTTTCATTAAAAAAAAAAAACCAATCAATTAAGTTGGGACATATGTTTATGTTAGCAAATAAGTTGAATATAAATTATTCATCTGAACTAGGGTTGTGTTAATATTTGAATAAAAAAACTCTTCAATATTTTATTCTTATTATCTGAATTATCTTAAAATTCTAAAATCTAATGAAACGCTTTGGCTCCATAGCATGTACATGGAGAAAAAGTGAAATGTACATGGAGGAAATAGGAATGAGCTTCTGCAATTGTTGAAGCTCTTATATTTTAGTGCAAGTAGTATACAAAACCTACCTCTAAAATCTCCAATCCAACATATATTTGGAGGATGAAAAAGTTTTAGAAACATCAGGAAGTAAGTACTGACGACAACTGTGAGGCCCCATAAAACCTTTCGACTCAAACAACCTAGAACCGGTGGACCTCTTCTATTATACTCCGTCCTGAACACTAAAACAGTTCCATTCTCTCTATAAAGGTGTTATCTAGTTGAGAAAACAAGCAAATGTTGTTCTCCGAATTCCCTGACCCATCTCCAGACTGTTAAATATGGCGCCATTTTGAATAGATGAAGAACTCGAGCATGCTCAGAGGAGATGGAGGAGGAAGAACCTCTGTAATGATTGGAAAAGAACAGGTTGTCACTGTCACTTTAAGTCGGAAGTTTCATGCTGAGATCATTCGTCAGTCTTGTTGCCACAGGAGAGAAAGAATAATGCATGAAGCTGGAGTAACATGTCATTGAAGAATAAAGAGTCAAAAGAATTAAATACACGATGAACAAAAGAAAAGGGGTGTAGGACACATGAATGGAGTAATATTTACCTCTCAGAGGGTAGCTTTCCTTTTGTAATTTTCGAGCTTGTAAATAGCGGAAATTGATCAAGTTTCATATCAGCTGATTGAGGGCTGAGCGGCATATCCTGCTAGTTAACATGAAAACATAATAATCTGTTTTAAGGGAAAGATTTGGAAAAATAAATAAAGGGAAATGAAAATGACTTGAGAGGTTACGATCAATTTTGTTGCATGTGATGATGTGGTGGAAGGGGGAACATCAATTTGCGGTGAGTTTTTCAACCACCAATGTTCTAGTAACTTGCTAGCAGTCGGCCTCTCTGCCGGATTTCTAAGAAAGCAACAACGCAGAAAATCCTTTCCCTCAGGTGACAATGTTTCAGGTATAGGTGGAGTATCTCTCATAACTTTAAACATTGCTGCGGCCTGCATGGTGAAACAATAATAAGATCCAACTATAGGGCAGAAGGCCATATAGCCCTTGCACACAAAAACTACTCCAGTACCGCATATTTAATAAAACAAAACTCATATACTTGGATTCACCAAATGCAGAGGATACGAATGCAGAAAATTCTAGAAATAAATTCAACATACTCATCATATCACAAAACTATGCAGTGACCCTGCTCGGGAATGATCCTCCTTGACTAATACCAAGGATATCATGCAGCCGTTACAGAGCTTAACAAGTTCAAAGTTCAGCCTTTGGCATAGATAATAATGTCCCTTTACTTGCTTAGAAGCCAAAAATAAGGGAGAAAGGAGATGCCGTGACCAGGCCAGTGGGCTGAGGTGAAGAATCAATATGATTGTAAACAGGGACAATGAGATCGTACAAATGGATGGCGCGGCGTTCATCTGTTAGTGCTAATTTATATCATGTCATTTACTATTGTATCATGAAGACCCCATCCACACATGTTCTACCACAGAAAGGAACTCACAACTTCAAAATATGGGGAGAATAGAACCAAGAATCCTGGACACCAAGCATAGCCACAAAATGTTAAAAGGAAAAACCGAAGAGCAGAAACAATATCATGTTCATGTTCAGGCAATAAAGTTAAAATAGATGTACTCGTGTTGTTGTACTTCCTATGATCACTGAAACTAGTTTTTCAGAATGTGGGGTCATTAAAAAAAATAGTCATTATCTCCCTCCTCAGTCAAATTCACCACATACACGCCTGCAATTTGAAGAAAAAAACTGAGTTTTGATTAAGAAAGCAAATCAGTGATAGCATGGCACTTACCCCTTCATACTCACTCCATGGAGGTTTCCCAGTGAACATTTCAATAATTGTACAACCCAAACTCCAAATATCTACTGCAAGTGCAAGGTCAGAGTTGGTCTCTTTCTGCATAACAGCTTGCATGAGCTGCAAAAACAGAAATAGAAACAGAATATCATGACAGAACTATAAGATCTATAACATCACAATCAATGTTGCTGTGATAAGGTACCTCTGGAGCCATCCAATATGGACTTCCTTTTAAAGAAAGTTCAGCAGCATGTCCACTGAGCTGCATAGGAAACAAATTTCATGCATCATTAGCCCATTACAAGAATCAGCGAATTGATCATGAATAAACCAGATGAAGTAACTGTGCATGTGATTCTGTAAAACCATCATGCTAATTCCATCTAAACAAGTTGTGCTTATTACCATTGCAATAAAAATTGATGAAGTGCAGAACAATCACATTTTTGGCTAATTTAAGGTTCCAATATTTTCAAACTGATCACTAGAGTTCTAGTTGATCATGTGCAGTGAAAGAAATCATTATAAACGAATAATGTTTCTCATGACGATAAAGCACATAAGATATATTAAAACTTGTAGACTCAACCTCTATCTCCCCCAAATTCCTACCAAAAGAAATCAAAGATACAACTTGAGACAGATTGGCTATTACTTACAAAACATCAAGAACACAACAGCAGCAAAGAGATATACCAAAGGTTCTGTGTAACAAATATTACTTCAGCTTTGGGTCCAAAGATACATGGTTATATGCATGATTCCGTGGCTGTTACAGGTCTTTTTTTTTAAAAAAAAACAGTACTCACATGCTTCGCCATCCCAAAGTCAGCTAGCTTCACAACTCCAGATGCATCAACAAGCAAATTTGCACCTTTTATGTCCCTGCATCACCAAGGAACCAAATTAGTCTTAGGTCACAGACATTTAACAGTGTTTACAGGCTCTACCCCAAGAGACTCCCAAAGTACATGCCGAGATCATCATCAAGCTATTAAAGCACACATATTATTTTACCTATGTATTGTTTTTGTGCTGTGCAGGAAAGCTAAACCGGAGAGAATATGACGAGTAAAAGAACGGACAACACTTTCAGTAATGGCTCCACAATGTTCGCGCACATATCTATTGATTGAACCAGGATGAACATACTCTAGATATATATAAAAGTGATCTCCCACCTACACATTTACAGAGTTCTTGAAGTCAAACATGGTTTAAGAGAAAAACACAAAAACCACTGGGTGACACTGGAATATTACTTACTATTTCACTACCATAATACTGGACGATGTTTGGATGCTTCAGATGGCTAAGAAGTTTAATTTCCTGAAACAAATGAAAAAAGTTAGAATAGAAAATAGAGATAACAATCTAATAATGTAGGTGAATTTAAAAACTATTAGGAATGCAATTTTCAATTGCTATAGAGCTTGTGCAACAGCATCTTCACTTCAATGGGTTAAGAACGGACAAAAAAATTGTGGTGAAGAACCTGCTGTAATTGTTTAATGCACTCTGCAGATTTTGGGTCATCTGGACATATCTCAACTTCCTTCATCGCACATAGAGCCCCAGTTTCCCTGCCAGGAAAGTGATATAAGTATAGTTTTTTGGAGCAAAAGGAACTTAGCGTAAGATGTTAAAAGAGCATGTACCTGTTACTGGCAACATATACACTTCCAAAAGTCCCTCGTCCAATAAGCTTCCCCTTCTGCCATTGACCTTTCAAGTGAGTAGACTCTGGTTGTCTAGCTATAACTTGGGGAATGACAGTTGATGACGAGTGCAAAGCCACTCCTGATGAGTACACAGCTGCTCCTGTTGAGTGCACAGTTGCTCCTGGAGGAAGAGGCAACGGGTGGACCTCAAGATTGACAGTGGCTTCACGTCGTGCAGTCGAAGCTTCAGCTGACAACTTGGTGTTCAAAGGTGAACCAGGTCTAGTGGGACTTCTGGGGTTCTTGCGGGGACTCCTATTTTGTGGACTATGAAGAGGGGAACTCTCACTACTATAAGCACCATATTCAAAATGTCCAACTGGAGGAGGAAGCGCTGGCATGTCCAATGTCGGCATCTCCGTTGCAGAGCAGCCCTGACTTGCTTTAGGCATCAGGTAGAAAGGACGCAACTCAGGGACATTAGACATGCGTTGCGGACTCCTTACAGGACTCGCAAATGGGCTATTTGGAGCACTTCTAGGAATATTAAGTCTCATATTTTCATAAGAACAATCCAGAGTACTGAGCTCTGAAAGAACAATCTTAGACGGCTTTGTCTCCAGATGGTCTACCGTCCTCCTCATGTCCCTGCCACCAAATCCACTGCCATACAATATGTTTTTTAGTAAAAGTACAGAACCAAGGAAGTTCAATTCACCCACAGAACAGTATCTTCATGTATTGGGGAAGAAAATGTGTCCCTATTACCCGCAAGTTAGGGTTGCAATCAATGCTTTGCACGATAGCATTTGAGTGATTCCCATCATAGAAATCAATGCTTTCCTTAGCAGAACTATGGATCACTTATATTTGGAAGTATCTTATAATTTTTTCCGTCATATTTGAGGCATAATTCTACGAATCAACACAAAATTAGATAATTCCAATAAGATTGATACAAGAAAAAGGGCATACCTTGAGGTCGGAGAAATTGTAGGAGAGACAACCTCTCCTGCACCATCAGCTCTATCTCTTTCTCGATCTACGTCTATAGGAGACGGCAGCCGAGAATCACCATCCCCCAAGACCGAATTCTCCGGCACAGGCAACGGAAGCGGAAGAGGAAGCGGCAGAGGGACCGAAGTAGACGTTTTCAATGACCCCGGCACGGCGGAGCTACTCACACAGTGTGACATCAGCGCCATATCCGCCGAGTCGACGGACAATCTGGGACCCGCCACATCGTGGTCGGTCAAATGTCTCAGCTTCCTCTGACGCATGAGCTTAGCGCCGCCACCAAAACTCACACCTCCAATATTGCCCTTCTTACGATTGGTAAGTTTCTTCGTCGGCGACGTAGCATCGTCAGGGACAACAGCGGCGGCGGAAGAAGAGGAGTAGGAAGAAGATGAAGTCAATGGTCTATTAGGGGACGAAGTAGAAGAAGGAGAATAAGAAGAAGAAGAAGTCGACGAAAAGGTGATGTTATGAAGCCAACGCATGGCGTGAATTGCATACAAAGACCATATTTTTTACGCATCTACAGAATTAGTGTTATCAATGTAGTCTCTGCTTCTTTATGGTTAAAACATAGAGAACATCCTAGTCCTACCAGAAATGGGAAACCCAAGTGGAGCTGGAGGAGGGGCTGGTGGCGGAGTAGGAGGGGAAAACATAAGTGTCGGTGGAGGTGGAGGTGGAAGTGGAAGTGGACGGGACGGTTGCCGGTGGCTAGTGTCCACGCGGTTTACAGAGGGACAACTTGCGTGGGTAATTACGACGTCAAGGTTGTTGTTCCGAAAATGAAAACTAAAGGTCAACGGCTTTCTCTTTCTATAGCTCTAGCCCTTTTCTCTCTCTAACTCGGAAGAACAACGAAAACATGACGGATAGAGAGAGGGAGAGCGAGATGAAAGGAAGTGTGCGTGTGTGTCTGAATTCGATTGGGAACTGTTTTTTGGAATTTCCGTTATAAATCTATTTTATTTAGTATTAGTGGTTCTTACTCTTTTAGTAATATATCAGATTTTTGCAATTAATTTAGTAAAAACAATTTCCGTTTTCTTACAAATGACTAAACAAAACTTAACAAGTAACAAATATAGGAGCAGTAAGTAAAATTTACTATTTTAATTAAAATGTACGGAAGATTGGATGTTGTATCTAAGAATAGAATAAATATCCCGATTGAAGTACAAAACAAAACAATAATACGAATTACTTGAAAAGAAACAACAAATATACGTAATGCATTGCCACATCACTCGTCCGGGGGAAGAATGAACCTTTTTTCTTTTAATTTACCAAGTATTTTAGGAGGATTAAGGCATTTTAAAGTCATCAACATTTAGAATAATTCATGCTCATATCGAATCAGTTCGTAAGGAGTAAAGTGTTGATTAGATAGATCTTTCTATTCTCAGGATTCGAATTGAACCACTCACATTAACTATATTTAATTAAAAGAAAATTCTTTTAGATTCATTTTAGGTGATGTAAGCAGAGAAAGGTCCAAAGTTCTCTACATGTTTTTTGGGTATAATTATGCTGATAACAGGACGTTTTCATCGTTTTAGAATTTCTAAGTGAAGGAAAAAACATATATTTTATCTCTTTATTTTTTGTAAGCGTCCTTTCCCAGGATCCAGTCTGCACTTGTGACTCATATAGTCTTATTCAAACAAAAATAAGAAGTTGAAAATTGAGAAATAATGAATAGAAAAGGTTCAACTTATGCTTTGACGAAGTCAAAAAAAGAATAAAGTACAAGCACAGCTACAGAGTAAATGATAAGAAATAGAATAAACAGTATCCACATAAAATATAATATTTGAATACTAAACGCTTATTAACTCTTTAATAGAGGTTTAAAAGGTGAAGAAGTGCTTAACCCAAACCCACCCACCCCATTTGGGCACGAGCTTCGAGGAATTGACTTGGCCTTGAGGACTATAGCTTGGACCACATCAGACTATAACATCCCCTCCCCTGTCGACCTTTTGGAAAAGCAAAAAACATGAAATGTAACTGGCTGGTGCCTTCAAACCTTTTCTTTCCAGGCAGTCAAACGATATGATTGTAATAGAATATTACCAGCAAATAATTCAACCCAAGTTTAACGGTGGGGCAATGCTTTTATTTTGAAAAAAGAACAAAAATTAGAGACTACATGACCCATAGTAAACAAATTAAGCATAAACTGTTCTTATAAAATATGATAGGTTTTAGATAAAATTAATTTGGTATCTAAAATGGATTATTATAATAATTAATCAAATATTTAAATTGGCAAGCTTTTTAGCTTTTTTGAACGAGTTGATAAGGCAAAAATTAAGAACAATGGACACATTGCAAAGTGACCCCTCCGCCTACGCGTTCACCGTTGATATTGTGGGGCCAAACTGTCAAGGGACGAAAAAGTCACTTGCCATTGCCAAGAACTTGTCGTGCATGGCTGCAAGGATAAACCAAAGTCCAACCCCAAAGGTTACGTCTATGGGGAAGTACGCCCCACCTTAGGAATATCAGGAGCAACATTAGCGTCTAGTTCTTTTTAACAGTTCAAGCAATACACAACTGCATTTCTTAACCATGCTGATAAATTAGCTTAAGCTTTTCAAGGATAATGTCTGTATGATTAGAAAGTCTCTATAAACTATAATCATACTCGTTGTAAGATGCATGTGGAAGTCTGTGTCAGAAGAACAGAGAGCTTAAAATATTCAACGATTTTAAGATCCATTGACTTGATCAAGGTTCAACCAAGCAAACTCTTGACAAACACAAAGTTTTTCCATAATTATAGTCCACTAATTCCAGACACTCTTAAAAAGTAATTTACAACTCAACCGATCACCTCAAATCGCAAGTTTGGTAGGATTTTCCCAGGAGAGTATTGATATCCACATCCGTTGTCAACTTCTTTGAAATAACTGATTAAGACTATAAAAGTAAAAGGGGCGAAGACAAAACAGTAACAGCAACAGGCAGGCATGTTCTTGTTCTAGAAGCCAGCCAGCACGACGTTTCAAGCATTGTGTTTCACCTCTTCAGAAGCTGGTTAGACGTCAGACTTGACTACATGAGATACTTGAAGCCATAACTTCTCTGCGCGATTACAGGTAGGTTCCATTTGCTTGAATGTTTCCTTTCAAGCATTTGACTAGCTAACTATTGCCAATACAGCACACTACCACTTGGCATTGACAGGTTTAAATTCCTACATTCGAAATAAGGTATAACCTCAGAATTAAAAGCCGATAAGAGATAGGAACATATTTCATAACAGAACCACAATTTATTAGAAGTTTCTCCAAAACGATCCACTCCTGCAAGGAAAAACGAATAACACTGCTGGTGGAGATCCATGCATAACTGCGCATATTTAATAATTATGGACTGATCATTTTAATAGCAAGATATTTCTTCCATTACAACGGCCTATCAGAATCTGATAGGCCAAAACCATCGAGCAGCATCCAAGTCCAGTCACTTTAGATCTATCCATGTCCTAATCAATTTGTTGCATCTCAAAGCACCATATAAAAACCACAATAATTGGTGCAGCAGCAGATTTATTCTTTAAATGCTTCTCCTCTTCAGTTAGATTGATCAAAACCACAAAGAATTTCCACATACAATCCAATGTCTATACCACCATAGGCTCTGAGGTCCCCAAATTTGTGGGAGCAATCTTACACAAAGGATGATTATCAATTTTAGTCAGAAGTTTCAATGATGAATCGACCTCGACATCATGAAGAAATACTCTATCTCCAACGTCCAGATTGCTCACGTCCACCTCAATCTTTGGGGGAATTTTTTCAGCAGGACAGAGAAATTTAAGAGATGTTCTGATCTTGCTCAAATGCCCTCCTGTTTCATAATGAAATTGATTATGAATTTAACATAAGGAAATAGCAACTACAGTTGGGTTGAGCTTCAATGACAATTTCAGCGATTTAATATACATCAAAAGCGAAAATATAAGTTAAAAAACCCCTCCCACTTAACATATAAACATATGCATCATGAAGGATCCAACAAGAAAATGTTCTAATTTTGTTCAATAATTTTCTAACTGTTCATTGAAGGCAATTCCACAAACAATGTACAGGAAAGACAAGCAGCCCATTTCACATAGAAGTTACACCATATGATACTTCCATACTGTGAATTTGGCATCATAATGGCTTATGTTGCCAAAATTCTCGATTATTGGATTGAAAATCACAAGTTCGTCCTACTAGAGAGCATCACACACTGCAAGAATACCCGTACAAACACCCAAACATGAAGATGTTTGAGTTTTATTTAGAAGGAAACTGTAAATGCTACATGGTGGTATGGTTAGAATAGCAACCAAATTAGGAAGCCATTATTAAGATGGTGGTGATTTCTTTCCATGTTCTGATCACATTGATGGTTCCTTAGCCATACTAAGGGTACAATTTTGATATTACCTGTTTCCCAAGAAATTTACAATTGACTCTACTAGGTCTCAGTTCACAACCTTTCATGAGATCTATCCTTGTCCTTATATCTAGATTTCTAATTAGTTATTTGCAAGCTTGTGACTCTCAAGGCAGTCAATTGGCTTGTGTAAGTTCATTTCCCTTTTTCTTCATCCTCTATCCTCGTCCAAGTCGGCCTCTTATTCCTCGGGTCAATATCCACAATATCAAAGCTCCAAAGTTCCAGTACTGTTCTATCGATCTAGGGTTCTATAATTCTTCCATTATGACTACTAGATTACGAAGTAAACTTCAACGGGAGTAAAAATCTCCATAATTATCTTTCGACTTAAAAAACATAAAGCTAACTTTGAGCACCAACCACTAGCAGACACATGTTAAACGATGATACGAAAAGCGTGTAAATCACCTTTCTTGAGGCCAGGACAATCCTCTTCTCCTCTGAAAACAACAGGCACGTCCACTTTCAGCTCTGTTCCATCTTCAGCCCAAACAAACACCAAGTTCAGTACCTTCCCGCTCTCCTCATCCCTATGTACCTATAACACAAATCCAAAACGCACAAAATCAACAAAATTCCCTCAACAAGCAACTAATTTGATTACAAAAACGAACATTACAAACGATTTACCTTAATGGGTAAGACTTTTCCGGATTCAAGAACCACAGACGATCCAGAACCGGCACGGATCTGAAGAGCAAAGGTTGTGGAGCAAAAGAACGGAACTTTAACAGATTTAAGAATGGAATGAATCTGCTTTCTTTCAGTAGTCAGAAGACGTTTTCTCGAGATGATACCGGAGCGAGAATCTGGTTCCTTTTCGAGGAGGCTCTGGTGAAACACAACCGCCGGAATTCTACCTTGTGCCCTCTCTCGAGATGAGACTCTACTCCCTGAGCACTCTCGTGGGATAGCTTGAATAGTGTGGAATTGATGAGACGTTGATTGCAATGAGGACGGCGGTTGTGATAGATGGGACTGAACCGCCGTTCTCAGGCCTCGCCACCACCTGCCCATGACGATAATGGGTAGCGAAAATCGTTGCCTAGCAGCAGCTGATCAAAGGCCTTTTATGTTATGTGATTTTGGGGGTTTAAGGATGGTATGCTAGAGATTAACTTTTAGGCGTCTTTTGAGAGCATGAGCCCAAGAGGTTATGGGAACTTTGAGGCAATTATAATGGGCGTAGATTATAACTTTTAGGCTTCTTTTGAGAGCATGAGCCCAAGAGGTTATGGGAACTTTGAGGCAATTATAATGGGCGTAGATTATAGGCCGTGGTCTTTGCGAACTATGAGCTATTTCTTTGTCTGTTCATTTAGGGCAGATCAACCAATCTGGAGGCAACCAGAAATAAGCTTCTACGCAAGAAAGAAACTTTTGGTATGGAACTTGTTTTTTAAGGAGGAACAATTAAATGTTATTTCTTCTAACTGTTTACGGTACAAGTCAGTGACCAAGTATATTTTATTAATTACATGCATAATATTAGTATTATGCTTTAGTAAGATCATTCATTACTAAGATTGCAAATTGAATCAACTTATTGAGGGAATTGTTATGCATTGAAATTTAGAGTATAAATATAGAGTACATTTGATTGATTAAGCTCCCAAATTAAAGAGTATACAATATAAATTCTTATTTACACTACTATCAGAATAAGAATGATGGTACAAATAAGAAAGTAAATCAATAAGGTCAGTGAAAATTAACCATCTATATTTAGAAAGATTTGGTAGTAGAATTTTTTAACACTTCTCCTCAAGTTTAGAATGTATATTGATAATTCTTAACTTGCTAAGTAGAGTTGAGAAATGTTGAGAACTTAATGACTTTATGAAAATGTTAGTTAGTTGATTTAATGTGGGTACATGATCATATCTTATTAAACCTTTTATCGTATAAGATGACAACAATCTCTATATATTTTGTATGTTTATAGTAGATCGACTTGAAGCAATATGGAGCATAGCTTGATTCTCACAATATAGGTTTTATGAGATGTGAATGTAAAATGCCCAAATCTTCTAAAATTGTTTTCAACCATATAGCTTCACAACAAGTGTTGGTTGTTAATCAATATTCAACTTCTGCATTAGACTACGATACTACTGTTTATTACTTATCTTTCCAAGAAAATAATAAACCACCAAGAAATATACAATATCCGGTAATTGACCATCGAGTGTTGTGACACCTAGCCTAATTAGCATCATAAAATGCATTTAGTTGAATTGAACTTGTTGAAAGAAAGAATATTCCTTATCCAGACATTTGTTTCACTTATTATAGTAGTCAATGGATTACTTGCAAATATGGAACTTGTGACTTGTCCATGAATTGAATCAGAACACCACCCAACAAGTTTTCTATATGAAGATGGATCATCAATATAATTATCCTCATATTTGCGAAGTGACGAGTTTTGTTCCATAGGAAATGAGGTTGGTTTTGCTCCAAGATATCTATATCTTCAAGGGTTTCAAGTACACATTTTCATTGTGATAGTGCAATTCCTTTATTAGGCTGTATCACCTTTATACCTAAAAAATACTTCAAATTATCCTAAGTCTTAACTTGAATTGGTTTTTAAGAATAATTTAGTGTGTTTAATATCTATAGATCATTTTCTGCTAAGATAATATTGCGGTCTAAACAAAACAATATAAATTAAATTCTATCTAGACCAATTAGAGGCAAGCGCACCCCATCGACAAGTAATATAAATCTGTAAGAACCGGATATCGTACCTATGGGAAATTCCAACACGTAAGACAATTAAATTAAACGATGAAAAATTACTCAAACGATCAAGAATTGATTGATTTGAAAATAAAATAAAATAAAGTAAGCAAATCAAGGAAATATGAAAAATGCAAGATATGAATTGAAATGACTAGATTTAATCAAATGACAAAAATCGATTAAGGTATTAGATTTCAATTGGATTGGACACTAAAAATAAGATTGCAATGGTGGATTGATTCAGGAAATACTTCATTTAAGCAAGTCAAACCCAATGTTCATGAGTGTTCCCTTATCTTCTAAATCCTAATCACCTACTTGGTTCATAGATAATTCGGAATAAAAGGCGTTAAATACAAGAAGCTTAAAATTAAGTTTGTTAATCTTACGTATCCTCACACAAGATCCTAAAGTTGGTCTACACTTTAGTCTTAAGTATGTTGCTCGATTAATTTTCCAATAAATTAAATCCCATTGGTTGTGGCATTCAATCATCTAAAGTCTTAATGTAACATCCCCTCACTTATGGGAAGGGTATTTTGGTCATTTTGGATTGGGTTAGGATTATTGAAGTATTTTTGACATATTCATACATTCATATATGCACATGAAGTGATTGTACATGCATTCATGACATTTTCCTGGTTTTTAATTATGAATAATTGAGTTATATAGAAAATGTGTTTTGTTTGATTGAGAATTGGAATTGGAGAGGTTCAT
>JANZXR010000172.1:5755374-5769098 GCA_027575705.1 Erythroxylum echinodendron
TGGCTATTAATTCATTTTTCTCATTTTCAACCACAATGGTGCCTCCTTTCTTTGGCACCATATGCACAGGACTAACCTAACCAGAATCAGAAACGGGATAGATAATACTTGCATCTAAAAGCTTTACTACCTCATCTTTCACTACCTCCTTCATGTGTGGGTCAAATCTCCTCAGGGGTTGCACTATCGCCTTGCTTCCATCCTCCATGAAAATATGGTGCATGCAAAATGAAGGGCTTATACACTTGATATCTGTAATGGACCACCCAATGGCCTTTTTGTGGTCCCGTAGTACCCTCAACAACTGCTCCTCTATGGAACCTGACAAACAAGAGGAAATGATAACTGGTAAGTGCTCAGGTGGGTTAAGATAAACATACTTCAAATGACTCGAAAAAGGTTTAAGGTCAAGAGAAGGGGGCTCTTCAAATGAAGGCTTCGGAAATAGCTTAACTGGATGTTGGAAAGGCTCCTATGCTCTATAATGTATCCAATGTGCCTGCTCCAACTCAAATGCGATATCCTCCAACTCTTCCTGTAATTCTTCCCTTAACTCTTCGATCATTCCTTGTGCTTCCCCTTCTAATAAAGCTGCACAAACAATAGAAGAATTATCAGCATCAGAAGAATAAATTTCAACAAAATGGCAAGAGTCAAGAGTAGAAGGATGCTTTATAGCATTGAACACATCAAACACTAGTTCTTTATCTTGAAGTCTCAAGATGAGCTTTCCATGTTGCACATCGATGATGGTCCTTGCAGTGGCCATGAAAGGTCTCCCAAGAATAATAGGGTTGTCTATATCTTCCTCCATGTCAAGGACTAAGAAATCCACTAGGAAGATAAACTTCTCAACCTTGACCAATACATCCTCGATAATTCCCCTCGGATAAGTGATTGACCTATCAGCTAGTTGAAGAGAAATAGTAGTGGGTTTGGGCTCTGCTAATCCTAACTTCCTGAAAATAGAAAGAGGTATCAAGTTAATGCTCGCACCCAAATCCATTAAAGCCCTATCTATACCACCAATAAAACAAGGAATAGTAAAACTCCCTGAATCTTTAAGCTTCGGTGGTAGCTTTTTCGACAATATAGTCGAACACTCCTCATTTAGCTTCACCGTGGCATACTCCTCAAACCTCCTCTTATTAGAAAATTTTCTTTCAAAAACTTAGCATAAGAACGCATCTGCGCTATGGCCTCAACAAAAGGAATATTTTTATGCAACTTTTTAAATATCTCGAAAAAAACGACCAAATTGTTTATCTAATTGCATACCTTTCAACCTTTGAGGATAAGGAATCCAAGGTCTTATCAGATGTGTGATGGGGTCAGCAAATAACCTTGGATGATCCTTCTTTTCAGCTAGTGCTTCCTTGGCCTCCTTGCCACTCTCTCGACTCTCTTCTTCTTCACTCTTTTCCACTTTTTTATCCTTCTACTTCTCCTTAACTTCTTCAAGTTGTCTGCCACTCCTCAATAAGATTGTCTTTCCATGTTCTCTTGAGTTGGCCTCAGTAGTGCTAGGAAATGAACCTGATGGTCTTTCTTTAAACAAACTTGCAATCTGACTCATCTAATTCTCCAAATTTTTGATAGAAGATTCTTGATTCTGCATCCTAACCTCAGTGGTAGAAATGTACTTAGAGAGTAGCTCTTCGAGATTAGACTTCTCTGGTGGCACAGGATTTAGAGCTTTGAATCCTGGAGGTAGCTGTCTTTAAACATTGGATGACTACGGGTGTGCCATCTGATCGTTCCGCCAATAGAAGTTTGGATGATTACTCTACACTGGATTGTAGGTGTTAGAATATAGATTTCCTCCCTGTCTGTTATAATTGCCTACATAATGGGCTTCTTCTTTCTCTTGAGCAAAAGGATTCCCAACTTGACACTCAAAAGATGCATGAGAATCTCCACCACAATACTCGCATATGGCACAACTCCTCAATGAAGAACTAGCCCCTCCTTTTACACTTAGCATCAAATTATCCAGCTTTTTTGTTAAAACATCCATCTAAGCTGATAAAGCCACTGTATTGTCTACTACACGAGCTCCTGTAGGTCGTCTGGGATGCCTTTCTATATGATACTGAAAACTGCTAGTGGCCATCTCATCAATCAACTTATAGGCTTGATCTGACGTCTTTCTCATTAAACTACCTCCTGCGGCAGCATCTATGGTACTCCTGGTCGATGGTTTCATTCATGTATGAAAAGTATTGACCTGCTGCTATATAGAGAACCCATGACTAGGACACTGAGCCAACATATCCCGAAATTGCTCCTATGCTTCATATAAACTTTCATTTTCATATTGAGTGGAGGAAGTTATCTCATTCTTCATCTTTGCAACCTTGGCAAGAGGGAAAAATTTTGCCAAAAGTAATCTCATCACCTCATCCTATGTAGTAATCGATCCTGACTGCAAACTAGCCAACCACGCTCTAGCCTTATCCTTTAAAGAAAATGGGAATAACCTTAATTTCACTGCATTTTCCGATACTCCATTCTACTTGAACAAGTCACAAATATCCATAAATGTCTGCAAATGGGTGTTTAGATCCTCCAAAGGTAACTATGAGGAATCTCAAAACTCGCAGCTGTGATCGTCGGCCTTATAATAGGAGGCATGGGTCTGGTCTATTATTGCGTCCCATAGTCAAATCCATCATGGTCAACTCCCTTCTCTCTTCAGGACGTTCTATTAGCCCCTCATTGTGTTGTTCCATCTCTACAAACTGCTCTTCTCTAATCCTTTCCGCTATGTTACTATTTTGAGCCAATCGGTTTCCTTACGCAACCTGCGAGTAATTTTTTCAATCTCAGTATTTAGTAGCAAATTCTCGGGCTTTTGACCACGAGTGAACATAAACAAAATGGAACAAATAAAAAACAAATAATAACAAAACTAAGAATGGAAAATAAAACACATCGAAATAAAGCAATCAAGCAAACAACTAAAATATGCAAATAAACAACGAAGCAAGAATTAAATATGAGATAATTAATACCGAATAACCTAATGACTCACAATAAGGAATCTTTCTCTAGCAACGACGACAAAAACTTGTTGCGGTCTAAACAAAATGATATAAATTAAATTTTATCTAGACCAATTAGAGGCAAGCGTACCCCGTCGATAAGTAATACAAATCGATAAGAACCAGATATCATACCCAAGGAAAATTCCAACACGTAAGACAATTAAATTAAACGATGAAAAATTACTCGAACGTCAAGAATTGATTGATTTGAAAATAAAATAAAATAAAGTAAGCAAATCAAGGAAATATGAAAAATGCAAGATATGAATTAAAGCAACTAGATTTAATCAAATGACAAAAATCAGTTAAGGTATTAGATTTCAATTGGATTGGACATTAAAAATAAAATTGTAACGGTGGATTGATTCAGGAAATACTTCACTTAAGCAAGTCGAACCTAATGTTCATGAGTGTTCCCTTCTCTTCTAAATCTGAGTCACCTATTTGGTTTATAGATAATTCGGAATAAAAGGTGTTAAATACAAGAAGCCTAAAATTAAGTTCCTTAATCTTAGGTATCCTCATACAAGATCCTAATGTTGGTCTACACTTTAGTCTCAAGTATGTCGCTCGATTAATTTTTCGACAAATTAAGTCCCATTGGTTGTGGCATTCAATCATCTAAAGTCTTAATCTAGGTGATCAAGTTAGATTAGGACTAAATATGCATTCAATCAAGCAAAAATCAATACCACAGAAATTGTCCTAATCCAATATCAATCTTACCCTTAATCGAAAATAAAAACTTGCTCACACATATTCATCAATGTAACATAAATCATGGTTATAATATATATTTGCATTGATTAAATCCACACATTTAAAATAAAAAAGGAAAAAAGAAAACAAATTAAAAACACCCCCTTTTTTGTAGCTGTATTTTCTCGCACCATTAGCTTTAACACATTTAATCTCCACCAGCTGCAACAATTTCTTTTTATACAACCAGCTACAACATTTTTCCTCCTCAGTCCATGGAGTGTCCCCAGCAAACGTGTGTCTCCACCAGTTTGCGTTTTTCCTTCACCAGTTCAACGTTCCTTTCCTTTCCAGCCACCAACTTCAACGTGTTTTGAGGCCACCAGCTGCTGTAATGTGTGTGTGTCTAGACTGGAAAGTATCCTAGCTGCCAACATTATTGGTTCAGTCTTTTCTTTCTCCACCAACTAACGTTTTTCCAGCTTACATGTGTGTCCCCAGCTAACATTTTTTTTATCTCCTAAGCCACCATGTGCAACGTGTTTTGAGGGTGTTGAGTGGTGTGTGTCAGTCCTTCTTGCCACAGCTGCTAATGTCTTCTCTATTATCCAACTAGCTAACATTTTTGATGTGTGAAATAAGTGACGCCTTCAGCTGCTTCACGTTCCTCTTAGCACCAGCTGTCTTCAACATTTTTATCTCCACCCAACCAGCTGCCACGTGTGTTTCTCCTCTTCAGCTCATGCATAAACCCTTCTTCATGCACCAGCTATCCACGTGTCTTCTTTCCACCAGCAGCTAGATGTCAATCCACCAGCTTGCAACGTTATAAGTGGAGAGTTTGTTAAGTGATGGTGTAATGTGAGTGGAGAGGAGTGTCCAAGAGTGAGTGTGGGCTGTGCGTGAGTTTATTTTTGTTTTTTCTCTTCTCTCCAGTCTACGCCAGCTGATGCTCCCATATTAATGCCACCAGTTGCTCCTATATTCATACAACCAGCTGCTTGATTTTTTCTAAATGTTGCTGCCTATTCCTTTCTCTTTTTGTCTCATCATATTGAATAAATTCCAGCCCTCATTTATACTTAACCCTCCTGTTTTTCAACTTTACTACTGCAGCCATCTTCTTTTGTCTTTTATGTATTAAAAGTCCATCATCTCATGCTCTCTTTTATCTGCCACCAACTGCTGCTTTCTATATGATTTTAGGAGAGTTTTTGTCACCTTTCACGCACAACTCTTTCTATTTTTTTCACTTCTGTGCAGCTGCATTCTTTTCTTACTTTAGGCTTTTAAATGTCCCAAATTTAATATGTGCCTGGAATTTAAAAAAATAACTCTTAATTAGTGCAATTTAAACATAAATGGACAAGAGTTTAATAAATTATGTATCTAAAATTAATATAAAAATGCCCATTAACAAATAACATCATCCACATAAATGAAGAGATAGAGAGTTTATCATTTTGAGATTGGAAAAATAGAGAATAATCTGACTTGGATTGTTTAAAGTTAGCTCTCTTGAGGGTAAAAGAGAGTTTGATAAACCATTGATGTGGAGTTCGCTTAAGGTCATATAATGACTTGTGGAGCTCACATACATGAGTCTCGCCCTTTCATTTGAAACCAAGTGGTAAAGTTATATATATATATCTTTATCAAGTTGTCCAGGCAAAAAGGCATTATTAACATTAAGTTGGTAAAAACGTCAGCATTGTGTGAAAGCCACAGTAAGAATAAGTCAAACTGTCACAAGTTTAGCAATAGAAGCAAAAGTCTCGTGGTAGTCTAAGTCTTCAACTTAGTTATATCCTTTTATAACTTGATGTGGAATGTCTTATAAGTTTCCTATTTCCATAAATTGTACTTGTTTTGGTTTTCTATTTCTATAAGTTTCCTATTCTTAGTTTCCTATTTTCTTTAGGATTACGATTACTTTCTCAAGACTATAAATAGGTCTTATCAATAATCATCTTATATTCAGTTGGCTTTAAACTTTCTTTATGAGTGGATTCTTATGTTACTTCAAATTAAGCATGTTGCTTAGTTGTTCTCATTTTTATCTGAATCAGATGGTATTAGAGTGGGTTGAATCACCACCTTTATGGGTAGCAAAAAAAATAGAAACACAAATCACATTATAGATAACTGTAGGTCATATAGACAAAAGGAAGTATTACAAGAGATAGAGCATCGAATTATCCAACGGGTGGAGGATTGTTTGAAAGCATGCTTCAAAGTGATCTTATAGCATCTCGATGCCCTTAACTCTCTTGCCAACAGGGATATAAATGATGATAGAGATCGTATTATGAAAGAATGATCCTTAAGGAGCCCTATTTAGAGACCCATTCTTATTCGAGGTTGGAAGTAGCCTACCTATAACAGTGAACCAAAGTTAGATGAGGATCTTATATAACAGACCACAAAACTAAAAAGATCTTAATGATATTTTCAAGTTTTAAGTAGATATTCCTGTCTTTAATGGATATTTTAATCCTAAAGGAGTTCTTGATTAGATCGTAGATATTAAGAGGTAATTTGATTATCATGAGATCCTAAAAGAGACAAAGGTAAAGCTAGTGATTTGCATGTTGAAGGGGACCACCTTTATTTGGTGGTAGAAGAACAAAGAAAAGAGATGTTATGATGGGAAGGATTCAGTTCAGTCTTGGACGCAGATAAAATAAAATAAATGTAAAGATTTTTTATTCTTTAATTATTAAGAAGTTCTATTATAACAGTTGCAGTGGCGCAGATAAAGCTTTTAATCTATGCAAGATTACATTATGAAATTTATGAGGTTATCTCGATATAATGATATGGGAGAGATAGAGGGGTAGATGATTTCAAGACTCTTATATGGTTTAAGGTATGCTCTGTGGGACAAGATAGGGATAATAATAATTGAGTCTTTTGTAAACGCTCTCAAAGTTTAGGATTGAAGGCAAAATTTTTGGCTCATAAGAAAGGCATAATTGAAACTCCTTGCAAAAGTTTTGTGGGAGAAGCTTTAAGAGTTTCCATGGAAACGATGAAGACTATGCTATAACCTCCTCCTCGTGAGAATCATTTACAAGAAGAGAAAGTTATAGATAAACAAAAAGTGGATGAAAACAAGGAAGCTCTTAAGGAGAAGAATCATTATACCAAGCATTGAACTAAATTTTACTATCGGTGTGAAAAATTAGGACATTTGTCAAACTAGTGTCCCCAGTAAAAAGGTAAATATTGTGGAGCTCAAGGAAGATGATGATGCTATTATCTATAGACCAGATAGGGATGATGACGGGTATAAGAACCAAGAGAAAGAAATTACAGAGTGGGAGAATTATGTAATTAAAAAGTTGTTACTGATTCCAAAACAAGAAGATAAGACCCAACAACATCTATTGTTTTGGGAACATTGTATTATTGTAGATATATTGTTTGATTTAATTGTTGATAGTAGAAGCTACAAGAAAATTATTAGAAAAGATGTAGTGAAATGACTAAGATTATAAACTAAGAAGCATCTAAATGCTTACATAATTAGGTGGATTAAATCAGTAGATAAGTTATGAATGATTGAGTACTATAAGGCATCCTTTTCTATTAGTCAATGCTAGGTTGAGATTTATTATATGCTTGTCACTTGTTATTCGGAAGGCCTTAGCAGTTTAATGTTGTTGCTTAGCATGATGGATGGAGAATATCTATAAGTTGGAAAAGGCTAAAAATATTTATGCTTAACCCATAATAAAAGAATTATTAGCCCAAAACTTCAAAAGTTAAGGAGCGGATTTTCTATACTGTCACTAAGCCAAAAAGTCAAATGTTGGAGGACTTTCCTTTCGATGACTTGTTGTACCCTGATTTGCCAAAACATTGACGAGTTTTCCTAAGTGGGGGGTATTGATGTGGAACATATATTTCTATAAGTTTTCTATTTCCACATGTTTTCTATTTCTATAAAATTTCCTATTTTTATAAGTTTCCTACTTGTTTAGGTTTCCTATTTTTATAATTTTCCTATTTGTTCTTAGCTTCCTATTTTCTTTAGGATTGGGATTACTTTATCAACCCTATAAATAGGCCTCTTAAACATTGTATTATTCATTTTATCAATAATACTTTTATATATATTTAGTTGACTTTAAGCTTTCTCTATGAGTTGGGTTTTCTTCAAATTAAGCGTATTGCTTATTGTTCTTCCTTTCTCATTGCATCATAACTATTTTAGTTTTGTAGCATTCCATATTGTTATTTAAATGAAGTTTTATCTTATGTACTCATTTGCATCCAATTAGCTTCTTTTGATGAGGTATTGGTTAAACGAACCATGTGCCATTAACTTTGAGTGCACCAAAGTTTTGTTGTATGGTAAGGTGCCACTTAGGATCACAAATTGTCTATTCAAAGGTAGATGATTCTTTTTCAGTTAAAAGTGAAACTGGAAAAGCAAAATGTTTAAGAGATAATATACATATGAAAAAACATTATATAAGGGATAAGAAATACCTCTAGGTCTTATAAACCAATTTAGGTGTAACAAGAAATGATCTTAAAAGAAAAAAAAGAAACTTTTGGTATGAAACTTGTTTTCTTTTTATGAAGGAAGAACAAGCAATTGTTATTTCTTCTAATTGTTTACATTACAGCTCATCGACCAAGGATAATTTATTAATAATGTGCATAATTTATAAAACTTTACTAAGATCATTCATTACTAATATTGCAAATTGAACAAAATGATTACAGGAATCGTTATGTATTAAAACTTAATATGAGTATATTATATATAGTGTACAATTGACTAACTAAGCCCCTAAATTAAAACATATACAATATAAATTCTTATTTACACTACTATCAGAATAAGAATCACGGTAATAAATTAGAAAGAAAATCAATAAGGTTATTGAAAATTACCATCTATATTTAGAAAGAATTGGGTGTAGAATTCCTTAACACTTCCCCTCAAGTTTGGAATGTATATTGATAATGCCTAACTTGTTAAGTAGAGTTGAGAAATCTTGAGAAATTAATGGCTTTATGAAAATGTTAGTTAGCTGATTTAATGTGGGTACATGAGCCATTTTAATCATTTCTTATTAAAAATGTTTTCGAATAAGATGGGAGTCATTCTCTATATACTTTCTGAATTCATAGTAAACTATGTTTGAAGTAACGAGGAATATAGTTTGATTATCACAATATAGATTTATGAGATGTGAATGTGCAATGCCCAAATCCTCTTAAATTGTTTTCAATCATGTAACTTCACAAGAGGTGATAGGCATCGATAATTTAACTACTGCATAAAACCATAATATTCTTATTTATTTCTTAGCCTTCCAAAAAACTAATAAACTACCAAAAAATATATGATATCCAATAACTGACCATTAAGTGTTACAACACCTAACCCAAGTAGCATCATAAATGCATTTAGTTTAATTGAACTTATTGAAAGAAAGAATATTCCTTATCCTGACGTTTGTTGACATTTTATAGGACTTGATGGGCTATTTCCAAATGTGACATTAGTGACTTGTCCATGAATTAACTCAAAACATGCATTTAGTTAAATAAATTAACCACCTTACAAGTCCTCTATATGAAAATGGATCATCAATGTAATGACCCTCATATTTGCTAAGTGACAGGTTTTGTTCCATAGAAATGAGGCTAATTTTGCATATCTTTAAGGATTTTAAGTGAATATTTTTATTATGATAGCGTAATTCCTTTATTGGATCTTGTCACCTCTATACCTAGAAAATACTTCAATTGCATAAAGTTTTAACTTGAATTGGTTTTTCAAGAACAATTTGGTGTTTTTAATATCTTCTAGGTTATTTATTGCTATAATAACATCATCCAGATTAGTAAGGAGAATAGTGAGTTTCTATTTTAAGATCAGACAAATATAGAATAATCTGACTTAGTTTATCTAAAGTTAGCTCTCTTGAGGGTGGACGAGAGTTTTACAAACCATTGTTGCGGAGCTTGCTTGAGGTCATATAACGATTTATGGAGTTTGTATAGACTAGTCTTCCCCTTTCGTCTAAAACAAAATGGCAAGTCATATACATATATAAAGGCACTATTAACATTAAATTGGTGAAGATGCCAGTAATGTGTTAAAGCCATAATAAGAAGAAATCTAATTGTCATAAGTTTTGCAACATGATCAAAAGTCTTGCGGTAGTCTAAGTCTTTAACTTGAATATATCCTTTTATAACTAGTCTAACTTTGTAGCATTCTATAGTGCCATTTGAATGAAGTTTTATCTTGTATACTCATTTGTAACCAAACAAAGATGATATAATTTAGATTGTACAAGTATCATCTTAGTTTGCCATACTCTATTTTCCATTTTTGTTAGTAAGGTATTAGATATGCGTGATTGTATTAGATCTGTGTCACACATGACACATATATTTGATACTCTTCGTTATCGAAAGCCTTGTAAGACGAAATAATGGACTTTCGTTATCTTAGGATAAAATGTTTTGTTTTTAAAACCTATTCGACTAATATAGTATGTGACTTAACCGAGTTTTTAAATTATTTTCAACTTGATTCAATACTGTAATTAAGTATCGTCTAAAGGGGAGAATGTTATTTTTGACATTTCTTATAAAGTTGGACAACATTTAATTGATTTTTTTAGTTTTTCAATAACTTATCAGTTAAGTTACATAATTTAGTTAAGTTACATAATTTAATCTGGATGAAGATAATAAAGTGAGCCAATAAATAATCTAAGTTAATGGGTCAAAGTTCAGGAGGAAAATGAATCTCAATCAGTATAGATTGGATGAGGAAGTCCGATATGAATGCTATATATAAAGGTTAAGATCTCCTTCACTTACTTATGTCATTCATAAGCATCAAGATTCTCTGACCTGTTAAAAAAGCTTACATTTTGAAAAAACTGTAAAAAGACATTGATCACATCCCCGTGAGCAGTTCCCGTGAAAACGGCTATGGATTCGCACTCCTTTGAAGAAGAATTCTCGTGTTCTCATTGATCGGTTTTACGTCATGTAGAATTATCCTTTCGTAGTTTTCAACAAACATCAATGGTATGGCCTTGTTAGTCACAATAATCACATTTCAAATGTAGTCAACATGTCTCTGAATTAAGCCCTATCTTGTCACGTTTTTCATATTTTAGATTAGGATTTTTAGGTATAAAATTCATTTCAGAGTATCTTGAATTGTTCTTGAATATAAAGGTTGAAATTTCAATTGATAATGCATCTCCTTTATACATGCCTCGATTGTCTTTTGGAGAATGAGGGAATAAGTTTTGATGACGCTAGAAAGTGGATCCATGAGAAGAATCTATCTTCGAGCACCGACATAGATTTCATTAAGCCCCATTAGAAATTTCATGGTCATTTGACTTTTTGAAATTGCAAAACTTCATTTATGGTTCTACAAATTAGGATGAGACATAATGCATCATGTAATAAGCCCCAATAACCATATTATCATGGATGACATCTTCAATGTGAAAGAGATGAAGTGAGAAAAAAATGTTCATTTAAATCGGACCAGATTTAATGATCATTTTCATTGTAGATTATTCTCACTTCAATCTCCTATGAGATTCAATTAAAAACCCATGGCCTTACAAGATCATTGCAATGCTTCCATTGTTGAATTTTGCAACATAAATCTTTAATAGCAATTTAATGGTAATAAGATCGACAAACCCTTCCTTATTCTTGATACTGAGGGCTACGTGCATTGCATAACTCTAAATGCTGCAATTTTCTTCATTTAAATGTTGCATCACGAGTACCAGACTAGCTTGATCAGAATGGTGAAGATAAAAGGGATCGTTTGGGTTATCAAACTTATTGATCTTAGGCTTGGCTGAGTTTAGACATCTACTGCATCTACCATAGATGAAGATGGACAATTTTGTGTATTAAAAAAAAGAAGAAAAAAGGATCAAAAGCATCAATGTTATATTCACAATGCTATCAAAATAACAAATTAGGAAGTAAATGATTTTGACATCAATGTTTAGAATGATTTGGTTATAGAAGTTCTTAACATAAATTTTATTTTGATATCACAAATTTACCCATAAAATTATAATATAAAAATAAAAATGTCAAACTTTATTATTTCTAAGCAATGAAAGGCGTAAATCTTTAATTAATAATTTTCTGCTACATGTGCTTGTTTCTTTTTCCTCTTTAAGTTGCAACAAGAATCACCAAACCGAACTCTTTCAAATGAGGACTTCATCTTTGACAATCGGAATATATAAAACTGTTTATACATTTACTTGAACTTTTTCTTTTTAAGGCATGACATCATGTAACCTAATTGGTGTCATTTCATATGAGGTTTAATCCATCCAAGGATATGATTATCATTTTACAAAAAAGAATTGTCGTGTATATTTCAATAAACACTGTTTATTAGTTAAGAAAAAGCAGCAGAAGAAGAAGAGAAAGATCCCAAAATTGTGCATATGGTCAACGCTCACATGTTGTTGCTTATGTTTGTATTTAACTGAAACTTTCTACGGTTTCCCACGTTCCAATTAGATTCCACCCACGAAACCATGTTTTCTTACGCATTACATACGCCAAGTCATACCTTACCTTTTTATTAAGAGGACTTATCTTTGATGATTTGCACCACCCAACAGTCCAATTTAGCAAATTTAACAATGAAAATGCGCATTAATTAGGTATATGATATGGACACTATGCATGGTTACCCGTTGTAAAACAAAATTATGAGCAAAGAATGTCTACACAAGCAACAGTCCCCAATTTTCTGCTATTTCTTACATTATTTTTCACGAGGTCTTAATAGAACTTTTTTTTTATCAAGATCATGGGATTCAGAACATTCTCATTCCACTATAAAAATTTCCTTCAACATAATAATTTTACAGGTAAAAAAAGGACTAGAGTCTATTAGAACTCAAGCTCAACTTATGTCCTTGTGATGAACGAAACAATCAAGGTTTTAAATTGAAAGTTGCTAATTATATTATAATTACGAATGACTGACATGAAGCGGAAGTGATTACAATAGAATGCAATTGTCATTATTATAGATTGTAATAATAATAAAGGTTAACTATTAGAAAAATCTCAAAATTTACATAATTTTTTAATTAATTAATTTTTTAACTTTTTAATTTTTTATAAATATAACTCAATGTCAGAGTTTCCGTCAAATGTGTTTTTGACACGTAGGATGCAAGTGTAATAGATGTACGGGTTATAATTTTGTAATTTTTAATTAATTAATATTTAATAAAATAACTAATCATTTCTCTTTTATCTTGAGCTTATCTCTTACAACTCTCTCTACGTCCTAGTTTTTCAAGTCTACTTTGTATCTCTCACCATCTCGTCTTTCCTCATTTTCTCCTTATTGTTTCCTAACTCTATCTTATCCAAATCTTGTGAAAATGAGTCTATCCGGAAACATGGTAAGTCCAAAATGTGGGTTTGTGCGAGTGTTGGCGAGCTTTGGCCAATGCTTGGCACGCAGGTCAGCACGAAGAAGGTGTGTTGACGAGGGAACAAGGTGAAGTCTTACGAGTTGGCAAACTAAGTCATGTGAGATCCGAGGGTGCACGAAGGCACTTGACTTCGGTGAAGCAGGTCGAAGGTATGTAAGACGTGCGAGGTTTTATATTAACTCAGTTTGTGACTTATACTTAGTTATGGAGCGATGAGACTGCACCATAAAGTGAGCTGGATCATGGAAGATGGACTTGTCCATGGAAGTGCATTGACGAACTTTTGTGCGGATAGACCTTAGTAAACACATCAGCAGTGACGTGGCAACTGTGGATGATGTGGCACATGATGACGTGGCGGATAAGATCATAGTAGATGAGCATCAGCTTTAAGAGATAAAGATTATCTAGAAGGATCATCTGAAGATAGAGGAGATCTTCGCGGATAGGGATAATCATTCCAAGATAGGGTTTATCTTGTTAATGT
>JANZXR010000172.1:5773037-5787787 GCA_027575705.1 Erythroxylum echinodendron
TTCTCATTGTACAATGTTACACAATTTACCCAACTCAATTTCTCAATATATTGCAAGGTATAAGCTCAACATTCATCCTATCTAATTCCAGCAACCCTTTTTCTCTGCGATGTGATCAGGTGCCCTCAAAGACAAATACCATTCTAAATCCAGTATTCTTTTAACACCCGCCTTGAGCTCAAGAATTTGACCACCAACCATTTATGGGTAAGCTAAGAGTCATTTTGGTGGTCTCCTTCTTTACTGTACCACATCTGCAAAATGGTCCCATCCCAACTTTTTAATTCTCAGTCTATATATGTACACTGCATGGATTTAATGATGAGATTAAAGACGTTGCTTCGCCAATAATTTATCATATTGAGAACAAAAATATAATCTTGGAGAAATATAAAAATAAATAAATACCACTAAGTGATCATGATTACCAATATAAATATTATCGTTTTCAAGATATGCATGCATGAATAGGGATTAATTCTATATATAGCTGACTGTTAAAGAATATTACCTCTTTCTGTTCATACATGTTAACATGTTTTGAAGTTATCATTTCGTTAAAGTTTGATTGTTAGTTAAATTTAAGATTTCTATCCTTAATCTCATCTGGACTCTTTGCACCCCCTTGGTTTCATCCTATTTCACCATCTACATTTTTCCTTATACAATAAAGAAAAAGCAGAGAAACTTATATGTATTGATCTGCCGTGTCTTGTAGAATAAGTTGTTAATTTCTCTAAATTATGGACGACTTTTTGTTTAGAACTTACACTTATGTATGTGAGGTAGTAGAACAAACCCTCCTATCTTCCATGTTGAGAATACAAGTTTTTTATAACCTAATATTCTAATTAGAAATTACAACGAGAAATTATTAGTATAATAAACATATTTTTTTTCGATCGATGTCGTCTGAAGCATTCTCCAAAAATGATAACGTCGTCGTTTTAAATATGAAAAGTGAATAAAAGTAATCCATTAACATATTTGTTATTGTAATATGTTCTTATAAATTATTTTGAAGGATTAAAAAATAGCAAGAATTTTCTACCTAAAGGTATATATATATATATATATGAGTTTAAATAAGTATTTCAAATTATTTATTTGTTAAAGAATTTGAATAATTATGCTTACTTTTTCGTAATGGTACGAATATTAATTATGAATAAAGAAGAATAATGCTTCCTATTTTAATTTATAAATAAATGAAATGTTGTTTTATCAAAAATGTTGGAAAAATTAAAGTAACAGACAACCAGTCATATATTATAAAAATTTAGAAATCTCTATACATACTCACCAAAAAGTAAACTTAAATATTAATTATAATGATTATTAAAATTTTCCGTACACAATTAATATCTAATTAATGTATCGTTATTAAAAAGTAATACTTATAATTTTAGGAACATTTTTGTTCAATTCACTTAATATTAATCACTTTTTAATTCAATATTTCAGCCAATCATTAAATGATTCCAAAATTATATATTTTTATTTTTAAAAAAGTTAAAATATTTAATTACCTGATTTAGTTAAATGTAGCACTAAAAATGAGAAATCAAATAATCTTGAAAATCTAGGCATCTAAAATTAATAAGAAGGTTGGGATACTAACTTCACTATGGAAGAATCAAAGTTTTTCAGCTATGCGCACGTGACACTTTGCTCTTATAACGTTCGAAGAGTGGCGTAGGGCTGTGCAAGTTCAGCCCCAAAACTCGTAGTTGGTCTCTTCATGTTGGACAGCCCTTGATGTCGGATGGGTTAAATTAAATGTGAATGCTTCAACTCATAACAATGGCACAGGTATTGGTTGCATTGAGAGAGATTAGAATGGAAATTTTGTAGCGTGCAAGTCTATCTTTTTGGAGCAATATTTGCAGCCCAGGGATGCGGAGTTGGTGGGTGTGAGGGAAGCTCTTAGCTGGTTAAAGAGATGTGCGTGGCATCAAGCTGTGTTGGAGTCGGACTGCCTACAGGTGGTGAACACGCTTAACCAATCTTTAGATGATGATGATTCAAGCTTTGGTTTATTGTTGTTAGATTGTAAGTCTCTAATTAATGAGATTTCTGGTGTTGTGAAGCTCATGCATGTTAGTAGAGTAGGAAATGTCATAGCATATAGTCTAGCTAAACGCCCTGTGTCGTCTTTAACTGATAGGGAATGATATTCCAATCCTCCTTATTTTGTAAACCACCTTCTTCTTATTCAATAAAGCTTCACATTTCTCTTTCAAAAAAAATAAACATTGTCAAGTCAAACAATGACCCTATAAAAATCAAACATGATTAGTAGTAATATGGGGAACAAGTTCCCTGTGACAAGTTATGTAACATCACAAATTAGATTCAAAGAAACCTCTGGACCTTATGATTTATCTCCAAATTAACAAGTCCTTTTAACTTTTTCGACTTTACTATTTGAAACTTTCTTTGAAACTAACTTTAGATTATATATGAAAAGGAGTAACAAATTTTGAGATAATTAGACTGATCAGTTCCTAAATTCTTAACAAGAAAAAGAAATTAAGATAAGATTGATGAAAAAAATGAAAAAAATATTAAATTAGTGAAGACAAAAAGTAAGAAAGCTCACAACAACCCTAAGGATCTGCATTAACAATTGTACCACACAGGTTCTGGGGGAGCAATTAATAGAACGAGAAACTGTCACTGAATAACCCACCAACACGCTGAGCCCAACCCCTTTCTCTTCCTCTGCTGTCCTATTATCAACAGTCAGAGCACAGAGATTAACAGCAACAGAGACCACGGTGATCGCCCCCGACATCACCACCACCACCACCACCACCATCACCGTCACATACCACCGTGCGCCTAAGTCTCTCTGGGTCTACTCCAATATCCTACTTTTACTCTTCCCTTTTGCCCCTCAGGGGTGTGTGGGTCCCACAGCAAGCTGTCTCTGTCTCCTTCTCTGCGTTCGCGGTTTCTCTCTATCTCTTGGTCCTGACGGGAACCATTGCTCAGTTCACTCTCTCGTCGCCGTCGTGACTCGCAAGTGATCGCCCAAAGCTAACTTCTCTCCCACTCTCGGCTCTTGACAGTTCTGTTCGTTTCTTGGTGTTAATTCCCATTCTGCCCCTATCCATTTGACCTCCTCTTCTCTCTATAAATGGAAAGATCTCCCCGATTTGGCTCTGGGATTTGCGTGATTTCGTTTTGAAAATAAAAAAGATTGCACTTTTATAATCCCTTTTTTATTTTACTCTCTTTTGGAGAGTAAATCATCTTGAAAAAGTATTCCCTTTTCTTACATTCTACGACGACGACGAAGTAAAGATATAATAAGAGAGAGGTTAATAAGAGACACAAACAAGAGGTTGAAGCCTACAATACAAGGCAGTATCTTGAAAGAGAGAATTTGTCGGTGATTGAAGGAAAACGTTTTGAGATTAAACTAATTCTCCCAGGTAATTTACATATAGTATTAGTTCTCTCATCAACTCTCTCTTTTGTTCTAACTTCTACATGTGTATTTCGCTTTCTGGGCTTGTTTTCTTCGGTGGTACTCGGAATCTTGGAAGGATTTTCTTAACCTAGATGATTAATTCTTCTCATTGTATCACGATGTGTCAAGATTGTGTTTTTCGTTTGGTTTATTTTCGTTGTTTTAACGAAAAGATAGTCTTTGGTTTCTTTTGGTAGTTTTCTGTAATCGTGTTGGGAACAGTCTTACCTCCTTCTTCAAGATCCAATGTTATTTCGGCTTTGATTATCGGTTAAAGAAATGGTCTTTTTTAATAATAACAAGGACACCTCTTTTTCCTACAATCGGTATACGAAGCTTCCCAGAATCCTTCGTGCATCTATCTCAGTGACGATCTCGCTTTTCAAAGATTTGATCTTTTTATATGATTATTCACGTTTTTATGTTGAAACTTTCTCTTTCTCTCTAGTTTCTTGGTTTGGAGTTCATTCGGTTCATGAAAGATTGATTACTTTTTGTCTTTTCTTTGTATCAAGTGCTTTGGTCTCCGGAGAGAGGAAAATGTCGTCGCCGAACTCGCCGTGTGCGGCCTGCAAGTTACTTAGGAGAAAGTGCACTCTTGAGTGCGTGTTTGCACCCTATTTCCCACCAGACCAGCCACAAAAATTTTCAACGGTTCACAAGGTGTTCGGTGCCAGCAACGTTGCAAAGCTTCTCAATGAACTTCAGGCCACTCAACGTGAAGACGCCGTGAATTCCCTTGCTTACGAAGCCGAGGCTCGTCTCCGTGATCCAGTCTATGGCTGTGTTGGTCTGATCTCATTGCTCCAACATAAACTGAAGCAGCTCCAACTTGATCTTGACAACGCAAGAAAGGAGCTGGCGAACTATATTGGACCTCAAGCAATGCATCCCATATTGCAAGCTCCGACCTTTATACAGCCGCAGCACATGGCTACGCCATCATCATCGATGATGCCTCGCGGTGGCGTGCTACCGATGATGGGAATCTCTAATAGGCCGGTGGCGGCGGCTCACGGTGGGCAATTGATGATACGAGAGCCGCAACCCCAGCAGCCTCAGACACAAAGTCAGGAGTTCTACGACGCTCAGCAATTGGCCGTTGCTATGGTTGCCAGAGAACAACAAGAGATGCTCAGAGCCTACGAGCAGCAGCAGCTTGAAAACGTGAGGTATAATAGTGGATTGGAGGGAGTTGGCTCGGTTACTGCCACTGGGTTTAACCAGAACCAGATTGGTGGTGGTGCTATGTCACCTTCATCGCAAATGAGCAGTTTTCACAACCCTTTTCACATCCAATCGCAACAAGGGGAGCACCATCATCACCAGGCACAGCTTTTGCTTCAGCCACATGAAGGACAGCCATTGTCACAGCAACAACAGCAACCTCATCAGGTTCACCAACAACAACAGAGGGAAAAAAACGAGGAGGGTAGGAGTGGAGGTCCGTCTTGTTAAGGATTTTCCCTTCTGTTTTAGCCCTTATGAGTTCTAGGTACGTTGGTTCAATTTCTTTGCATCTTTGAATTGCGAATTAGTAGTTTAAGGCTATGCGAGCTACGATTTTTGACGACTTGTCCACGTTTAAACTTTTTTCTTCGCTGTTATATATACAGCGCTTCGGTTTTTCACGAATTTGGAAATTTTGTTTTGCATAGAGCAGAAAGGATGGTGAGGAGAATTATTGTCTCGTCACTGCAAAGGATATTCTTTTCGTCAATATTATGTAGGACCTAGAGGCTAGATTTGTTAGCACACAACACATCCAACAGGTTTTTCTCTTCTTGTCCATGTCATTCGTTTTCACCGATCATCATTCACTTAAATCTCAGCTATTGTAACTGGATAATTGACAACTGCTTCGGCTAATTAGATACTCATTTGTTATATGCATTGTCCTAAACGTGAGGGGACAAATGATCTTTGGGTAGCAGACTAAAATAATTAGGTATCTAAATGAAACTCTAGCTAGTTTGGTTATAATAATATAATCCTTTGTACTTGAGAGTTATACGCTAACATTTACTTTCCTATAATAAAGCCAATGCTCTTCCGATTTCATGAAATGATCAATCTTAGTGTCAATAACATGACTTGAAATCTTCTCTTTTAACTCAAATGCACTTTTCAAATCGTTTTGCAGTCCCTAGCTCAGAGACCATTTTGGCTTTACATTGATAATCACATAATTTATGGTTAACTTTTTAACAAAAAATTAAATTTTGGTAAGGCCTTTTTTCTCTTTCCAATGAAGAAATTATAGATTGCGTAAACATTGTTAGACGTAAAATAGGTTTAATCCTCCTTATGAAAGTTGAAATGTTTCCATTAATTTGTCTTTCTATCCTCTGTAAGAATTTCCCATAGATTTCTGTTGACAAACTCAAAAAAAGGAAGGGGACAAAAAGAACAAGAGAAGGAACTATTACCTAATGTTAATAAGAAATCGTCTTCTGATTAATGTTTGCAACTAAAAGAAAAGGCGTGGAAATTTTCTCACTATCATAATTATTTTTTAACGCTATGCTTTGGGAATAACGTTAGAGGTGGCCCATCATAGCCATCGAGTACGAGCGTTTCCTAACAACGTTTCTTTCTCTTTCTTTCCTGTTTTTCATCTATGCAGCACAGAAATGCCAGAGACAAATTAATAGGGTCATTGTGTGTTTGAGAGAGAAAGATTAGTATTTGCAGTTTAAGATTTGGACAGACTCACATGACCATGAGGTCTGAAGTCAGCATTGTCTTTTGGGGTTTGAAGAAAAGGACCTCATATAGGAGATGACTTTATGTTTGAAATGTGGGGATTCTTGTTGATTTTCGAGTAAAAACATAATATAGTTATATGTTTCGTGTTTTGTAGAAATAGTTCAGTACTTTACTACCAATGCAGAAGCTGAGAGTTAAAAAGTCTCCGTAAAAATGCAGAAGCTGAGAGTTAAAAAGTCTGATATACAATACAATGGATGCATAGAAGTTAGTTTACATGTTATTCATGCTACTTAATCTCTTTTCCCAAGAGAAAGTTATGCAGTTTAGTTGATTAATAGGTTAATTATTTTTTTAACATTAAATTCATATTTACAACAACAACAACATTCTCCGTATGAATCCTACTAATACAGATTAATTAATTAAGAGGTTGTTTCGAAATAAATTCATGCTTTAAAAAAAAAAGGAACACAAGTTCACAACAGATCCAAATATCTCATCAATTCTAATCTTTTGGTTCATATTTCATGAGAATATTAAAACATGTTTTAGAACACAATTTTACGCCTTCAATATAAGTTAAATATGCTATTGCTGAACTATTCCTATTAAATTTTCTTCTTCTATTAATTAAGAAATAATTAGAAATCCAAACATGTATTCACTCTATAAATGCTTATCAAAATGGAAGCCGTTGTTCTCCTATTATTTTTATTTAGGTTGGTTCTTCCATATGAATGACGTGATGGTCACGTAGCAAGAGGGTTTTCTTCCTACTGCCTTACGCATGGCTTACGTACGTAAGACTAACTTAATGAAAGATTAGTTTCAAAATAATTCTGTATGCAGTCAGATAGATCAGTGACACCTATTTTTTGTTCTCTGATGCATGTGAATACTACGTTAAGTTTTTAAATTGCTTAGGAATTTCATTTCTTATAGAATATACATTTAAGTGTTATTTCTTTCTACATGTAGTTTATTCAACTTGTCATCAAACGCATACAATGATAAGTGCATATTATAGCTCTAGCAAATTAATTATTAACTGCTCTTACTGTAGTTCTAACTATAATTGTATTGTTTAGTACCTAATTTATTATGATAAGTATTAAGCCCGTCACCATATGCATTCCGCTTTAAAATATAATATTATATAAGTAAGGTAGAGTAGAGAAGTAATATTTTTTATTAATGTTTTAAAAATTGAATCGAAAGTTAAATCGTAAGATAAGAAGTTTAAAGTTAAAAAATCAATAGAAGAATTTAAAATTTAATTGAAAAAGGAGATTATTAAATAAAAATTAATCAATTTATTTTATTTTATAAGAAATTATTAATTTTATTAATCAGTTTTTAATAATAAGAGTTATTAAAATAAATTAAATTCAAAAATAAAAAATTAAATGAAAAATTTAACAGTTTAAATTTATATAGTTAAATTGGTCAAATTAGCATAACTTTTTAATTATAGAGGCAAGATTTGCACCATTTTCCATCTTTCAGAATTATTTTCAGTCATGGTATGTTACCAACTCCTTTAACTGGCTTTGCCTTCATGAGGAAGAAATAATAACTTCTATTTAATCTTTTATGCCTCGTTTTTTGGGTTCCTATTTCCTAAAGCTAAGCAAACAGTTAAATACTGATGCTTTTCAATTGGACGACTTGCTCAGATGGATAGAGTTTTTTGATATTTTACATATTGATTGTGTAAGTATATATAATTTCGTCAGAGAAACATATATATATGGATTTCAATTTATCCATTATATGTTTTCTTCATTTCATGTGTTTCAACTGCCTAGCGACATTACTTGTTAAGATTATGAAGAAAGATTGAAAACAGAGATCGTAGCTGTGATAATAAGCCACCGAACGCCGACAACTTTGTGTAAGCTGACTTAATCATACAGCTAAAATCAAAGCAAAAATAAAGTAAAGGGATGATATGAAGGTGCAAAATAGAAAACACCCTTTTGTCTGCACGTAAGTTTTTCTACAATTACTGCACATGACAAGGTCTCTTGAGGACAAATACAAGATCCACATCTACGTCTTAGTATCTTCTTTACTTGTTCATATTCCTAAGTCGTCACCTACCAAAGAATTAATAGCTAAATAAATTAACATTAATAATGTTCAGCGTCACTATCATTTTTGCTGCTTTTATTAGATTTGTCATTTGTGGGAGCCAAAAATCCATAGCTTAATTATTAGAGCTTTGTTTTATCTTTACTTCTGATTAAGTTCTTCAAAGTGAAGAATTAAGAAAACCTTTTGCGAAGATGTCGTGTTAAAACAAGTTAAGAGAGGCTTAGTTCATCTCTGTCCCACATTACCACTGTAAATTACGTACGATATGGGTCCTAATTAAATTGGTTTTGTGTTTCTTTTTCTATACACTAACAATCTTCAAAGTGTAGTAGAAAGTCACCCCTACGCAATTCTAAATAATTTTAGCTATCTACCTCACTACTATTATGTGTTTTTAGAATTGGAAATGAGTGGTTGGAAGGAAAAATTACCATGTTTGTACTAGATTTATCTAAAATTTTCGAACTCAAACTCCTTCAATTGAGTTTATATTTTCCTATTTGTGTTTCATTAAAATCTTTCAACCTTGAAATAAAATTGAATTTTATCTCTAAATTTTACAATTTAATTAGTTAAGCAAAAAAGTAAAAAGTTAATTTTGATTTAAATTTAATTTATATAAAGATAAGATTGAATTAGGTTAGAGATTGAGAATATTTTATATTGTTTGATGTAAAAATCGTAATAAAAATTATAAACAAAATTGCAAACTAAAGTATATTACAAAGTTTTTTACCAGTTTCTTAAACCCATTTACACTATTAATCTATGGAGAGAAATATACAGAAACGTAAAGAGATGGGGTAATTTTATCCCAAATGCATGCACGTGATGGATTTGTTCGCATATAGAATAAGTTAAAAAGAGTAAGAACGGAAACAAGAACAAAGATTACAATAGTAGGATGAGAGTTAATGGCAAAGCAAACCTCATTACACTCTACTTCAAAGCACTGCAAGAAATAGGTTCTAAGTAGGGGCTTAGTGTACGAAAGATATGATGGAAGGATAACCTAACATGAAAATGAACTGGGAAATAACATTCACCAAAAGGGTAATAAGGTTGTGTTGTGCATGCAGAATCCAAAGCATGTGTGAAGTAAATATATTATATATAGAGAGAAAAAGAAGCTTATATACAATAAATAAATGGAGGAGCAGGAAAGCGGGGATGGATGGGATGGCTCCACCACCAAACTGGACCATATCTGCAGTCAGTAGTGGAACAGTAGCTAAGAAAGAGAGAGGGCATGTGTCTATGAATATGTATGTGATGAGAGGCAGAGCCAGAGGCAGATGTGGTCAGGTATTAGCATGAACAACAATTTCCTCATCTCTGAGCCTCCATTGTTTAGTCCTTTTACTTCCTTTTTGTCCCCGCTCTGTCTCAGGGCATTCAATTCAATTCAATTCAATCTCTCTCTCTCCCTCCTTTAATTTCTTTCACCGTCCCGTTAAAGGTAAGTTTGTACATTTTGCCATTACTGTCCTCGTCCGCACATGTATACTCCCCGCTCTAACGTCTGTATCACTACCACCGTTTTCATTTTCTCCACACTCTTCTTTCTTTTCTTCTCGTAAAATCCCGGAATCATACATTCTTTTGGTTCAAATGAGTGATTAGAGATGCTCTAAGTGTTGACTGTCTCGCCAAGTGACTTTTGCATGTTATTATATCTAGTGATTTATTTAGGATCTATCTGGATTCAATCAGGGTTTTTGATTATCTACTTTCGTTTTAAAAATTTTTATTATAAATTTTATTTATTTTTTCAATTTTAAGGAATGTTAATATTTAATTTTTGCTCTCTTTTCCGTCACAATCAAATGTATCATTAATGAAATATCAAATATATATAAGTATTTAATATTTACTCCTAATATAATATAATTGTTTAGTTTATTCATTTATTTTAAATTCTATTTAATATTTGATTATTATCAATAAAAAGTATAATTATTTGAGAACAATATGAGTATTGGCAAGCTTGCCTTATTTTTTCAAAAAATATTGAGAAACGTCACCGATTTTTAAATATTGTTAGAACTGCTAGAATCTAAATTAGAGATATTAGGCACTTGTTTCTATATTTATTAAATGTTATTAAAAAATGGATCAAAATAAATCTTTCACATCACATTTATTATAAAGTATATGTGATCGAGAACATCCAATTAAGATTGAAATACTAATTAAATTATTTAAATTAATTTTTACTCACACAAATTGTTAATTAATGTGTGCAAAAAATGCAAAATAATTGTATTTATTGCATTAAAAATATTGAGAGCCTCTTTCAAATAATTTCGGGAGGATGTTGTAACTTTTGTATTAAATAAAAAAACCTCATTTTAAAATAATTAAACTCAAGTGTGTAATCTTTGAAACGTAACCTGATTCTTTTAGCAAAGATAATTTTGCTTAGTATGCACGTCATGAGTCACAAGTTGACTTGGATCATTTTCATCTTCGACACGCAAAAACACAAGAAAGCCTCGTAATTTGCGAAAGCTCAAGAGAGGTCAAAGTGAAAATTGAAAAGAAAAGAAGTCGGCCAGTAATTACATAACTAAACGTTGATTGACTGACAGTTGATGAGATAGTAAAAATTTACCCATCAGTTCATGTTCTTAATATGGGGTTTATTCACTTTGACAAATTGTAAGGACAACACGCGTCAATCAATATAACTTAATATAAGGTTTAGTCACCTTGACAGCAACCTTTTTAACGTACGCGTCAATCAAACCCACTGTTTTGTATGCGTCTACGGCTCCTTTTCACGTTGCCTTTTCTTTTTCTGTCTATCAACTGTCTCGTGACTCGTGCTTGTTGAAGCTGAGGAGGAGGAGGGGACAGTACTGGAGGTAGTGATGATGACGAGAGAATCGAGAAACCATGACTAGTCAATGACGAATGAGTGAAATGCTCATTGTCTGGTTGAGATGACGACAACTGCCAAGCATTAATGAGTGTTTTGTTTATATGGGAAACAGAGAAGCTGCGTCGCTTGTTTCAATGGCTGGCACCGCCACGGACTGTGCCTGGGTTTAACTCGCATGGTATACGGACGGGCTCTGCTTCAATGCAAAAAGACGCTTGGCCATTTGCCATTTGATTGTTGTCTGGTTCTGTTGGGTTTTATTTAATGCCATCATTTTACAATTGGCCCCTAATACGTCCAAATTTGAGTACCACTTTAGCTAAATTGGACATAATGATCATCAATTATTTATTTTATCTTTTTATTATTTACTTAAATTATTTTATTCCTTACTCTACACATTGGATAGTGAAGCCCCTTTGTGATGAGAATGAATAACAACGATTTTTCCCCAAATAAAAAAAATGTAGTTTCACTTAAGATAAGATGAGACTCTGAGAGATAACAAAAGTATAATAAAGATAAGTCCTATCTAGCAACCAATAAAAAGAGAAGATAAAAGAATTAAGAAATAATTTTTAGAGCTACAATATTTATTTGGAATTCAAAACAATATACTAAAATGAGTAATTTACCCAAATTTCAAAGTCGAACCCTTTTACCCATTTTGAGTTATATCATAAGAAGGCTATTTTATAACTTGTTAATTATAACATGAAGTAAGGAGTTTCTATTTCTTTAACTCGAATTTGCTACAGATATCAAAGCCCTTCCTAATTTAGAATTGGTCTTTCACATGCATAATCTCCCGAGTTATGGATATATGTTATTGCCGAGTGAAGTTGCTAAAGAGGAGAGCATTGGATTACTAAGAAATTATTGCCAAGCTTCTCAACCAAATGGACGTTGCTTAAGGAGAAGATGCAATGAGGCAACTTGTTTATGAATTTGTCTAATCTCAATTCTTCAACACAGACTATGGCACTAATCTGATCCTGCCTCAGGAAAAAAGGAGCTGAACATTGGTACACAACCAGGGCTTCTAATTCTGCATCCGACATACTTCATACCACAAATACATTTGAGCAACCCTTCACCGGCGTTGATGCAACATGGGGTGATGCCGATGATAGGCATTCCTACCGGTTGCAGCAGGCACTTGGTGATACGTAACCCCAGCTTTAGCATCATCATCAAAAACATATATAACCGTAAGCAACAGCGGCGAATGTTTGGGAGCAGCAAGAGATGTATAAGAGCAATGGGGTAGCAACAACAACAGCAAGTCTCGGTCAACCACTACCACATCAATAGTCTCTTAGCTTTAACACTGCGTTTGAGGGAACATTTACATAACCAATAACTACCACAGTGTTTCAACCTTATTAGTTTTGCTGTTGCAATAGCACCGTCAACTTTCGCTTTAGGCACGTTCAACAATAACTACCCTTATCCGATTCAACCACAAGCTCAACCTGATCACCAACATCAGCTTCAGGCACAGCTTTTACTTCCCTCACATCCACAGTCACAAGTCGCAACAACAGCTCCTATGACTATGAGCCCAAGCAGCAGCAATGGTCAGGAAGTGAGGAGAGTGTTGGTCCAGCTCGTTCAGTCTTATTGAAAACGTGTTTCCCCTAGGGTACGTATTTTCTTCACTATCAATGGGTAATTGTTGTTGATTTTCTCGTGGATTACACGAGGGTTTGCGAACCCTACTCATTCGAGGTTATTGCATTCTGTCGATTAATGGGTGATATTTTGCTCTATATCAGAAGTTTAGCAGTTTTATTATTCATAAACAGACAAATGTATTTACTAGGATGGAATGATATTGTTATGAGCTAAGCGAAGGCAGTCTCAAATTGTATATAACTTATACAGCATATTGCCAAGACCCTGCATTTCAGTGGACTCTCACTGTACTGGGTGTTGTTGTTATATAGAGAACGTTGAAAAATTCAAACTTACCATTTGAGAAAAACAAAAAGTTTCCCATGCCCGACAAAAATCGCTCAAGTGGTGAGACTTAGTCTGCTTTGCTAATCAATCAGATTGATTTTTTGAAGCTAACAAAGAACATTATTTTCTTTGAAAGTGACATAACAGTATTAATTATTCAATTATCTATCTTTTTAGACTCAAGAAGAGGTGCTTCCTCAGATTGTTTATATATGTCCCACTCGAGTTAAATCCTGAAAGACTATTTAAAGAATTGCTTCTGGTAGCTGCCTTTTGGTTCCATACCTTTTTGTCTTGTTGAAGCGTGAGATAAAGACAAAGATCGTGACATGTTGCATTGCTTACCATGCATCCACACCACACGGGCTGTACCAATCATTAGTTCTCGAGGTTCATCATATGATTGTGAAAAAAAACCATCATTAAGATTCAACGAACGTTTTGATTCAGCGACACAAGCTAAGCTATTTAGTCTACTGGGGTCACCTGTACGTTGCATGCTTTTAATGGCATCTATTATTTGTGGCCAGTGCAGGAATAATGTCAAGAAGAGAGTACGTAATCACAGTTTCAACTTGTGTATCTTGTAAAATGACAAACATTCGGTACACAAGTGATGACAAAAAGTGGTGGAGGTCTACTTTTCTTGGGAGATCGATTCAACTGGGGTGCAGCCTTTTCCATTAATACGTAACATTTATCTCATACTAAGAGTGGCCTTGAGTACCACTGTATTACTAACTCTAATGGTGGAGATTTTGGCATCAATTAAATGATTGAATAAGGATTCTGTCATCCAAAATTTTAAATTGCGTAATACGAGTTATATTATAGTCACAAGTGATTGTCGCATGATGAAAAATAGTGAGTTGATTAATAGAGGAAACATGAGCTACCTAACGAGTACCATTGAACTTGATCACGAATGAAATGACAATCAAGAGCCACATGCTTCATTTGTGAGTGTAAGACAGAATTGACAAACAAATTCATAGCACCCACAGTGTCACAGTAAAAGATCAATTGATCTGAAAGAGAGAAAACAAAATTCAACACAATAAAAGCAATTGACGTATATTCTGATAAAGATAAAGATTGTTTTTTGATTGTTTATCCTAGTTTATTACATAGTCTGTTACATAGCTTAGCTCTAGCTTTCTTATCTTTTCTTAATTTGGTATACAACTTCGATTAGCTCTTTCTTACCATTAGCTTTTCTATAACGACCACGTAGCTGTCTTGAATATATATTTGGTCGTCCACATCAATAATACGTTTAAGAAATTTCTATTATAAACACTTTTATGGTCTTAGAGCCAAAAGTGGTTTAACAACCTATGACCGATGCTAATATCATTCCAGCCTTCACTACTACAACTCAAAACACATTCTCCACTCCAACAAATGTTGTTCAACAATTACATACAAAATTAAATGCCACCAACTACCTATCATGGAAAGCCCAATTAATGCCAATATTAAACAGCCACAAATTAGCTTATTCTATATGTCGATAGTACAATAACATCTCCTCCAAAAGCTGTTAACAATGAACCAAACCCTGTATATGATTTGTGGTTCATAATGGATCAACTTTTACTTAGATAATTAGCT
>JANZXR010000172.1:5792134-5805776 GCA_027575705.1 Erythroxylum echinodendron
CTTAAATCTCTATGATGCCAATTTAATTCCAATTCTCCAAGTATGATTCTTTAAAAACATAATTAAGTCATATGGAAAACATGCTCAATAAAACATTCCAACTAGGGTACAATTTGGGTGTTACACCCTACAAGTTTAAACTTGTGATATTATGTTCAAGTAACTAAAAGGTACATTTTAACACCACACTTGGAGATTGCTAAAGATTACAAATGTGTAAACTTATTAGTCTACCCCATTTGGTAATATTTCATGAGGTTAATTTTATTTTTCCTTGTGAAACACAAAATGTAATTCGAAAATGGTAGTCATCGAAAATGAATGAATGTCATGCTTCAGATTAATTTCTTCATATTGCTTTTATAAGTTGTTATTTCTTTAAAAGTAATGATATATTCTGATCAGCTAATTTTGTCTTTGTTTTTGTAGACTAATCTTGTGTTTCAAACTAGTTCTCCATAACTTGTTGAAGGAGGCACGGAGGAGAAGGGACTTCCCCATTCATAGCCTTTTTGTCTCCACGTAAGTTCCTTCTTTTACCTTTATCTCCCTGAATGCATGTGTATGTTTTATTTTATCTACTTTTATTAAAATAATATTGTATTTTTTTGATTATCCTTAATAGATTTGGCAAGATAAGATTATAAGCATTTAAGAATCTCCAAATTTCCACTCCTTGCCCAAACTCTCTTTCTGCCTCTTATATAAAGGGCACCTATTGACTAGGTTAATGAATGATAACCAAACAAAGGAGGTACCGCCTTATACCATGATACTTTTTTTGCATCCTCCCTTAGCTCTTTCTAGTAGGAGGAGTTAGTGAAACCCTTAGATTGATGTAAACTTAAGCATTAGGAATCCTTAAGTACAATATTGGGGGTTATAATTTAAACTGATGTGAAATAACAATTAAGGCACCTCTCTCAATAACTCTTAAGGCACCTCTCTCCAACAGTATTCCCCCACCCATATGCATACTTTGGCTTTAATAGGAATTTGGTCCACTACTCTAGTTAAATATGTGCCATCTATGGCCCCAAACTTGGCCTATTTATCATTCAAAGGAGGCTAGGTTACCATCCCTAATAATACATTTAATATAATTAGAAATTGAGCTTCTTTTCCTTAAAATTTTTCTTTTAGAAAATATTCATGGATTTAACATACCTATAAGGATTCTTTGTGAGTTAGGATCCTTTAAATCCTTTTTCCCATATAAACTTTGATTGCATAACTTGATTATAATAACATCGGAACCTTTATTATCCTTCTTTACACAGACTTTGTTCCAACCTACCTTAGCTTTAAATATTTTATTTCTAGTGCCAGTCTAGAGGAATTGCCTCATAATTTTCTCTATTTTTTAACCAAGCCCTTGATAAAAAAAAGTGAGCTCTAAAACACATGTATAGAGTTGATCACATACTTACTTCTTCTAGCAAAAGATAGGAAAACATTAGTTTAAGAGTTGATTCTCTTTTATATCCTTTCTACTAAAGGCATACATCCATTAAATAGCAACCTTCTTAAAGCAATAGGTATCCCTAGATAAATAAAAGGAGTTTTCTTCATCTATATTCTAGTTAAGACAATAAGTCTTGCTGAGTAGAATAAAGCTCTCTTAAAAAGAATAATAAAGCTCTTTTGCCTATTAATGTCTAACATAGACGACCCCTTAAAAGTTTGGAGAGTTTGCATAATTAGTTTGATAGATCCTTCATGAGCTCTGGTGAAAACCAAGATATCATCAGCATATAATAAGTAAGAAATCCTTAATTTTCCTGCATCTATTGTGAAATTGGAAACCTACACTTTAAGATATGTTATGGCTAAACAATCTTAAGAAGACTTCCATGTAGAGTACTAGAATTTAAGGAGACAGAAAGTCCCCCTGTCTGATCCTTTTTCCTCCTTGGAACTATTGTGTAAGTTCCCCATTAACCAACACCAAGTATAAACTTAAGCTATAGCACATTAAAAACCCGATTCTTGAACTTAGAGGGAAAACTGAAAGTAATGAACACCTTTTCAGTAAGTCCACAGCTTAGTGAATTGTATGCTTTGTGTATGTCAATCTTTATAGCATAGTTGGATAATCTTTGTTATTATACCCCTTGAATAGCTCCTTAGAAAATAATATGTCATCCCTATTATACTTTCCTTCCAAAAAGTCATATTGAGCCAGACTAATCATAAGTTTTAACACCTTTTTTCAATTTCTTAATTAGGAGTTGTATGAAATTGCAGTAAGAAATAACCTTATAGTCTTCAAATCTCTCAGGATTCTATTTATTTATAATCAAACAAAAGTATTTATTGATTATTTTAAAGAGCTTTCTTGTATCAAAGATTTATAACACAAAATTGTAAACCATTTCTTAAATTTTAGGCCATGCCTTCTGAAAAATTTTTCCGTTAAAGCCATCTGGTCCAGGGACTTTCTTATCTTTCATTTCAAACACTACTTGCTCTATATCTCTTTCTTCAAAAAGGGAAGATAAGAACTTAGTTGTCTGATATGAGAATTGGATAGATGTTAAGGAGATCAGTTCTTAATGAATGAAAGTGTGTGTTTCCTATCTCCTCAGAACACCTTTGAAATACTCTTGAGCTTTTTTTCCTTCATTGAGTCCTATGAATAATGATAAGTACCAAGATGATCCCTTATCTTATTGAACTTGTTGACATTCCATCTAACCAAGATCGTACTGAAGAAGAACTTTGAATTTGTATCCCCTTCTTTAAACCAAGAGATTCTAGACATTATCTTAGTAGAGAGATGATCATCTAAGGCTTTAGTATTATCTTTCTAATGCTAATTTCTCTTGCTTTTGCCACCAATCTTCCCATTGTTCCTCATATATAGCTTTCTAGGTATTGTATAATATTCCTTTTGTAACACCCCATACCCGATAATGGAATCGGCATACGGAGTGTTACTATATTCTTAAATACCTAATACTTCAACTACATCATTTTCTATTTAAAACCTCATTATTCTAGCAATTATTATTCACTTTATAAAAATTTAGACAGAGTTTCCTCTACATTTACTTAAAACCTCCCACAAGAGACTTCAATATACTTCCTCTACATTTACATCAAAACCTACACGTTGAAAGAAAATCCACATGTTAAGCTATAGTCTTAGTGATGTTCAAGTAGTTCCATTTCTCATTCAATTCATTCAACCATAACATGCAGAATATATAATATTTTTCATATATAAATATCTTCATTTATTTTTAAGCATAAATAGGCATTTAAAATCAAGTTATGAAATACAAGCATGTATATATTATAATAGTTTTTATCGAATTATACAATGATCAATAAATTGTACATTCAATTACTAATTTCATTTAAAGTTCTTTAATCATTAATCATGTATTTATTTACTTTCTGTAGTTTCCCCAAAGTAAAATCCATCAGAACTGCATCATCAAGCTGGATAAACAGGATTTTTTTTTAAAAAAATACAAGATCAGGTTCTCAAAACCATACAATCCATTTTTTATGTACATTCATATTGGAAATGAGCTTTCGAAGCCATGTAGTTCGTAACACAAATCAAATGTCTTACACCAGAATTAAGCTCTCAAAGTCATACAGTTTGGTAACATATATCATGACACAGTACTACTAACTCCCTAATTGGCATGCCAACCTTATCGCATTCGTCAAATTCCTATCTATTTTACTAGGGTCAAATTTAATAAAATTCCATTGAAATTTCATAATAAAAGCTAATAATAACCAATTCAAGTTATTCCATATTTGACCAAAGTAAATGTCTTTTTCTTTTCTTCCGTTATTGGTTTTTAATTTAATTCATAAAACATTCAAGACTTTCATCTCATCAATTAGTCAAAAATAACATTTATATCAAGTTTCTCAATTCAAACATAATGTATGCCAATTGGGGAAAATACAAATCATTAGTCTAAAATCTCAATTAATCATATATACTACTTCATTTAACTAACAACCAGTTAAATATTTTTAACAACAATTTCATAAACTCCCAATTTTATTTAAGAACCCTAAATTTCCTAATACGTAAGAACACATACCAAATTGATGTCCAAATCTTCAAATTAAACTTCCATAAACTTCAATTTCATCATCAATTCCTTATTCCTTCTCTTTCTCTTTCTCTCTCTCCTTCAATTCATCTTCTTTATCTTTATAATATTGCACAACAAATTCAATTTCATACATTTTATTTATCAATACATGCAACTACACCAAAATCATGTACTAAAAATAATTAAAACAACATTAACTCACCTTATAAATTTTTAGGTACTATTCATCAAGAACACTCACATACCTTTTCTTCATCTTTTCCCAATTTTTTTGTTGATATTGTGAGTTTAGGGACCCTAGGTTGATGATTTAGTGTTTAATTATTTAAGGGTTAAAATTAAAGAAAGTTGGCTTAAAACTGAAAGAAATGAAAGAAAAATGGAGAAGAAAGGAGGGAGGTATTCTCGGTAATGTTTTGGAGAAGAAGAGAATGGGAAGTTGACAAAAATGTCATGTAGTACCTCATTAAAAGTTTTCCAATTTTTTAAAAACAAAATTAACTTTATCTATTAATCTATTCTTTCTTTTTCTCAATAAAAAAAATACCCATAAGAAAAATATTAACTTCACATAAAGACCTTAATTAATATCATTTATTTTTATTAATATTTTTGGATTTGACTTTTACCCTTTCTTAGGTCAAACATTGACCATTGGTCAACTTTTAGTCAAACCCTCAAAATGATCTCATTTGGAGCTCTATTTGATCCTTGGGCTGTCCTTGAACAATATTATCCGATATCAAATAAAATAAAATGCAGTTTAGGTCCCAGGTGTCACTATTCACCTCAGGATATACTATTCACGACCCAAAAAGTAATATTTATGAATTCAAGATTTTGGGACGTTACACCTTTGGATTGTTTAACTTGGTGTAAGGTATCATTACCTATATCCTCCTCCAACATTTTCAATTCTTCTTTGATAAATTCCAATTTCTTCACACAAATATAAGCTTTAAACCCATGAATCATCTTCTTCTTTCCTTTTCTGACTACTTATACCCTTATGATTCACCAAATAATCATTAAATTTGAACAAAAAAAAATTATTTTGGTCTGCTCAAAGATACCTTGTACCACTATACATTTATCTAACTTCTTTCTAATAAAGTAACTACTAGATTATTTGTTTGACTATGTGTACTAATTCCCCTTTATACTTAGGTTAATAACCCTTAGTGTTTAATACACTGCTTGAAATGTGTAGAGAAGTTTTTAAAACTGTTATTCTTATGAAATACTATATATGTTAATCCACAGTGGCATTTGCTCATATGTAACTTTTTCCAAACTCATTATTAGTTTCCACAATAAAAGCAACAATGGCTAACTGCAGATATGCCATAGACCAACCTCCATTATCTCCTTAGCATTAAGATGACTGAAAAATTTAAAGAGAATCAAATTGTCTTTGAACATTAGTACCTCGTTAAAACCTCTAGATTTCCATATTTTTATGGTCTATTCCTTCACAATGGGTAAGGCTATACGCTTCCCATAGAAGGACACTACCAATGTTGACTTCTAAGTTTTGGCTCCTTTAATCAAAATTTATTTATCAAGAGTAACTATATAAATTCCCTCTTCTACTTTAGGTGTAGAATAGTGTAGATATTGCGCATATTCATCTCCCACCACTTGTTTCCAACTAAGTGATGGATTGACTGGTTTAAAACTAGCTTCCACATTAGGAGACATTAGGTTAGGAGGATGAGGAGGAGGATAAGAAATATTAGGTTCATGTGTGAGGTTAGCTAAAAGAGGTGGAAAGAACCTTTTATCTTATATATTTCTAACAAATTTTGTCACTAATACCATTATGGTGTTTACTTATAATAGAGGGGGCAAGTTTTATAGAATGGATGTTGTTTAAAGAGAAAGTAAGGTAGAGGTGGCAAATTGTATTAGGCAAATTACCTATCTATCCATAATTAACTGATGATGTTTGTGTTTGTGGTTTTGCAGGTGAATTATAAGGTGGGAAAGGAGATACGGATGTTCAGAGATGAATATAGTGGTGGAGAAAGGGTGAGGGTGAGCACCGGGTTGAATTAGGTTAAAATAGTAATTCAGTTTACAAAAAACACAAAAGCATATTTTGCAAGCAAGAAAACTAGAGCAAGTTTAAGCTTGAAAATGGGAGAAGGATAGGAACGAGCACAAAATAAGAGGGGAGTGGACTCTGACGCTACTTATGATTAATGTGATCCATGTATTGAGACGGAACGAAACAAAAATTTAGAGACAGAATAGAACAAAAATTGGAGACAATAAGGTGTTTAGTTGTCATGGACAAAACAGATAAAACTGTGTATCTCAAAGATAAAAATGTGCTTGGTTGCAGTTAACAGAACATAGAAAATAGTGTCAATGACCAAAGTACCTGTACAGTATAATATGATTGAAAAATGTAATTCATTGATTATTTTAAAACGAATGATTTTTATTAGTATTTTTTAATTGTATCTATAAATAAGGAATTAAAAAAATAAGGAACCTAAAAATTTAATGAAATGAGTTATTGAATAGCTAAAAATTCGTAAAAGTTAACAATAAAATGAATTACATAAATATTTTTATAATTGTATCAATATTTTTTAATTGTATTTGTATTTTTTAATTACGATGAAATAAAATGAAGAACTTAAATGAGAAACCTAAAAATTTAATAAAATGAGTTATTGAATAAAAAAAATCTTACAAGTAAGAAATTCTAGTACATAATAATTTAATAAAACATCTAAACATTCATGAAATTAATTAGATAATAGGTTAAAGATACATTCAAGCCTTATATTTTATTAAGAATGTCTTTTTTTGCTATTTATAGCAATAATATGGGAGTATTTTTGTCCAACAACCCGCACGTTTTGTTTCTATGACAGGCACAAGAAAATTGTGCTACAGTTTTGGAAGGAACAAAAAATTTGTGTTTTTGTGAACTGAAGACGAAACAAAAATGGGCAGTGTCAGTAACCAAACACTGCTGGACACAATATTTTTGTATTTTGTTATCTACCTCCACCCATGGAGACATCAACCATACGCAGCGCGAAGATGATAAAGAATAAATGAAAGTTCAGGAGCCATGGTAGCAATTAGAAGGTTGTATGGTATAGAAAGTGTAAGTGTAGAGAGAGAATACATGTCAATGGGAACAACACTTATAGAGAAAGGAAGCTATTGGGAGAAAAGGAACTAAAACAATGGATAATTCAAAAAAGATTTTCATATAAAGTTTTACTAACATTGATGCTAGTAATATTGTCATTCAATTTTATGTTAATTCCTTTGTCATTAAGATTAAACTATTTGCACTTAAATAGAATAAATTTCTATCCTTGATGTAATATAACTTAATTATCTTTAAAATAATACTATAGAAGTTAATGAAGTCATCCTTATGTTGTCCCTCAATAATAACTCCATAATTTTGGCTTATGAGATAATTGTCACATTCTTTTATGTGAAATATAACACCATTAACGACATAGCCTGTATATTTTTTTTACCACACATATTACGCCTACATGCCAAAAGAAGATAAAGCTTACATTGCTTCTAGAAATTTATAGTTATGTAACTGTATCATCTGTAGAAAAATCAAATAACTAAAGTTAATGTTGTAATATTAATGATAATATTCATTTTTATACTTTTACACAGATAACTTACATAGGTCTTAAACCATGATGGAAAGTTTATCTTATGCCTTTCTTCAACATTAACTTCACCTTTACTTATAATCTCACCTTTGTGCTCTCTATTTAAAATGTAAATTGATGTAATGTACGAAAGGTTGAATATTAAATTATAATATGAACTAATGTCTGAGAAATATTATATATACTCCATGTATGAGTCAACTTCCTTACAATTGTTTAAAATGTACCAATGGCCAATTTCAAGTTTCTCCTCAGTTAACTCCACATATTATCCTGTTCCAAGTGGCTTTAATTTTTGGGAGAAAACTGACAAGCCACCATCTTGGTCAAAATTGAAGTTGTGTTCTTATCTATTAAATCGTACCTCAACATCTTGTAAGTACAAAGAACAAAATGTCAAACATTTATTTGACATATAAACCTCTAGAATAAAGCTTCAGGTCGAGCTATATTATGCACATAATGCTTGAAAGAGCCCAAAAACCTAAAAAAGCATAAAAAATCAACATTTTTTACTAAATAATAACAAAAGACATCAAACGTAGAATTGAAAACAAATTAACTTTTAATCGGGAACATCCATCTAAATTGAATTGGCCACAAAAATTTTTTTCATATGGTAAGTGAATTGCCAAATGCACTATAACATCAAAGAATGATGGCGAAAAAAACTAGTTTAAGCTTTAAAAGGATCAAAGCAATGCCTTTTTTCATTTGTTCAAGTTATTCAAGTTTTTGTATCTTACAACATAATTGCTTTAAAAAATATCTAACTCACCCAAAATTGTCAACATATCCTTTTACAAATACTCATATATTCTAATAGGAAGTAACCATTATAGAAGCACATGGCAATCATGGCTCTTCAAGCCCAAAACTTTTCCTTGTTTACATTAACACAACAGGCTATATTAGAGGCATCCCCATTAAGAAAGTTAACTGACTTAAGCAACTCGAAAAAGTTTGTTTCTCTTTTTTTGACATAGTGTAACAAACAGATGGAATCATGTACGACTCATCATCTCTTCTTTTCAAATGCAAATATTTTCTTATATTCGTCTCTTCTAAATCTAATCTAGCATTAATTATGTGCTTCAATTTGCCATCAATACCTATCAAAGTGCCTAAAATATTCTCATAATTTTTTCAATGTGCATGACATCAAGATTATTACTTAATAGCAAATTCTTCTAATAAGGGAAATTAAAAATATTTTTTTCCAATTGGGACTAACAAAAGTTCGCTTTCACTTTCTTTTACTTGGTTGTTTGTTAGGAATAAAATCTTGCATATCTGATAATTGATCTAGCACATCATCACCTGAAAAGTGCAAAGGTGCTTTACTATGTTCTACTTTGCCATTAAACAATTTGCTTCTTCATCTTATATGCCTATGTGCTAAGTAAAGACAATGTCCCATATGACATATTTTTCTCTGTCGCCTTGTATAATGAGTTTGATGACTATACATAGGGCATATCATATACCCTTTAGTACTTCATCTAAGCAAATTGTTATAGGTTGAAAAATCATTTATAGTCAACAGAACAACCACATGCATTTTAAAATTTTCATCTTTGGCAGTATCATAAGTTTCTAACCTAACTTCCCAAAGATGTTTTAAATCATTAATTAATGATTACATATATACATCAATGTCTTTACCAAGAGCAGTAGACCTTGAAATAAGCAAAGAGAATAAGAAAAGGGCTCTTTAATGCATCTCCATGAGCATAATTATATGACATAAGAATTACCAACCACATGTTGTAAGTACTTACATTACCAAATAGATTAAATCCATCAGAGGCCAACCTAAATAGAACATTACAATAATCCTATGCAAACTATAGAAACTTTCAATCAAAGTGATTCGATGCCTTTGAGCCTATCCGATGATACATGACATTATCATTAATGAATTTTTTTATGCTACCTCATAGATGTAAACAACCTTTATAGTCTTGGTTTAACAGGGAAGTATCACAAGACTTTATGGGGTAATCTTTCTACCTTTTCCATCATCCATTTTCCACCTTGATGTGCCTCAGATTAGACATTGTTGAAGATCTTCAAACTCTTTCCAAAAGATAGTACAATCATACTTATAAGCATGTATTGATATATATCCTAATCCTAGGCCCTATAACCTTTTTTGCTTTATAGTAAGATTTAATCAATTCATGGCCGACCAATAATGTATCTTTGAGCGAATCAATTAACATGTCAAAAGATTTGTTACTCCACCTATTATATACATTCAAATGCGGCAACTTCATGAAAAAAAGATAGTTATTAGAAATTGGAGCAACCATAATATAATTCATCTCGGGCTTCTTTCAACAACTTCTCAAAATGATCTTGTGTACTTTTACCGAATGTATTAGGTATAATATTATCATCCATTGTCTCCATATAATTCTCCACATTCTCTAAAATTTCTAGGATTTTATTATGTACGTTGACATTGTTATCACCATCATCTACATCAATATTATTACCACCATCATCACCTTGATCAAAACTTCTGCCATTACTAACTTGAGAACATTCTCTATGATAAATCCATCGAGTATAGAATTTATCTATGTCTCAGATTAGCTAGGGATTATATACCACATCTTGAATTTGTTGTTGAAATTTAAGCAATATATGCATAGACAATGAATTTCATATTCTAAACCCATTTGATCTTCTACAAATTTCATGAAAGTCTTCACTCTTTCTAATTATTGACTGGACCATTTTTCATGAGTCATCCAACTTTTTTCTATATTGTTATTCAATTATAAGCTATCTACTAAATTAGTGAATGCAATTTAAGTTGCAAAAAACATAATGGTAAATCAAAATTAATATGTGATTTTATATTCTAACAAAGAATGCAGTTGGCTGGCTGATTGTGAAAATCTTAGAATAGAAGAAGAGTAAATATCTATAATTCAAAAATCAATAAAAATCAACTTTAAGAGATACATTGATAAACAATACATGCTAAAGAACACAGAGCTCTCACTAGAAAAGTACACTTATCACAACAACAATTCACTACATAAAATAAATGATATTAGGTCCTTAGGTTAAATCTCAAGAAATTGAACAAACCCAAATAGTGGCTACTATTGAATGGGTATAGTATTATAAAATACTCATTCTATATAATAGTAACTATATAAATAATTAAAAGCCTCTCCTCTATATCTTATATTCTTTGATTAAGGAAATATCAAAGAGAAGCATATAAAAAAACACTATTAATAAATAAGAACTAAAAATAAAATAAAAGAGTATTATTATAGAGATGTTACATTTAACTAATAACCACGCCAATTTTGAAACTATTACCAAAGATATCCAGTACCCAAATTTAAATTAGGCTTCATATGCCAATTTTAGTAATTAAAATCATAACCTAATTTAACAGAAAGCAAATTCAAAAGTTAAGAAAAAATAAGAAAAAAGAAAAAACCAAGAGAGGGAGACGAACATTGTGAGACAGAGAGTTTGAAAACGTTAAAAACCTGGGGCTTGAAAATGATGATGGTACTTGAAGGAAGGGGTAAGAGAAAGGTAGTGTGACAGAAGTTAAGACATAAAAGAGAGAGAGAGGGGGGATGAGAGAAGAAGAAGATGAAGTAAAAGAGAACAAGAGGGCTTATTTCTTTAATCAGGTGTTGAGTACCTAAACCTGTTGTTTTTGGTGTATAAATACTCACTTTATAACTAATAATAATATCTTATTAAAAAATCCATGAAATATTTATTTTTAAGGCATTGTTTGAATAAGATACGATTTAAAAATTTATAGCAAAATACTTACTATTGGCTATAGATTTCAAGATGTAGCAAAAAATATATCCAATAATCATATTTCTTGTAATGTCAATGATAAAAAGTTATGTTCCTTAAATAATTAGCTCACCAAAATTTTTTAGTTTTGAAAATCATTTCTTAGTTAAAAAAGATGTAACTAATAATAATTAACTACAAAATCTATAAATAGCCTATTGATCAAATTTATTTTTGCGACATAAATTAGGTCATAGCTAATAATCTTTGAAAAAACCCATGAAGTATTTATTTTTAGGGCATTGCTTCAATAAGATACGATTTAAAATTTTTATATCAAAATACTTACTATTGGCTATAGATTTCAAAATGTAGCAAAAAATATAGCCAATAATCATATTTCTTGTATTGTCAATGATAAAAAGTTTTGTTCCTCAAATAGTTAGCTCAACAATTGCTAGGGAAGCTTGGCAAAAACTTGTAGCCACATATGCCATTGGTTTAAGAGCTTAACTAAGAACCACAAAGTCTAAACTCTTTCATCTTGAGAAAGAAAATTCAAAGTTAATCACTTAGGACATGTTTAGTAATCAGTTGAATGGGTTGGTGATTTGAACCCAATCAACTAGAAATGAAAATGCTCCTACGTAGGAGCTTTTTGTTCCTACAGTCAAAATTTAATATACGAAAAGATGATTATGCCCTTTGAGTTCTTGCTGATACCTATATTTAAAGCTTTCTTTGCAATTAGAAATCAACAAGGAAACTAACACCTTCACTGCCTTCTCTTCCAATCATCTTCGTCTCCTAATCAAGTCTCACATATAAGAGAAGTGAAAGAAAACAACAATAAGAAAAATTTGATGAATTAAGAATGTTATTGTAGCATAATTAAAACTAAATTCTTAATTCATCAACTTCTCTCTTATTATATGAAAGTGTTATTGTAGTATAATTGAAACTAAATTCTTAATTCATCGACTTCTCTCTTATTGATGTTTTCTTTCACTTTTATTGCCAACTAGTTCACTTAATTCATACATAAATGCAAAAAAGCCAGTAACTTGTATTGTCAAGTGATTAAAGGATAATGTAGTAACACTAAAAGCTTATCCAAGCGGATCTTGCGACTTCTATAGTTGTTTTAGAATGCATATGAAAGGTTGTGTTCACAACTCCTAGCAAATATTCAAGCTACAATTTTTTAGTCATAAATTAGGAATAGAATGCTGACTTTAAAAGAAGATGAAAATGGAAAGAATTGCATAAATTTCTAATGGATAATAAAACAGTATAGGTGAATAGGACTTCTCTAAAAAACTTGAGATGAAGGTCCAATAAAAACCAAAACAAATAGGAATACATACATCCTATTTCAAAAAGTAGTATAGATATACAGAAGGTTGATTCCTTATCTAAACTTGATTCACTATATAGTTAATCTCCTGCTAAGCGTGGAACAATGCATATTTCAAACAGGATTATACTATCAAGAAGCAAACTGAAGTACAAACAAACCAGGCGAGCCATCATCTTGTAGCAATTGCCATGACTTGAGCTGCGGTAGTGGCCTAATATAATGAAGATGGACTTTTTGATGTAGAAGGTGATATTTGACACCTAACTCTTCAAAATTCTTTTTCAAATTTAACACGAGATCAGATCTTCGATTTTTCCTATCCCCGATGTTCTGAAAGTTTATTGTGTGATTAAAGAGCCATTTTCATCTTGTTCACATCCTCAATTTCCTTAACTTGCAAGTTGTATCTTGGATGCCAGTGCTAAGGCTTGCTTTCCAAGTACCTGAAATCTCAAAGAGGGGCAGGATTTAGAATATTCAGAAGAAAGAAAGCTTAAACAAAAAGTTAAACGGTTAAAAAGAGTATTCAGTTCCCTATGTCATTATCATCATCATCACCCAGTCCGAAATCCCGCAATGAAGCGGGATTTGGAGAGGTCTGGTAGTACGCAGCCTTACCTCTACATAGTAGAAAAGCTGTTTCTGATGGACCCACATGCATATGAGACAATATACGAATGATGCAGGTTACAGAAATAAAAACAAGGTGCAGGTCAAAAGATAAAAAACTTAAAAAA
>JANZXR010000172.1:5810154-5836631 GCA_027575705.1 Erythroxylum echinodendron
TTAAATATGGTATGGATAAGGTGAAACCTATGTCAACTCCTATGCACCCTTCAAACCCTTTATCTAAGGATGAAGCAAGTAAAAAGGTTGATCAAACCCTTTTTAGAGGGATCATTGATTCTTTGCTTTACCTTATAGCAAGTAGACCTGATTTTTTGTTTAGTGTCTATTTGTGTGCTAGATTTCAAGCAGATCCTAGAGAATCTCATTATATTGCTGTTAAAAAGATTTTGAGATATGTATCAGGTTCTACTGATCTTTGCTTAATGTATGAGAAAAGTAAATATTTGAAGTTAATTAGCTACTGTGATGCTAATTACGCCGGAGACAGAATTGATAAGAAGAGTACAAGTGGAGGGTGTCACTTTCTTGGCCATAATTTAGTTTCATGGTTTAGTAAGAGGCAAAGATCAATTGCACTATCTACTGTAGAAGCTAAATATATGTCTGCTACAAGTTGTTGTTCACAGACATTATGGATTAAGTCTTAGTTAAAAGATTATTAAGTAAAAGAAGAATAAATCCCAATCTTCTGTGAAAACATAAGTGCTATCAACCTATCAAAGAATCTAATACAACAATCAAGGGTGAAGCATATCGAAGTTAGACATCATTTTCTAAGAGACTATGTACAGAGAGGAGTCGTCAATCTTCAATTTACTGAGACAAGACATCAATGGGCAGATATCTTTACTAAGCCTTTGAATGAAGAAAGATTCAAAGAAATCAAACGAAACTTGAATTTGGTTGTCTCTAGAGACCAATTATCTGACACGTCATGACCCAGATGATTCTTACAAAAGGAAGATAAAAAGTTTTAACTCTTCAAAATCCAGTAATTAAAAGTTACAAACAGTAATTATTTTTGGAGAAAATGTAAAGGAAATCCTCTCAGACGGTTCAGAACTACACCTACTCTAGAAAACTCTTAAAATCCTCTGAAATCGGTTTTTGCAAAACTCTAAAAAACAACTGTTCATTTTGAGACCTTTCAGTTACGCTCTCATCTTCAGATCTTAATCTCATTTCCTTGAGAAGTTCCTACTATCTAAAGATGACAATGGAGCAAGAAATGATTTATGGAAAGCATGTTGATTTTGAATCTTTGAAAGAGAATCAGATGGACATTGAACCCGAAGTTAAGGCAGCTAGATGGAAAAACTTCTTTCAGGTTCGTGACACAGTTTATCTGAATGAAGTGTATGATTTTTGGAAGAATGCAAATGTGGTAGATGATACAGTAGTATCATTGGTGGATAGATTGTCGGTTATCGTGACACTGCAGCTGATCGAGAAGGTTAGTGGATGTCTATGTGTTAGGGAAGAGGTATCTTATAACCGTAGATGGATGATTCAAAATCGTCTAAAAAAGGCACTGGTAAATCGACAACTCTATGGGTGTAGTGACCCAAAGGATAAGAAGTCGTCGAACCTTGTTCTAAAGGCTAGGGTTCTACACAACATACTTTTTCACTGCGTTCTACTAAGAATAGGATCAAGGAATGTTGTGACAATGATAGATGAACAATGCCTGTTCTACCTACTTAACCATAAGGCTATCAATCTTCCACACCTGATTCTCAGGTACATGATGAAGATGAAAAAGGACTCTAATGCTTATCCGTACGGCATACTGCTGACAAGAATCTTTAGAGATTCTGGAATTTTCCTGGACAGAGAAAACAGGGTGAAGATGAACATTAAAAGTGTTATTAATATAGCAACCATTGGTAAAATGGGATTGAGTACAACTTCTATGCCAAAAGCAAGGATTGAAGGGCAGCATACACTCAGATGCAGCATGAGTGGAAATGTTACTCCCAAAGAGAAAAAGAAACCTCAATCTTCTGAAAGAATGGCTATAGAAGAAAAGAAGAAATAGTCTAAAGTAGCAGCTGAAGCTAAGACGATGAGGAAAACAGAATAAAGCTAGGTGAGTCTATCTGGAAAACAATTTCATTAAAAAGAAAGGCAGAGGAACTTGACTTTGAGAAAATCAAAAAATCAAAGAGATCACCAAGGGTATTAACTCTCCAATAAGAAGAACAGAAGAGAGGAAGTCGAATGAATCTTGGTGCACAATCTCAACAGATAGAAAGGACACCACAAGCCACAAGATCTCTAGTCTCAATTCTGCAACAAGTGCAGATGGAGCCATCCAAAGAGACTAGAATTAAGAAGAAGTTAGATTTTGAAAGAAAGAGAACTCAACCCCAACCATCTTTTGGACTGGCTGAAGAAAGTAAAAAGTTAAAAACTAGTTAGAAAGAAACCACTTCAATTGGGAATCAACAAAAAGAAAAATCAGTTGAAGACAGAGTGGAATCTCATAGTCCTATCAGAAAAGAGGACTTGAAAATAAAGTTGATTGAAGAAGAGGTACCTGTTAAAAGCAAAAGCTCAATAATAATCAGAGAACCTGTGAAAAGATTAGTCAAGGTATAGCTTGAATCTATTCTGATCAATAATCGGTCTATGCATCTTTTAAATCATGAAGAAAGGAGATTATATGGGATTCTGAGGGATGAGAATTCAGAACCCTATCCACAGAAGATGGCAAAAGATCAGTATACTATCTACCTAGCTACGAGTAGAACATTGATCAAGATCGTACCTAACATACAACCAAGAGCTTTAAACATTGTACGCAATGTTGAAAAAGGGAAATAGAAGATATACCCTGAAAGAACAATAGGTGACCTAACTGAAGAATAGATACATGAAGCAGTGAGGAACATAGATGAAGCATGTCATGCAATACAATCAAGAGGACTCTATGTTTCCCATCACATCTCAAAAGCATCAAGAAGTAATTGTGGATGCTTCACCACAGGTGCAAGCTCTCAGGTAGTTGGCAGGGTGACTAAAGGACAGTATAGATCTGTCCAGGTTGGAGGTATATTTGTCAACTTAGAGACTTTTGTGCACCTGATTATACACTTTAGTCCTTTTAAGTTTCGTATCCTCACTTAAAGATGTCCTTCACCTTCTTGGAAAAACCATTCCTAAACTACCTAGACCTGATGAACTTGATCTCCCAGAAGGAAAGCAATTCTTCAAACCTCCTACCCTAAAAATAATAGAACTCAATGTCTTACCCTCAGAAACAGTTGTTGTTACAACCTTCTATCCATCGAGTCCAATTCAAAAAGTTAAAACTATTGGAATGGAAAAAGTAAGACATTCTGAGCAGTGAAGTAAGGAAGCCTTAGTGAAGGAAATTACAAAAATTAATACTAATATTGATGATTTACAAGATTCAGTGGATGATCTATAAAGCTCAGAGAATGATCTACGAAACTCGGTTGGTGATCTACACGAGGAATTAGTTTATATACAAGTTATAACAGAAGCAGACCTTAAGTTGATCAGAACAGAGATGCAGCATGTGTTTTCTGAAATAATGAAGAATCTGAGGTAACATTTTTTAGTGATAACAAATAGGGAGAGAAGAGAAGAGAGAAGAAAAAAGGGGAGACAGGGGGAGACAAGTCTCCCCTTTTTTTCTTCTCGCTTCTCTTCTCCCCCTATTTGTTATCGTCAAAAAGGGGGAGATTTTTAAGTCAAGAGGACTTTACGATGATTAATTTTGATAACAATCAAATAATAATAATGTTAGAAACAAATGAACGTTTTTAACAAGTATGTTAAGTGTACAGACACAGACGTAAAATAAATACAGACGCAGACGTAGACGCAGCCGCAGACGCAAAATCAATACAGATGTAGATACAGACGCAGACGCAAAGGCTATATAGACACAGACGTAGACGCAAAGACTATATAGACACAGACGCAGACTTAAACACAGACGCAAAATAAATATAGACGCAGACGCAGACGCAGACGCAGACGCAGATGCAGACACAGATGAAAAGGTAACACAGAAGCAAAGAAGACATAGACGATACCACGAAGATACATTAGTACATCAGAATAGTTATTTAGTCAGAGTTAGTTATAGAACTCAACTAAATGACGGTTACCTAGAAACAGTTATCAAGAATCAAAAAGCCATTATCAAGAGTCAAGAAGCAGTTACAGACGAAGGCTATAAATATTAGTCGCAGTCAAAGATGCTAGAATCTTAGAAAATCTAAGACAAGTTAGAAAGCTAGACAATCTGAGAGAAAATTCTTACAGTGCTTACTTAGAATAGAGCTAACATTACTGTAACAAAAGCTCACAATCTTTTTCTAGTGAGAGAAAGAAAAGGTTGATACATTGAGAGGCTAAGATAGTGAAAGAATACTTTGTAAAAGACCTGAAGAGGCTCTGGAAAGGAAGAAAGAATACTTGTAATTGTTTGGAAAATAGTGAAACACTCAGACAAACTCTGAGGACTAGACGTAGCCCACGGTTTGGGGTGAACTAGTATAAAAATCGCAGTGTCTATTTTCTACTCTTTACTTTAGTCTATTTTGTTGTTAAAAATTGTAGAGAAGTAATTTCCGATTTACCTACGTAATTTGTGATATTCTTTTAATAAAAAGAGAAGTTCTTTTCAAGATTTTATATTCAAAAAGGAAGATACACCATTCAAACCCCTTCTTGTGTATCTAGTTTCTTGAACGTAAAGTCTATACTAACGTGTGATTTATTTCAATTTGCGCATCTACCTGATGTAGGCCACGATCGTTGTCCTCCATGCCACAATCTTGGGCTGTGTTATGGGCTTCTGTCACGATCGTGGGCTGGCTCCAGTGCTTTGTCAAGATCATAAGTCGTTGTTTTGACCTGAGTGTCTCCAAAACTTCTCCATTCCTCGATGTTGACCCTGAAATGCTAATAAACACTTCAAGGTACCTCAAAAACATAATATTTAAACTAACATAATATTTAAACTAACACAATTCTAACCTAAACATATACTAAACAATTAAATTAACACTTAAATACATAACAAACTATGCCCTAAAACATGATGCATTTCACATTTATCACAAATCCTATTTTTTAAGAAATCAAATCATATTTGAACAATATTAACAATTCACAATCAACTACAATAATAAAGAATACGTAACTACGTATTAATGTTAAGGAAATGAGGAACTTTATAAGACACATTAGATTTTATTATAAATTTATTAAAACCTTTACCTAACTTATTACTAAAGGATGTAAGATTTTATTTTTATAAATATTATGTAGGTGCATTTTGTAGGTTAGGTTAGAGGAAGTGCTAATATCTGCTACAATTATGCAACCATCAGATTAAAACCTCTTATTCGATGATATGTATGATGTAAGTGATTACATAATAGAAGTAATGTTGGGCCAAAGAGAGGATAAGAAGGTACATGATATCTATTATATGAGTCATTTATTGGATGAAGAGCTAAATTATGCTACTACTGAAAAGGAACTACCTAGTAATGGTGTTTGCTACTGATAAATAATTCAGGTCATACCTAACAGGATCTAAAAGTATGGTGTATATTGACCATTCAGTCATCAAGCTCCTCTTAAGCAAGAACGAAGCAGAACCAAGACTTATTAAATAGATCCTTTTCCTGCAAGAATTTGACTTGGAATTTGAGATAAGAAGAGAACTAAAAACTTAGTAGTTGATCATTTGTCTTGATTAAAAAGTAAGTGCAAGATTAGAATGGTGAAGATGAGTCGCCCATAGATGAATCTTTTCCAAATGATCATTTATTTGCCATCTCAAAGCTAGAAGTTCTATGATATGCAAATTTTATAAACTTCCTTGCATATGGAATTCTACCACCTAACCTAAGTTACCAACAAAAAAAATTCTTTTCAAATGTTAAATAATACTATTAAGATGAGCCTTTCTTATTTAAGGGATGTGTTAACAATGTATTCAAAAGGTGTGTACACAAGGAAAAAGTGTAGAGTATTGTTTCTCATTGCCACTCCTCATCTTATAGCAATCATATTAACTCCTAAAAAGTAGATATTGTCATCTTCTAGTCATAAGGCTTATTATGCGAACAAGGCATTAATTTTTGACTTGAAGGTTGATGTTGAATGATGATTACTCCAATTCCGTGAGCTTGATGGCCCAAGATTAGATTCATATGAAAGTTCCAATATTTATAAAGAAATGACCGAGCATTGACACGATAAGAAGATCATTTGTAAGGAGTTCTATAAAGGATATTAGTGTTGATGGTAAAACCTATCTACTTATTTTACGCTAAAAAAATTGCAAGTGAACGAGTTGTGACTTGTGGCTTAAAAGATTAGATATCGATCCCACAGGGATTGATGCCCAAACACTACTTAATTTAGATAAAATTTTGTTTAAGAAGCAAAATTGTTTAGTAAAAATAATCTGAAAATTTTAATAAAAATTGAAAGACTAACTCAAAATTGTAGACAATGCCAACGTGAAAAAAATCAAAATTAAAAAATCTAAAGGCTAGCGATTACTTGTTTCCCTATTTTGTCTCTCTCCTATTTTATTGATTGAATTGTATCTCACTTAGATTTTCAAATGTATTAACTACCCTCTCTCAAGGTGTAATTAATTGTTCCTAATTGAATTAAAGGGAATCGATTGGATAATCTCTCAACCTACCCAATGATTCGATTTATGCAACTAGTTATTAAACTATCTTATGGGTGATCAATTGCCTAGCCGAGATCTCTCTTCTAACGATTCAATTAACATGATAATTGTAAGTCTATAGGTCGCCAACTCTCATTGTACAATTCTACATAAATTTATCTTACTCTCTTGATTTGTCGCAAGATAACAAATTAAATCAACAATCATTAAAAGCAATTTCATTCAATTTAGTAAAATAGGAGTTATAATAAAATAGTTCAAAAGCATTCCCTAAAACTGAATCAACCTAACATGGTCTCCATAATATCATCAACATTCAAATAAACATTTTACAAAGACTAGAAGAAGTAAGATTGACAGAAAATTGAGCAAGATTGACAAAAAATGGAGTAAAATTGAATAAAAAGACTCCCTCTCTTCTTTGCCAAAATTTGGAAATTTTGATGTTGATGCGTTATTTTGCCCTATCTTGAAGATGATCCTTGATTTCAATCCTTCCCTACAGCTCCAAACATATGTTCTTCACTCAAAAGATGGTCTTTCTATAGAAGGGTTTCGTCCTCCCTTAAGATTGAGGCTTAATGATTCTTAAATAGTCCAAAAACCCTAAGTTTAATAAAGCCCTGCTATTGTCTTGGGAATTGGCAACAAATGCACTCATCTTTTCTTCTCCTCTTTGATCTCTAGTTCAACCTCCAAGTTGCTCCATCTTCCTTCTTACATAAAAATAGTCAATTCTTACCCTAAATTAACCTCAAACACAAAAGAAAAACAATGAAAATCAAACTAAACAAAAATATACAAAATGAATCCTAAACTATAACAATAATCAACAAGTATGCAAGAAAACACATGCCAATTACATAGAAAAACATAAACTAATGCACACCTATCAATATCTCCACACTTGAATCTTTGCTTGTCCTCAAGCAAAATAAATACAATCACTCAAGTCTATCATTTCATCTTCACAAAGATCAAAGCATACAATCCCTCAAATTTAGACTAACTCAAATATTAAGTTAAAACACATATCATGACTACTTTTTCATTGGTGTACATAAGCAAACTCAACAATGGACACCATCACCCAAAGATAAGTAAAGATGTAAAAAGAATTTTCCTCACGATTTTCACTCATTTCTCTCAAGTGTTTGATGGTTAGTGTTTCGCTCAAACTTCTTATATAAAACTATACTACTATAGGCTTGCTAATACACTAATTCTTCTCTATAATGATTGCATGCATAAATAGATCAAAAGGACTTGTTTAGGATTGTAATGTGGTCAGGGTTAAGGTGGGTAACGAGGAAAAAAGGGTTAAGCACAAGCATTAGTAAAATAAAAAGCAGATAAAAAGGGGATAACAAAACATAACTCTGGCGTATATAAATATAACTGATATTCTGCTCTTATTGACGCTACTCACTTGTTCTTCACCCTTTTCTTTTCTTTTCAATATTTTTTCTTTTTTTCATTTTTCTTTCTTTTTCATCATACATGGAAGAACTAAGAATATATTAGTAGATAAATAAAATGTAAGCCAAAGGCAGAAATATACTTAACTCTTCTTGGTAAAATTTTTATAGCGATCCCAACTAATATGTTACTTAATACTCTACTAAGCTTGTGAATGGCTAGGTTAAAAAGGTTTAAAGCTTTAAAATCTCGGTTATTTTCAAGAATTAAAAGGTTAAGGCACAACGGGGGTAGCAAGGGATAATAAAAAAGGTAGGTCGTTTAAGCCAAGGGTTAAAACAAGAAAAAGAGCCCAAATAATCTATTAAACATGCATCCAGCAGACTCAAACCGATTCAAATCAAGTTCTGAAGGTAGTAACCTAAGGAAGTAACACTTAACAAAGAAATAGAATGACTATGGATGGAGTCATATGGCTCAATCCTCACTTTGGCTCAAATGAAAACTCATTATACATCTCTATACTACCTCATTGTTCCAAATGTCAATTTGTAACTAAGCTTATATACCCAACTACTTTTCATCACTCTGTATGGTTCACCCTCTACTCAAGTAGCCTAATCTGAGTTCAAGCATGCATTCAATCTAATTCTGACTACCAAGACAAAATTTCATGGCAATATTTATCAGAGTGATTCAAGTATGGTTCCATTGCTGACACAAAGCACATATAATACGCCTAAACATGCATCCTATGTAGCAAAATGCAAACAATGCAATTATAAAAGTCAAAGTCACCTCCCCACACTTAAAGTTCACATTGTCCTCAATGTGACAAGTCAACCACCAAATATGAGAAAATGACCTTAAACCATACAAAAGAAATTAAAACCCACAAATGACATGAAACCAAACAAAATGAACTTGAACCAAACAAAAGAAATAACATGAATGAAAATAAACAAGAGAAACAACAGAATTTAAAAAGAAAAAGGGTAAGAAAAGCTTAGTCAGATGATGGTGGCAACAGTGTTAGTGAAGGAGCTTCAAAATTATTCCTCCGACAGAAGTTAAGGAACCTCCTCTTCAAGCTGTGCTGCTCCTTATGGACTTACGGCATTTGTGTGCCGAGCTTGTTGATTTGGGATGTCATTTGTTGAGAATTGGCAGCCATCTGATTGAGGATTTGTTAAAGTTTTTCAACCTCCACTAGTCCACGTTGTTCCTCCTCCACTGCTGGCTCCGGCATTGTTTGGGATGTGGAGGGTCTGTTTGTGACTATACGTGCATCCCTCCTGCTCCTCATTACAGTGCGTGTCTAAGGATCTCAGAATTTCATAGAATGGAACTACAAAATCTCATAACATTTGAAATATGATATATCAAACATATCGTGTGGAGTTATACGCAAATTCTCCATATTAACATATAAAACACATCCAAAGCACAAGCAATATGAGACATCCCAAAAAATGAACTCTATTTATTAATAACACTCACTATTGATTGAAAAATCCTCTAAGGTGTGTTGATTTTAATTTTTCGATCTATGCACCATAAAAAGAACATCTCTTTTGCTAAGCATTTGTTTCTTTATGTTTTATTAAACACAGTTAGACATATAAATTTATGTAAAAGTAGATGCTCAACACTTCAGAATAAAGAATTAGGTGCATTGCGTGAGTCGAAATGTTCCTCACCCATGAGAGTATTCCAATAAGAGTCAATATCAAAATCACCGTGACCATCTACAACTTTTGCATTCGATAAATTGAAAATTTCATGCATAACAGGATAATTAAGTTTAAAAACATTTCCACCTAAACTAAACCAAAACACATCCATTTTTGGGTTAAATCGGACTGTTGTGAAGCTCTCAAGGTTATAGTAAAATAAATAGGTAGATCACACCGAATAAACCGACTCCACCCTATGTTTGTAGGTAATTGCTCAAGTTGTCATCTCACTCCTATGGTCTCTAGCAATTCAAAATCAAAATACCTAGGAGTGACTATTTGTCTATTTCTAAGGTCATGAAAACTCGTATCTTCTTTTTTTGAGTAAATAGAGAAATAAGAGCTGTAAATTACTGCTAAATCACTCTTGCCTTCCCCGAAAACCTCATGGTGTAATTCATCGGTCATGTTAGTTGGTCTCTGAACCATCCTCGTACTTGGTGCCATTGTAAAAGGAAAATCTGCAAAATGAGAGAAAAAGAGTGAAGTTTAAATTTTAGAGAGAGTGAGTGAAATCTTACCCTAATCTATGTGTTTTGGAATGATTAATCCATGAAAAGAATAATTATTGGAAGAATAATGAAATAGTTGAAGAAAATACTAAGAATCTAGAAGAAAATTGAAGATTTTAGAGAGTGGGAGGAGGATTTTCGTGAGTTAGAGAGAGAAAGAGTGAAAAATTTTAGAGTAGGTGAAAGAAGAAAATGGGAGGGGGGATGGTGGGAATTCCCACAATTCCCACGATCGAGGGTTTTCTCTCCAGATACTTTCTGGAGAGCTTTCCCACGCTTGTGAACTTATTCCCACGATCGTAGGAATTGGTGATTCTCACAAATCCAATCCTTCTTCTAGGCTTAATATTACTTCTCTATGATCTCACAATCTACAAACACATTAAATTAAGATCATCAACAAGAATTTTGAAAAGAAAACAAATTGAAATTCTAACAAAAACCAATTTAACATCAATCAAATTCAAATCAAACATGATCATAACTAAATAAATCAAGTAAACAAATAAACAAAGACAATTAAAAGAAAATAAAATCTCATGGGTTGGCTCCCACGCAGTGCTTCTATTAATGTTAGTAGCTCGACACTCTTCCTTAGAAACTCAGCCAGGATCAATTATAAATGACTTACTTCCACCTTTTTCATTCAACATTGGTTTTGTAGCCTATAAGTAAGCTACAAATTGTAAAATAATTAAAAGGACAATATAGATAACATTATGAAAACCGATTAAGCTCAATAATGTCTTTTTTTTAGTGAACTGTCAATATAATAGGGAATAACAAAACTCATTGAATCTTTCATTGAATCCAACAGTTTGTCCTGTACAAAGGTGAGTTGCTCTTTTTCTTCCTTAATCACCTTTGTCTTCTTTGCTTCTTCCACTACCCGATCAAAGACTTTCATAACTTCTTCAAACTCGATCTCTGTTGTCATCTATTCTTCGTCCTTTTGTTCTTCAGAAGATTCCAACACACCAATTATCCTGAATGATCTACTATCATTCGAAATCTTAAATACATCATTCATGTTGAATGTCTCTTGATCATCATTAATCCAAAAGATAGAATTTTTTTATGAAAATCTAAGTAAGATTTTTCGATGTTCACCTTTAGTATATCAAGAACTGGTGAATAATAGGGAGGTTGGTATTCTTTTCTTCAATCTCTTTTTTCATCTCTTGTTCTTCAATAAAGTAGGGTTCAGCATGGTGTTCCACTGGTTCTTCTAGCTGTTCCTCATTCTCAAGTGTGATAGCTTCATATTGCTCTCGTTGATGTAATTCCATATTGCTCAGAGATTCTTCCACACTTCTCTTACAAAATTCACAGGAAAGCTATTGTTGGATCCCGAACTTTTCTTAGAAGTTAGAATTATTAAATGAGAAATCGTTAGCGTTTAGTCATGAGTAAAAAATCAGAATTCTTGAATTTGAAATTTTATGGAGTCTATTTATGAATATTTTTTAATTATATATGGTTACATGGATTAAAAGGAAGAGTTAAATTAAGTTAAGGAATTAGAAGGCATTAGATTAGATATGGAAGGGTAAGTTTGGAAAGCTAGAAGTTGTCTTAAAATTTATAAGAAAAGAAGGTGAAGAAAATCGTGTAAGAAAGAAAGAAAGAGAAAAGTCATAGAAAAACCTAGAAGAAACTAGAGAAAGAGGAAGAGAGTCGTATAAGGGAGAGACGTGTTTGATAGGTTAGGAAAAAAAAGAGAGTTGTATAAGTAAGAAAGAAAAAGAGAAAAAATGTAGAGTGAAGTAGAAGAAGAGAAGTAGAAACCAAACCAGAAAAGAAGAAGAAGGAAAGAAAGATAAAGGAGATAAGAAGTGGAAGAAGAAGGTTCAGCTGAGTTTTAGGTAACTGCTTATCTTTTCTTCTTGTTTTGGTAGAAGAAGCAAAAACTAGTGAGAATAAATATATGTGTTAAAAATGAATGGATAAAGGAGAGAAGAAATCTATTTTAATTTTCATGGATTTTCTACTAGATATTAGTTAGTTTAGCTTAGTTAAACTAAGAGTAGATTAAGTCTAAGTTTATTTTTGGATAATATAGTTTTATGGAAGTTTTATTTGTGTATGTTGATTGAATGAAAATATGTTTGTTTGAAGGGAACCAAGAACTTCGAAATCATAAACAAGAGGAAAGACAAGTTTGAGCTTAGATTTATAAGTAAAGATGTGGGTAATATGTTTATAGTTGTTATGTTGATAAGCTGAATTATTTGCTTATATGCATACTTAAATGCTTGCTTTTATTCATTGTGAATGTGGGAAAAATGTTTTGTGAATTTAGTATCATGTTTGCTTTGTAAGAATCCTACTGTTTTGATGTTAATGAAAAACAAAAAATTTAAGAAGCATGAAAATATGATCATAATATGAAATATGTAAACATCAGAAATTTGCTTATGTGGGTAAGAGAGATACCATTTCGTTTGTCACGTGCACGTTGACCTATAGCCTTCTCTTAATTGCCAGATTGTGGCATATCATCTCTAAAAAATGGACTCATTTCGTTCATAGTGTAAACTTCAGTTTTGCCATTTCGTTCTATGGGATTCTCTCAAGCCGTTATATGTGTGCATTTTGCTTTAAATTGCTAAACACGACATATGATTGAGTGCTATATTTTGATGATTGAAAATTTTATCTGATTCAATTTGTGTAAGAATATGGTTATCTGTGAGCTTGAACTATGGATAATTTATATTTAAATGTGATATAAATTTCTGTATATGTTTGTTTGTATGTATGTGGTTCGTCACTAATGGCTATAAACGTATTAGCCACTGAGCTTCCCAGCTCACCCTATTATCTTTCCACTTCTCAGGTGAAGAATCAATAGATCATTGAACCTTGGAAAAACTTTGGCAAATCTCCAAGAAATATTTTATATTATGCTACTGATGTGGCTTTTGTTTGTAATTGAAGTTATGTATGAACCATGCAACATCTAAGAAATGAAATTTTGTCTTCTGGAGAAATGAATGAAAGAAGGGTTGAGGAACTTCTTTTGTATATGTGCAAAAAATTGCTTTTCTATTAGTGTTATTGTTTTGGGAATAAATAGTTAGTTGTTTAAAGTTTTTGGATAAATTCTTCTTAAGTAAATTGATAGGTTAAGAGTCTATTTTGTTAGGAGTCTTATATGTGTGGATTGTGTTTGTTGGATTTGGGTCTTTTGTTATTGTGAGAATGTATATTGACAAATGAGAGCAAAGAATGAGAAAAGAAAAGGGGGAAGAAAACGTATTCTGAATCTTTAATGAATAAATTGCATTGATCTAGGCAGAATTAAATAAAATTATCTTTATGAAAGTTGTAGCTCTTTCTCTTAGCTTTCTAACAACATAAAGTTTATAATTTTTGGAATTGGGGATTGAAAGGTATATTAAATTGAAGTAGGAGTGTGTAGTTATGAATGTCGCAATAGTGAGCACGATCGAGACTTTTGGTGAATAGTGAGGTTTGTCGCGATCGTGCTTGTGCACAAGCACGATCACTACTCCTCTTCCCTCTCATGCCTGTGATTTTTGGTTGTCACGGCCATGACATTTTTTACTGCATAACTGTGGCATTTTTTATTTTTTTTAATTTGTTTGTTTATTTGTTTTTACTCCCACCAAGAAATTTAATTATTTTTATCTTGATGTTAAATATATATATATACTTTTATTTTCCAAAATTCCCCAATTTTGGCATCTTGTCGCCACAAAATAAGGACCAAAACCTAGGGCCAACAGCTGTCTTACTTGAATCTCCAGGTTATGAATAAAAGTGGCATGATTTTTAAGAATTTGATCGAATTGCTTTTCCATTCTCTTTTGACTTTCCTCTTGGCTAGACAACATCCTCATCTGGTTCTTTCTTGAGCTACCAGTTTGGAACCAAATATCTCCATAAACTTGTCCAAATTACTCTCCATCGCTCTAATTTGATCTTGCTGAAATTCAAAAAGGTCTTGATGTCCTATGTGAGTACTTACATTGTTGAACCAATAAAAATCTAGGTGGTTCTGCCATCCCACAGTGTATGTGTTCCAATAAGAATCAGTACTTCCTTAACCATACTGTGCTTCATTGTAATTTACAAAAGTTCCTTGCTCCCTATAATGACTGTCTTCCATCATTGTTTTTTCTATTTCTTCTCGACATTTATCTCTTTAAATGTCTCATTCTTCATTCTAAGATGTCTTGATGTGTTACCAAATTCTGTTAATCTTCGTATATTCCTTGTGTTCATGCACCTGCAAATACACAAGAAAAAGTATCAAAAACTCTTAAATCAAAGTAATCTAAATTAAACAGATGTTAAATAATCAATCCCCGACAACTTTGCCAAGAACTTGTTGATGGTAAAACCTATTTACTTGTTTTACGCTCAAAAAATAGCAAGTGAATGGGTTGTGACTTGTAGCTTAAAAGAGCAAATATCGATTCCAAAGGGATTGATGCCCAGTCACCATTTAATTTAGATAAAACTTTGTTTAAGAAATGAAATTGTTTAATAAAAATAATCTAGAAAATTTAAATAAAAATAAAAAGACTAACTCAAAATAATAGACAATACCAACGTGCAGAAAAATCAGAATTAAAACATCTAAAGACTAGATATTACTTTTTTCCCTATTTTGTCTCCCTCCTATTTTATTGATTGAATTGCGTCTCATCATAGATTTCCAAATGTATTAACTACCCTCTCTTAAGGTGTAATTAATTGTTCCTAATTGAATTTAAGGAAATCAATTGGACGATCTCTTAACCTACCTAATGACTCAACCTAATCAACTAGTTATTAAACTATATTATGGGTGATCAATTGACTATCTGAGATCTCTCTTCTAAAGATTTAATTAACGTGATAATTGTAAGTCTATAGGTCGCCAACTCTTGTTATACAATCCTATATAAATTTATCTTACTCACTCTCTCGATTTGTTGCAAGATAACAAAAAATCAACAATCATTAAAGACAACTTCATTCAATTCAATAAAATAGGAGTTCTAACAAAATAGTTCAAAAGCAATCCCTAAAACTGAAGCAGCCTAACATGGTCTCCATATCATCAACAACATTCAAATAAACTATTTTACAAAGAATGGAAGAAGTAAGATTGACATAAAATTGAATAAAAAGACTCATGTTGATGTGCTATTTTGCCTAATCTTGATGATGAACCTCGATTTCAATCCTTTCTTGAGGCTCCAAACATACATTCTTCACTCCAAATATGGTCTTTCTATAGAAGGGTTTCATCCTCTCCCAAGATGGAGGCTTAATGATGCTTAAATAGTCCAAAAACTCTAAGTTTAATGAAACCCCACATATTGTCTCGGATTATGATTCCCACACTCATAGGAATTTGCCTGATTCTCACAATCGTGGGAATTAGCCTGATTCCCACGATCGTGGGAATTTGCAACAAATGCACTCCTCTTTTCTTCTTCTCTTTGATTACTAGTTCAAAGTTGCTCCATCTTTCTTCCTATATAAAATAGTCAATTCTTACCTTAATTTAACATCAAACACAAAAGAACAACAATGGAAATCAAACTAAACAAAAATATAAAAAATGAATTCTAACTATAACAATAATCAACAAATATGCAAGAAAATACATGCCAATTGCATAAAAAAAACATAGACTAATGCACACCTATCAATTAGGTGCTTCTTTTTAACTCTTAATTGAAACTTTTTCTAATTAAGTTGAAATCAAGATAGTTTTGACTATTTTAACTACATAAGATGTTTACATATGGAGCAATTAAGGTGTGAAGTGGGAAAATCCAAGTCTTTAAGGTGAATAGAAATCATCTTTTCTAACATCTTTTTATAGTTTGTAAGTGAGGATTAAAAAGGTCAAGCTTATGACCTAAAACAAACAATTGTATGGAGGCAACCCAAGTTGAGGAACAACTCCTCTACTCTTCATAACTCGGAGGTTCAAGTTAAGCAACCTTCCAATACATTGTTAACAAGGAATGTGGTGAGTGTTATAAGTAACACGGAAACACAATCGACATCCATCTTATGTTGTGACATTTGTGAGGGTAGCCATCATAATTTTCAATATCGTGCAAGATATTGTATGTTAGAGAATCCATATTGCTTGCGAAACTGGCTCAGAATACACTACATAAGCATAATGATAATTTAGATATGAGCAACTCTTACGCTGATACAATGAACGATTATGCTTTATCTAAATCTTTAATAGAAAATATTACCAACAGTGAAGCTAGCCACTGTGTCTTCTAGGAGTTTTTTACATTGCTCAATTTATAAACAAAGGTTAAATTCACTAGTGAAGTTGTAATTCCATAAGAGGATAAGGAACTTATGAAAACGGACATAAAGCTTGAAGAATATAAGGACATCTCTATTCAAGAAGATGATGAAAAAGAGAAAAAGAAATGGATGACAGAGGACATAGAGGTTGAAGAAGCTATAGAAGTCTCTGTTCAAGAGTGGATGAAGATGAGGGAATAGGGTTAATTGCAAAAGAAGAAAATTAGTTCACCTTTTTATAGGAAAAAACTACTATATTTGATAAACAATTCAAGGAATTTCATCATTAGCTATTTTATTGACAGTTTGTTACTGAAAAGGGCATTATTAAAGTTAATTTGATTTTTTAATCTTATTAATTATATCCTTCTTATTATCTTGTAATTAGGCTTATTTACAACCTACTTATCTACTATGTTGAGAAAAACTCATAATAAACCTAGGTTGAGGGTAGAAGGTAGAGAACATCAAACTAATAATATTAAATAAGCGCTATTTAGGAGGCAACTCAAGGATTAGGATATCTTTATTTTATTTTATTTTGTTATTTTTTCCATTTATTTTGTTGGCATTTTTTTATTTCTTATTCCTAGAGTGACTCCAAATTCCATCAACCTCACCATTATTGTCGAAACACTATAAGTATTCTTGTTCTAACTTTTTGTTTTTATTATTATTTGTATTGTTTTGTTTCTCACATTAAGGATGATATGTTGTTCAAGTGTGGGCATGTATATGTAATTGCATATCAATTGAGTGTGAATTTTGCATTTGTATTGCGTTATTTTTTCATTAGTTTGGTATTGTGTAAACATTTTATTGCATGATGTGTGCATTGTGTGAATGTGTCAATGGCAAGAATTGAATGAAATTAGTTTAGCTTTGAACTTAGTCATTTAAATTGTAAAGGAATAGTAACTTATGAATTTTATGATTTAAGTTTCTTTTTGGATGAATAAGTATGTTAATTAGGATATGACATCTATTCTTTCACTTTAGGAAATTTGTTTGTACACATTTATAATTATAGTTAATTAAATTGGTTAGCATCATTAGTACCCTTTTATGAGAATAACTGACTAAGAAGAAATAAGATATTCTAAAAATTAAAAGTTAAAAAATTAAAAAATTAAAAAAATTTATTCTGCTGGCCCTTTTTAAGAAAATCGGGTCATAAATAGAGCTAGTAGTGACATGTGCTTAATTATTGATACATTTAATCTAATACACTTAATGATTAATGCTTTAAAATGCTTAAGAATATCCACTTTTGTTTATATTTGGTTTTAAGTACAATTTGGAAGCATAATAGCTAAAGTGAGTTGAAAGTACATTCTTTGAGCTATTTTCTTGAGATTCACACTCAATTTTCTTCATGGAATAAGAAGGAGAAGGAGTAGAGTGAAGAGGAGACAAGAAAATCCCATAAAATGAAAAGTATATAATGCAGTACAAAGCTCATGCCTATGCACCAAAGTGTATGGCCGTGAACTTCATTGGGCATCATTAGTCACGACCATGCATCAAGGAGTCATGGTAGTGACTTAAAAGTCACATTCGTGACCTAAAGTGTAGGATTGTGATCTAAAAGTCACAACTATGACTCAAATGTGCACGACCATGACTTTTTAGATAGCTGTCCTCGAAAACCTAGTTTGTATAGAATGTTTTTTCCATTAAAATCAGGCAGACATCATTTTGGGATTTCCTACCAGAGAAAAACTTACTGCTTTGAGACAACAATGGAGGGTTGAGTTTCTCTACCCCAATTCAGAGGTAAAATGACTCCCAATCACGGTTAAGCATATCTTTTCATTTTTTAATGTTGAATCTCTCTCTTTATGGATTGTTATCGTTGTTCTATGTTTATTGACTTAGGTATTATAAAGATGATTTGAAGGCGTTTGTTGGATTGTTTTGTTGCAAACCAATTTCTAGAATCTTCAATATAATTTGTAATCATTATATTTTAGAAATTTTTGTACCTATTAATGATGTTGAATCATTAGGAACAACGTAATTTTAGTTAGTGACAGCACATCATAATGCTAGTTAAAATAAAAACTAGACTATTATTGTAGCAGTGGTGAATCTAGCTCGATCACACAGACAGTGTATGCAAAGTTTATGAAATGAAATTAATTGATGTTTAGGATTTGGGGGGTTTTTGGTTTTTAAGAATAAGAAAATAAAATAAAATGAATCTAATGAAAACAAATTAAAGAAAACATATGAAAAATTATAAAAGTGGGGAATTCGGTAGGGACCCAATTCTTTGGTTCAATCTCAACCTTCACCCTAATTAAACATATTTCCTTGATTTGTTGTTCTTCAATCTCTACTAAAAACTATTAATTGTGGGTTAATAATCAACCCGAGTTTTCCCTTAGGTAGCATTTCATAAAGATATAAGCATTAATTAAACCTAACTACCGAATAACCTAGGATACGATTTCTAGATTTAATTAGGCAGTAGCATTACGAATTAGGAAAACCAATTAATGAAGGAAACAATCAAATACGATGCGCCATTAAACCTAGGTCATGTTATTCCTAATGATTACAAATCATTAGTCGCTACAAATGAATTTCAATATAACAATTACGAATTATATCAAAATTCTAGCAATGGGTTTGTAAATAAACGATTCAATGAATACATTAAAATCATCTTTTCACAAATCCCAATGGGTTCATATACAAATAATCGAACAATAACATTACTACGATCATTCATACACAAAACCCAAATCCATATACCTAGGATAACACAACCAATTCAATAAGAGAAAAAGAAACAACAAAAATATGAAAAGAGTGCTTAACCCAGGTTGTCAGTGTCGATGTCACCTCCGAACCATGTCGAGACGTCTAGCCATTCATGGGTCTCTCAAGAAAATGCTTCAATCCCCATGAAAATAGTCCCAGCCTAAAACCACCTTCAACTCTCTTCTGCCGCTACTGTTCTATTCTCTTTTCTTGAATTATTTCTTAGTCCACTACACTGTTCACATTTCACATTTCACACTGCTGTCCCTTTAGTTAATGTCTATGTTTATTCCTACTGCGCCTGCGTTTTGGTGCTCCTTCCCAACTATGCATCGTTGTCTTGGTCCCTCACTTCTATGCTGCATCATTCCTATCTTCATGTTGTGCATTTTTAGCTGTCGTCCAATGCTTGTGTTTTATCCATCCATACTTCGTGTTGCTAGCTACTGCATGTCATTTTGCTCCTACTTATGCACTGCATGCAACATACATGTGAGCTGCATTTTATCTCCCATCAGCTAGCATTTTGGTGCTTCCTATGTTGCTAGCGTTTTGCTCATGCTTCCAATGTCATTAAGATATTTTTCTTTATCCACTTTATTTTTTCGGCTACTATGGTTCCACTTCTTTTGGGTTGAATTTGTTTTCTTGTTGCTCTAATTTTCTTTTTCTTGCTCCATGAAGATAAGTAAAAATTAATCTTCAGAAAATAGCCCAAATATCATGCTTTGAACTAATTTCAACTTCTTTGCTTCCGAATTGTGCCTAAAATCACATACGAGTCAAAGTGAGCAGCTTAAGTAATTTATTGTCCTTAATTGCTAAGTGTAAGGATGTCAATGGGCCGGGCTGGGCCAGGCCAATGACGGGTCGTCCGTCCCATAGCCCTGTGAGCCACAGGCATTTTTTAATTAAAAAAATACAAAACAGCATCATTTTACCAGGCCGGCCCATGGTCGCCCATGGCCCGCCAAATCCCTAGCTAGGTGTTATGAAATAATTAAATAATCAATTAAGCACTTATCAGTTAGATAACCCAAACTTTTGTGGTTACTGCCTGTGTTGGTTTGTTTTCCATTTTGTAATGCAGTTGCCTAATTAAATCTAGAGAGCTTGTTATAAGTTATTCAGTAGTTAGGTTTAATTAAAGAGCTTGCTTTAATTAAACATAATATAAGAAAAACTGAGATTAACAGAACTCATTGTAATTTTACTTTGTTTTGTAAATTGCATCAACCCAAAATTCGTCTTTTATTGCCTTAACATTAATTATTTTCATTGTAAAAATTAAATGTACATTCTTTATGGATATGATCCCAACTCACCACAGTTACAAATTTTTAGTGTGCAAAGTTAGGTAAATTTTGTGGTGCACCCGATATGCATTGTCAAGTAGCCAGTTGATAGTTGTCATATAGTTGAGTAACTGAGGGCATTCACAATAAAATGTTTGTCTCCGCGTAAAAAGTCTAGAGTAACACTCCAACTAAGTTAAATAAAAAACATAACCTAGTTGAGTAACTGGGGGATATGCATAACAAGGTGTCTGTATTTGCATCAAAAGACTAAATTATCATTAAAGAAAATATAAAAAATGGTACTTACAATAAATAAAACCTAATGATATTTTAAAAATAGTAAGAATTTTCATGAAAGGTTACTTAGTGATAGTTTTCCTTTTTGATTGGTCAATAATAATAAATGCATGCTTACAAGTGTCATAGGTGTATGAATAGGGTGCTAATATTTTGATTGATATGTATATTCAAATCAAAGAACTTAAATATGAAAGGAAAAAGTTATTATGTTGGCACTTTCTGAGTGACTGATGTCTGAGGTTAAGTTCATTCTATAAGATTTGATGTCATTGTACTATCATTGTATTGTTACATGATTGTATGATTATATGTTTTTTGTGTTTTGTTTGTGTTTGTGTTTCTAGTTTTGCTTGAGGAAAAACAAAGGTTTAAGTATAGGGATGTTAATAGGTGTAGATTATATTATGTTTTCCTAACTGTTTAAGTGTGCTTTTAATTATATTTTAAATGATTATCATGAGTATAGGTTTAAAATTGTGTTATTATTAGTGTTCATACATGATCTAAGTGTTTGTTTAGTTTAGATAAAAAAATTTGATCTTAATTTTATGTTTCAAAAGGTGTTTCATATGTTTGTGAGTGAAGGAAAACATGAAACTGAAGAAAAGATGAAGAATTTGAAGCATGAAATAAGGCATGGCACGATTGTGCCAAACGATGACAGATAACAAATTCCAACAAATTTAAACTTTTTCAGTTCATGAGTTCTTTTGTACTGTTTACATTTTAGGGCAATTTTTGAAACCAAACTAAGTGGAAAACCCAAAAAGAGACCCTAGAAGCCTTAAAAACTATTTACAGATAATAAAAACACAAAAGAAAACTAACCAACCACTACATTAAAGTAGATCAAAGAGGAGAGATGAACAAAGAACTTCGGAGAAATTCTAGCATTCTACATCAAGACTCAATCAATCTTTACTCTTTTCCCTTTATTTTCTTCATATTCCTTGATATGTAATTGAATTTCTATGAAGTACAACATTTTTATAGATTTCCAAATCTAGATTAGGAATTATTCTAGAATTATTTTGTGAACCTTATTATTGTTGAATTCAATACATTAATGAATGTTTATGATAATTGTCGTGCATATACCTGATAATAAATCAAGAGAGTGAGACAAGTCATTAGTGTTAAGGTGTGCAATGAGAGTTGGCAACTTAATAGACCCACAATTATTAGATTAATGAACAATTAAAGCGAGATCTTAATTGTGAAATTAATTATCTATATGATTGCTTCATATTTAATTGAATAATTTAGGAATAGTTTTGTGAATCAAGATATTACAATTATATAAATATCAAATTCAATTAGGGTTACTTGATTAGCTCTTCAGAGAGAAAAATCAAAACCTTAGGAAATCTTAAATAAAAAAATGAATTGAATTAACAAGATGAGTTTAATTAACAAGATTAAGGGAAACATAAGGATAAAATAGTTTCTAAGTATTCAACTTTGATCAATCTCAATTATATTGGTAGCTTAATTTTTTATTTGTTTATTTGTTTTAATTTATGTTATTTATTTTAATTAAATTAAATTCTTAGTACCTTAGATAAAGTTCGATTCAAATTATTTAGGTGTCCATAGTCCTCGTGGGAACGATACCTTTGATACTACAAGATACAATTTGTATACTTGCGATATTTAGAGTTTTATTATTATATAAAAATTGCTTAACAAATTGGATCAAAATGTGGCAAATTTTAGAAGAATTAGATAAGAACCATGATAGTGTACATGGTCACATGTTGAATTTCACGTATAAAAGCTATTTCTCCAACACACTATACATCCCTCATGTTACCCCTATATGAAGAACATCATACATGGTCTTATATGTACTTGTGTTGACATTATTAATTTTTAGAGAATTTTATATAGTACATGACTAGCTACATAGACCCATGTATAAGGCCATATAACTTACTAAAAGTTAGGGTGTCATGTTTTTAACAAAGGAAATAGACATAAAAGAGAAGTTCTTGGCTAAAAGGGAAGTTGGAGCTTTTTTACATTGGTTTTGATTAATAATTCACCATTATATGGAGATAGAGGAGGACTTTAACAATTCTTTGGAGGTTTCAAGATTAAAGAACATGATCTATTTATCTTGTTTTCTTTATTACTTTTATGTTGATGTTCTTTATGTTATTGTAAACTAATTGGGATATAGAATTAGGTAGGTAAACCTAGGATGCGATATGCTTCATCTCATACTTTGACTAATGAAACTATAATTCTCTTGTGATTTACTTATACTTTTATATTAAATGAATCAAAGGAGAAAAAATGGAAGATTCAACATTTGATTCATATATTGAGATTCTAAAGATGAGATATATGTTTAGGTTACAATGTGAATAAAGAGAGTTAAGTGTGAGATATTCAAAAGAAGGACGCAAGTTCTTCCTAGGTTAGGGTAAAAACTATTAAGAGAGTTCATAGAATGATTTAAAGCATTCTTAGGTAATTGAGATTCAAAAGAGATTTTAGTTGATTAAACTTTGACTATAGATTATATATGTGACGATAAAGAATATAATCTAATTTAAGAACTCTTACTAGTCTAAAAAGCTAAAATAATTTGTTAATCAAAGGTGAAAGTGAATATAATAAGTCCTAAGGGAACCTGACCTAAATCTAGTAAATTAATAGTTTTGCACATTCTTGTTCATCTTTTACATTGGTATTTAGCTTTTGTTATTTGTTTTATTTTCTTTATTCATCTAACAATAAAGGTTTATCTAGCTTGTTAAGTTTGTGTGCAATGGGTAGTTTAGCCACAATTCTCTTGGGATTGACACATATTTGTAAATGCTAGCTTCAACTACATCATACATTTTCCATAAAAAAATAGAACAAAATGGTAGAAAATCAAATTTTTTCGTTTACTTTGATTTAACTATTTTTGTAAGAAATTAGGTCTTTATGCAAAGTTATATGTTTTGAATATGGATACCTTTTTTAATTTTGAATTTATAAAACTTGAATTTCATATGTTTTAGATCACATGTAAGATGTGTATAAGCATTAAGATGATAAAAGTACATATGATCGAGTTTAATCCAAATTACTCATTGTTTATACATGGACCTAAAAGAAAAACAAGTAATTACTCCCTATTTCATGATTAATAGAGCTTTTCCTAGTAATTTGATATGATTGTTAGGCATGGTATACTTAGAAACAAGTGTGGTGGAATCGGTGGTATATATAATGAAGGTAATGTGAAAAGTGGAATTTATGCCAATTAAAAAAAAGGAAGAAGGGGAAAAGAATAGGAAAAATGAAAATTGTCAAAAATTAAGTTATGTGGATACTTATATTTGAAAAGAATGAATGAAAAAGGATTGTTGCAAAAATATGAGGAGTTAGTAGAGTAATTTATAGATATATCTATTAATTCAGTTACTCTTACTTTATTAATTATAAATACTTTGTTTCTCCTATTCTATTTCTTTTATTAGCCTATTTATCCCTTTTAGGCCCATTGCAACTTTTTGTTATTATTTGTACATAACTAATTAAATGGTGGAGTTTATATGATTTAAGTTTAATTTCATAAGAAGATGATGAAAGTGCCTCACCAAAAATTCAAACACTCATATGAATGAGTGATATCTTAAAAGGACATGTAAAATTAAAGTATTTGAGCTTGATGAAGAAGGTAGAATAGTGTTTACATTGTCTTGTTTATGTACTGATCTACTTAAGAAGTGTCATAAGTATAAGTTTTACAATTCGATTGAGACTTGTCTTTCTATATTTTGTGTTGTTAACTATGAAGCAAACTAATGAATTTAAATTGATGTTTTTGGTAGAATTTAATTAAACCCTTAAGAGACTATAACTCCTTCACCAGGGACACCTAAGGGTTTAAAGATTTGTGATGTATGCTAAATGTGATAGTACATTGTGGAATTGTTTTTGTTTTTGTTTATTTTTGTTTTAGTTAGTAGAGTCTAGGTTAATAGTTTGGTTTTTACTTGTTATTGATTACTTGAGGATAAACAATGAGTAAAGTGGGAAGAAATTTGATAATTCTTATTTTAATCATGATTAGGAATTAAATTAGTTATTCTTTAATCGTTAATAACATGTTTTATATGGATTACATGATATTTTCATATGTTTTGCTCATTGTCTTATATGTGATTATCTAAAGAAGAAAAAAATTTGAGTGCAAATTTCCCTATACTTATCTGATCAAGGAGATATTATAGTCATTTAGAAGCTAACTTGAAGGGAAAAATTTTTGTAGAAAACATCAAATGTCAAGTCTAGTTCAAAGATGTCCAAAAAATAGAAAAGTTTTTGGAGAAGACATAATATGTCTAAGACTTGATGAAAGAGCAAATGTCAGTAATACACTAATTGAAAGAGGTTGAAAGTAGAACAAAATGGGTGCCAATTTTGTTTCTGTAACTAGTGTTGTATTCATCATGCTTGTATATAGAAAGTTTTATAACATTACACACTGTCTAGTGATGAATAAATGTTCCAGAACTTGATGCTAATAGGTGTTGGTTCTTATGCATAATTTCTAAGGATGCATAAAAATTACAAGTTTAAGGAACTTATGGGTCTATTTTGTACCCTATATGTAAATACCATTATTAAGTTTAACCTAGGAGACTTTTGGAAGGTGTTTGGTAACCGCCTTACTTGAATTTTCACAGTTTTAGTGTTTCTTATCATAAAAGGAGGATTAGAAGAAAGATTGGAGGCAATTGTGATAGCTTCTCTAATTCTTTGTCTTATGTTAAGAATGATTCATTTTTATTATGTTTAAAGGCAAAAAATCCTAGTTAATCTTAGAGATGTACCTGAGGATGGATACTTTAATTATTTAATACATGTTTTAATTATATGTTTGGTTGAATTTATTCTCTTATTCTTGATTGTTGAATTTTTGCTTGATCATAATAAATTCAATCTTAGGAATTATATGAATGATTAAAAGATGAGAGTTTGCATTTGAAAGCTTAGAAGTTTTTAAAGGACCCTTAATTATTCTAGTTATAATATCAAAACCAAACAATTTTTTTTGAAATTAAAACAATATTATTAGGCAAGAAGCCTTAAAAAATATAAGTAGACAAACTGAGGTCAAACTAGACAAATAGTTTTTTCATTCCCAATTATTACCTTTTATTGTTGGACCCTGAACAATTTTTTATTTTAGTAAGCATGATTTGAATCAAATTTTTTTGTATTGTTAGATAAATCTTTTAATTGGAGTTAATTATTATGACAAGTTTAGGAGGATTTAATTTATGGATTGATGGAGTTAAAGTGTTGATGTTGTAAGATGCACAAGGATATTTTTGGAAGATGACTTAAGGTTAAAAAAACTTACATTTATAAGGAAGGGTAAAGTGGACTTTAACATTCATTAAGGGTAAAAAGGGGAAAGGAAAATGTTGTTTGGTGAGGTAGAAGACCAAAAAAATGAATTGAAGAGAGGGAAGTGAGAGAACGAAAAATTAGAAGATAGAAGAGGGAGAGAGTGTCGCTGGAGAGAAAAGAAAGGAAAGAAAGAAAGCTAAGCTAGGGTTTGATTTTTCTTAGTTTTAAAGAGTGATTTTGAAGT
>JANZXR010000172.1:5836731-5866597 GCA_027575705.1 Erythroxylum echinodendron
TCCCAAAAGTCCACTTTACCCTTGATTCTTAAGCTATATTCCGAAAATGCCCTCAATTTCTTCTCATGCTTCTATTTCATAAGCTATCTTGCTTAAGTTACATGGAAAAATTTTCAGGGGGCCGACAAAGATCATGAGGTAAAAATGACTCCTTTAATTAATATCTAAACTTAAAATTTGCTAATGTTGTCAAAATACAACATTACATAAAGTTGGAGACTCCAATTCATATAACTATGGAGATAGAAAAACAATTAAAAAAGATGCCTACTTATTATTTTTTATTTCTAGTGTAGGTTATTCATAATGGAACAGATCATGAAGTAGATAGGAATATCAAACTCTAAAGTCAAAATGTAAAACAGACCATGAAGTAGATAGGAATATCAAACTCTAAAGTCAAAATGTAACCAAATCAAAAATGAACACATAAAGTGGAAAGAAAGCTAAGATTGATTCCACTTTAATAACTAAAATCGAGAAGTCAAGTGCTTAGGAAGAGGACAAATAGCTTCATAATGTCTTTTGTGATGATAATAAGAGAGGATGGAGAATATATGTTTAAAAGTGAAGAGAGTTGAATGATGATATACTTAATCTAGAGGATGCTAGTGATGAAGAGTGCATTAAAAGGCCTGAAGAAGATAAGATGTTCGTCATTAGGAGGGTATTGAGTATATAATCAATACCCTCCTAATGATTACTCAAATATATAAATAGGACACTTTGTACAAAAGAGATTATCTTGCTATTTATTCATATCATCCATATATATATATATAAAGTGTCCTGTTTATGATCGTGTTTGTAGTATGATCAAACAGACAAGGAGTTGTACTAATTTAGTTAGTGTGGAGTTGGTGACGAAATTAGGAATATCAACTACATTAGCACCATAACCCATATAATCTACATTGATTTTATAAGCGTGGAAATGTTTGGGTGATGAAGTAAGTTCTAATTTTGATAGTCCCTAATGGCATATAAAAGGGGGTGAATTGGATATTTATAAAATTCAACAATTTTTCTAGCCAATGTATTCGATTAACAATAATCAATATAAATAAGTTTAAGGAAATTGCATAATATAATTTAATTCAACAATTGAACAATAATTTAAAAAGGATAAGAGGAGAAAATACAAACTAATTTGTAGTAGTTCAACAAATAACCCTTACCTAAGTCTATTATAAAGACTCTTACTAGATTTCTACTATAATTCTTCTTTCAAAGCTAAGAATAGCCTTTGTATAATCTTTCTTGGTAAAGAGGAATCCTTCTTACAATCTTCTTCCAAGGTGAAGAAGAACCTCATTCTCACTTTTATGATGCCCAAATACAATAAATATTTTCCTAACCAAATATTACAACTCAAAATACCTCACTTTATCACTTAATATCTCCAAAATAGCTCACTCTCGCAAATATGTGATAATAATGCTTAAATAATTGAAAAACTCTTTAAAAAGTGTATATACAACAACCAAAATCTTCTTTTTATTAAAAACTTATTTACAGTGTTTTTGAGTCCTAAAATAGACTTTGAAGTTAAGAAATAGCCGTTATAATGGTTATACTTGATGCATTGGTCGGCAATTATACATTAAAAGCTCCAGATTCACTAGTCATTGGAACATTGGTTGACTAGTAACATATATCAACCAACTAATATGATAAACAGGTCAACTAGTACATAAACTAATGTTACATCAAACTCTCAATACTTACATAAACTAATGTTACATCAAACTCTCAATACTTTAAATTTAATAACTTTAACTTATATTGGTTGACCATTAACTTATATAGATTGACCAATCATGCTAAAAACATGATTTTAATAACTTCAAATGTTCAAAACTAATTTGTTTAATCCAAATATAATTAAAACACTTCCTAAAAATATTTCCTAAAGATTATTCGAAAGATTAAAAGACTTTTATATTAAAATTAAGACTTCAATGCCTCTTAATGAATGTAAAGACTCATGCAATAAAGTAAGATTAAATGATTATGCATGGAGAGCCTTGTAGATCAAATTAATAAAATGAGCTTATAAATAAGTATACAAAATGTGAAATAAACTTGATAAGCCATGATCTTCTTTTATTCTTGTTTTGATCCTCATTTCATCAGTTGCAAAATTTAATGTAAGGCCCCAAAATATGCCCTAGTTGAAATGATACATGTTTATGATCATGAAAGTATATGTGAGATAGAAGTTAAAATTTGTGCTATGATTTAAATGTGAGAGGAATATGACTTAAATTATGGTTTAATGAAACATAGTTAGAGAATTGGAATTTATTTATCATCATTAGAGAATTAAGGAATTGATCTTGGGCCCAGGTCTTGGAATATATGTCATGGATGCTTTACATAAGGTTTGGGTGAAGATGAAAAGAAGGCTTGAAAGTACTTAAAAACTCAAGGTCGAGGTGAATTTTGCAAGATCAGTGAGTCACCCTCGTGCACAAGCACGAGGGTGACATCTAAAGGGTGACAAGTTTGTCACCCTCATGCACAAGCACGAGGGTGACATCTAGTGTGACTTCTAATATGACACTCAAATTTGTAAGTGTCATATCTTTTGATTCCGATGTCCAAAAATTAAAAACTTTATATTAGAAATCTAAGAGGATAATCTACAACTTTCATAAAGATAACTTTGTCAAATTCGGCCTAAATCAATACAGTTTATGGTTTATACGTGGTTAATTGCTTGATGACATATAAGTGTGACACTTAAATTTGTAAGTGTCATATCTTTTGATTTCCATGTCTAAAAATTACAAACTTTATACCATTGAAAGTTAAGAGAATAAGATATAACTTTTATGAAGACAACTTTGTCAAATTTGGCCTAAATCAGTACATTTTATTGATGGTTAATACAGGGACTAATTCTTGGTGACAAATGGCAGCTCCTATTTGGGACAAGTGTAGAACATGCAAGAAGACACATGTTGTTACCATTTGGTGACACCTATTATTGGAGAGAAAACAAATTTTCTATTGGGGTGTTCTGTTTTGCTGAGTTCTTCTTCAACTTATTCTCACACCACTGATACTCCGTCTCTCACTCACACCTCCTAGATTTTTTGCTTGCTTGTTGAATCATCATCATCACTTGAAGTACTTACATGCTGCTGAATCAAGGGAGTTAAATCTTACTATTTTCTATGTTGCTATCCTCTTGGCCATCTTAATCTTGGACATATGATATTTGCTTGAAAAGCTAGAGTGGTTTGAGCATTGAAGAGGGAATTGAGTTAAAGAAGGTATGGGAATACTAATCTTGGTTTGCATGATATCATATGTATTATTTGATGCTTAATTAGATAGAATATGTATGGACTTGTTGATTGAGGTCTGGACATGAAATTGATGTGTAATTGAGGCATGAATAAGGTAAAATTGTGGTGAAAAGGATGCATGTTGGAGTAAGAGTATTGAAAATATAAGATGTGAATGAATTATACTGGTTTCACTGGACGGATTTCACTGAACAGTTGTCGTATTTAGGCTATAACTTGACCTATAGATACCCAAATGGGGTGATTTTCATTTTGGATTAATCTAACCTCATATGTCTACAACTCTCATGAAGGAATGTAATTTTGATTCTATCCCTAAAGGTGATGAAATTTGGCCTAAAGTTAAAATTAAGATTCTGTCATTAGTTGGGAGCAATATGCAGTATTTTATAGATAAATTTAGAAATACTAACCAAAATTGAATGATCTTGGTATCAATAGAGACTCAAAAAATAGAGGAATAATTTTCTAGAAGAAAGTATTACATAAATACATCATTTTCTTAATCTTATTGATTATGCAAAGTTGACCTGAATGAGGTGCTTCCAGCAAAAGCTGGAACAGTAATTGAATGTATGAATTTTAGAACTTTTGAAGTACAATTGATGTTTACATCAATTTAGTAAGGTAATATACCCGAGAATTTGTCATGAACATACATATTCAGTATACATAAATGAATGCTTAATCATATACAATCGTGATTTGTATATGTGTTAATTGTTATAAAGGAACGCATAGAGCGACCACTTCCAAATATTGCCGGGACTTCGAGGCAATAAGCAATAAGGAAGCTTTAGTGAGTAATCTTAGATGGTCACACCTTATTTGCTCTGCTTGTTGAATTTAATTTATGCTGATTATGTTAGAATTCCGGACAATGATTGTCTGAGGAGTTTAATGCGTGTTTATATCATTGGAAGTGCTACTTGCATGTGAATATGATTGACTACTTGCTTTGCACATGAAATGTCTGAAATGACTTTGTTTTGTTTTTAAAACTATTGAGTCCTAGTTGTGGGTAAATAGGCATGCCTAAAATGGTCAACAGCTGCTCCTGTGACACCTCGATGTCAAGACTTCAGTCTCTCCTGTGACACTTCGATGTCGAGACTTCGGTCTCTCCTGTATGAGTCCCATTACCTACTTCTGTAAATAGCTTAGCAGTCATCTGATTTTGTGTTTTGATATATGTTTGATTCTGACATAAACAAAACTGTATTCTGATTTTGAAGGATTTATACCCTCTTTTGCTATTCAGCTCTGTTAACTATAAAATCTATTCTGAAATGCATTATGTCTGTTTATTATTAAACCAATCTGTTAATGCATGCTTATGTTGTTACATGATTCAGTATGATGAGTTATCACCTTATATATATATATTAGTTATTATTCATTAAGCTATATGCCTAACACAGTAGATTTGTCCCGTGTAGGTTCAGAACGAGGATTATAAATAAGACTAGTCAACCGCAATGGCCAATGGAGTCTGAGTCTTGTTTTGATAAAATGTATTTTGAATATATATTTTGGCTTGTTTATAAAATGTATGATTTCAAATTGTTGTAAGTTTTTGTAATAACTATACTTCAAGCTGGTTTCAGTTATTGGAACAAATTTGTATTAAGTTCATGCGATATAATGTATGTATGTTTTGAATAAGTTTGGAATGATTTGCAATGTATGTTTGTTTCAGTGACTGAAAATACATGAAATAAATGTGTAGTACGTTTTGAAATGTTTCCGCATCGGTCTGTTATTTGTTTTTGTTTGTGAGTCTAATGTGGCACTCCCATATCCTCCCAGGGGGTATTGGGGCATCACATTTAACTTCTCTTAATCAACTTCATATACTATCTTCTTGAGTTTATGTCTTCATATTTGTCCTAATGCTATTTTTTATCAAAACAATAAACACCTTAGAATTACTTATAATTTTTTATCAACAAAATATCAATTAGAATTTTTTATCATCAAAACATCAATTGGAATATTTCTTGGTTCAACAATCTCGCCCTTTTTGATAATAACAAAATACTTGTGATATTAGACAACAACAATTATAAAATTAAGCACACAAATAAATATCAATACAGTGGTTAGCTCTACCTTAATTCAAGCATATTACATAATTCAATATAAAGATTGTAATTCAATATAAAGAGCACAATGTAATATCAAGAACAAGAGAGATATTCAAAATCAAAGAAATATCCATACATAAAGATAACATAAATTTACTCAAGCAAGTCATATAAAATGCAAGAGACAAAGAACAACAAAACAATCACTGCCCCCAAATCTAATATCAGTAAACTTTCTCCCCGTTTTCGGAATATCAAAAAGAAATCTATTAACTAATAATACATAATATAAAGTGTCACACATCAAGTTAACTTGAAAAAAATAAAAACATATTTGATTATGATTGTTAAATTTTCTCACTAAATATGTTATTAAAAATTTAAAGAGTCTAAATAAAAGGTTAATTTTGATAGAAACATCCCTAATTGTATCTAATTTTAAAAATATCCCTAGTTTTGTTATTGTGTCTAAGTTAAAATGTTCAATTAAAACACCAAGGACAAGTTTTAATAAAATTAGAGGTTAGAATTGTAACAAATAAAAGCATAATTGTAATATTCCACAACTAATTTCATAAAAGAATGTACTATTTTGAAGCCTCAAAATTTCAAAAATAGAAAATAAAAAGTGCCCAAAATACTAAAATTGAACAAAATTAAAGATGAATCTATATAATTAAAAGGGAAACAACCTTAATTTCTTTTACAATTTAACTATGAAGGTTTAATTTCTTTTACAATTTAACTATGAAGGCATCAAATTCAAAAAATAATTCTTGATTAAGAAAATTTTTAATAATCCTAAATATGAAATTGAAAAATAGCATAATTTCAATTTGATGCAATTTAATGAGATTTTTATTAGTTGGGGGATAATTTTTTTAAAGAAAGAGTGAATTGTTTATGATTTTGAATATATGAACATATAAGATGAAAAGTATAAGAAAATATAAGAAGATATCCCTTAGATCAAGAATACTGGTTTACAACAAGAATATATTTGTCGACCAAAATTTGTTTTGAATAGGATATATGAACATTTTTGAACAGACAAGAAAAGGCTAAAGGTTTCCTTTAAACGTACTATATTGGTTGACCAGTGATTGGTGTGGGGCTGGTATATGAAGCCATTCAATTCACAAACTCACCGGAAAGAAAAATTTCTTAGACGAGGGGATATTTGTTGACCACTAACAGATATTTGTTGACCAGTGTGTACAGGTAATTGACTAGAAAAGCGACCATTTGCAAACTCAATGGAAAGATAAAAGAATGTTAGACATTGGGACATTGGTCAACCAATGAAGGACATTGGTCAACCAATGAGACTATTTGGGTAACCATACAAGCAACTAAAAAACCAACAAGCTCACTGAAAAGTAAATAATGGTGAATTTTAAATATACTGGTTAATCATACTAAGACCAGTTAAACCAAATAACTTAAGGAACCATCTTTGCAAATTAAATTGAAAATTCAAATCTTCAATAAAATACTATTTAAATGCATATAAACTAACTAAATATCAATTAAAATAGTATAATTATATAAAAGGCCTTAATAAAACGGATTCCTATCACACAAAACTAATTTTCCTTTTATTGGGCAAGATTTATCCTTATTCAAAAGTTTAAGGAACTAATAACCCAATTAATATAAATTCTGACTTAGTGATCTTAATTTGCATATAGTTTTTAATTCTAGGTATTAAGGTTTAAACTTTAAAAATACATTATACATAATTCAAACCCAAATAATCATCACTAAGGATTTATACTCAAATTGACACATAAATGCAAGTAATCAAGTATTTATAAATTATAAACTAATAATTACTTCATGTTGAACATTATTACGAGAGATTTGAATGAAGATTCTTCTTGAGTTCTTAATCTATTAGTGGCATCTCATCTTTCTCACTTCGTTCAACAATTTGAGAACTCTTGATGTTTGTTCAACAATTTGAGAACTCTTGATGTTTAACTTTAAGGGTTAAGTTCTCCAAATCCTACAAAAGCATCTTCAATACTTTTTAGAGGGAAGAAGTTTATATTCGTCAAGATAAAAAGCATAAACACCTTAATAATACTATAATCTTTAATACATACCATTTGCTTTTATTTCTCTAGTGGTGTTATAAATTAAAGTAATTGATGTGTTTTGGGAACTCAAATGAGCTTTAGTTCCTTATTCTTTTCAACCCATTCTTTCAAAGGTTTGCTTAGCATTCTTTGTTTGATAAAAAAATCTATAAATATGTTCAAACATACTACAAAAATGACATACCATGTTATATAAGTAGTGATGTGTATAAATGCATTGTTTGAAATTTTATGTGTGTATATATAATGAGGAATTTTTATTTGGACATTAAACATGTTGAATGGTCTTTTAGGATGTTGAAAAGTCCTACTATGATTATATGTATCATGTATGATGCCTATTATGAATAAAGGCATGATGCATGCTTTTGCACAGGTATAAGAGGGTTTGCATGTTATCATTAAAATTATACTTATCCTTTCCTTGAGTATATTGAACTTTATGCCTAGGTTGTGAGCTATATATGAAAGCATAAAGTTTGCTCTTAGGTTGGGCCTTAGTGGTTATGTCAGGTTCATGTGTACATTTTAATGTGGATGATCCATGCTCATTTGTCATTCTAGGTATTGGTTCCTTAATATGTAAATATTTTCCCTACACTCTCACAATTATATCCAATTCTATGCATATCATTATAATTCTTTTGAGCTCCTAATATGTTTTTAAGTTTCTTACTTCCCTTTATAAATTTAGATGAAGAATACTTGAGAGCATCATTTTTCTTTTTCAGTGTCTCATTCTCATACTTTAATACATCTAAGTCATGATTGTCATTAACAATTACATTTTTGGATGCTTTATTGCTATTCACTTTTCATGTTTTCAATCTCACTCATACATGCATCCAACTCTTTTTAAACTTTCTTGATTTTTGAAGATTTTTTTTTCTTACTCATCATTTGTCATATCATTATCACTATCATTACAAAAATTAAGATTGGATGTTATCTCATCATTTTCCATGGAAGTAAAGCACATATGAGCTATATTTTCTTTTGAATGCATGCTTTTGGATTCACTTGTGTCATGCAAAGTCATTGCTTTAAATGCTTTTTTTTTTGTCCTTTTTTTTCTTCTTATAATTTCTTTCGTATTTCTTGTTATCTTTAAGTTGAGGACAATATGAATTTAATAGGATTTCTTGATCTTATTCATATCAGTATTGAATTTTACTAATCCTATTCTTGAGTAAGAAGGTTATGCAAGGAGAAGACTAGAAAGAAAAAAGTTTGACAAATTCTAAGAATTAGCTCTAATATTATAAAGAGATAAAAGATAAGAGAAAATTGTAATTTATCGTCTCATTGCAAAAAAGCTAAATTTATACAATTCGCTATAAAAATGATGAAAAACCCAAATCTACAAAAGGCCAAGTATAACAATAAGAAAATTTACAAAATTAAAAAATCAGAATCACATAAATACTATGTTAAATGTTATTGATTTCCCCGTATGATTACAAACTATACAAGTGCAATTGCGGCAACCACCATGATTGTATCATCTAGGAATAAGCTTAACGATTATGTTTTAATTGTAATTTGGAAGCAATGTTTCAAAGTAATTGAGAAAGATGAATGCATCATTGGAGGCTGAAGAGTTGTTGATAACATTCAGATATGTCGGTGTGGGACATTTGACATTTCAAATGACAGCTTGATGCAAATTGTTTTGGGTCGCTAAAAGTCTAAAACCCAAATAGAATCAAAATAGTTATCTATAGCACCAGTCTCTGCCCCCCCAAAAAAAAAAATCTAACATAACATCTTCTTTGGGTATGGTTTGTATGTTTCCGGGTGAGCGTATTAATTACATTTATCTACAAGTTTGGATTTACCCGACTAATGGTAATGGGGTCCCCACATGTTTGCTACAGTCATATTATTCCTTCCTCCTCTTGTTTTTATCGTTGGCCACACTCATCAATTTCTGTAGCCAAATTTCAATATCCATGTATATGAAAGGACTACAAGAATATAAGCTTGAGTTCTAATTAGAATGATAGGCCTCCGATTCCTCTTGCTATGTTTTAATAATTTCCGTCGACAAAACACGATATAGGCTCAAGGAGATCCTAACACCAATGATGGTGCCCACAAACAAAGAGGAGAAGAGGTCTGCTCGATATTGCAGGCAACAAAAGCATACGTGTCATTTGTCTAATACTACCTTTGACATCAAGGAATAATTATTTTATAATTAGCAGTTTCATCTAACTTGGAAAAGTAAATATTTAAGTGCTTGGTATTGTTTCGAGTCAATTTAGTGTTGTAAAGCCAATGTCTCGGGGTGGGCTCGTCATATCTTCTCCTGAGGATTGATAAGTATTTCCTGAAACGTACAACCGTGACATTAACACCAAGTTGTAGTTGCACACACGTTTTACGCACGAGGAAATGATACAAATTTTCAAATGAACGAACGATTCATTAGACTCAAGGCTAACACTACTTTGTATTATTGGCTCATTTTGGTCTTGAGCATACGGTACAACTGGTGTTAAAATTGCACAAGGGTTTGAGATCAGGTGGACAGTACGGGATAGGCATTTTGGACACAACTTGCTGTTATTAACGAATGTCAGGATTTTGAAACTTAACACCACCTAAGCTAGATCATTTCAGAAATATAGATTACTGTTAAACTAGTAACGTATTACCAAGAACCAAGAACGAGAACACATTAAGTATATAGCATCTTTCCATGTGGTAACCTTTGAAATTGACAGTTGGGATGGGAAGAACATTGATTTTATCAGCAAGACTAAGCAATAATTTACTTGGAACTGAAAGCAAATGAACAAATACCCTTCTGAATTATCAGAACTCAACAGATATTGCAAATAAAACTGCAAATATCTTGAAAGTACTGTTGGAAAATCATGTACGTCCTGTCATCTTTTGTCAATCAACTACCTAGAATTCAGAAATGTGCATTAACTATAACAGGTAAACCACAGCACACAAACAGGAGGACAAAATGAAGCTGGATGAGACTTTTCCATGAAGACAACTCAAACTTCTCCACGAGACTGGTAAAAATCTCATAGCATCTTTCTTGTACTGCCCCAAGGTTAAAGAAACGCAAGTCAACAAGAATTCCTGTAATTGTCATCTTTTTTTATTGTAATGCTACATGTCTACAATCCAAATTCCCCATGCATATCTGTATCTGCAAAATTAATGGGGACCAGGATCAGACTGTCACTATGTATCGGTTTCTGCTTGCTTGTGAAGCCTGCTGTTCCAGCTGTGACTCTCTGATTTCTCATCATCCTCAACATCCTTACTAGAGGTGTATTTGGCAGACTCAGTTCCTAGAAGAGGTACTTGTGGAGAAACAGACTCAGAAGTGCTCGGGTTTGAACGGTCTGATGCCTTCCATAAGCCATTAGATGCAGCCGTTGGACCCGGATGCTTGCGGATATGAAGCCTGTATTTCTGCTCACACAAAATATGATAGTTAGTTCTCTATTAAAGAGTGATACTCAGCAGCAGAGGCTGGTTGGAGGTGAATAACTCACTTGCAAATGGCTTTTAACCTCATCATTGGTGAGGTCATCCACTTTCATAAGCTCCCTAATCTGTCTGGGGGTGGCCACTGCAAAACAGAATAAACCTAATTTAGGTCCTTGAAAGTTGTTTGGGGTCCAAGTCATTGAGCACGTTTTGGTTGTCAGAACACACACAAGAACAACGCTTTAAAGTAACAATATCCCCTATCCTCTTCGAAGGTTTCAGATTCCCAAGTATATCAGTTAAAACATTTATGCTTCAAGAATAAAGAAACTTGGAGAAAAAAATGCTTTCCATGGCCTTAATTACTAACCTTGAGGGAAAAAAACGCTTTCCATGGCCTTAGTTACCAACCTTGAGAAAAAAAAAAAGTTTTCCATGGCCTTAATTACTAACCTTGAGGTCCTCCAAGTCGTTCAAGAGCATCAATAAATCGATGGTGAAGCTCCGGTGACCAGCACCGCCTTTGTTTCTTGTTAACCTGATGTTGATGAATTGTAGTTTGAATTCTCATTTGCTTATTGGAATTGCCTGTTGATATCCAATTGCAGGAACCAAGTTTAGAGACTGGAACCATTAGAGAGAGTCCAGTAACTTGTGAAATAACCTCCTTCTCTTCCTTCTTACCAGTTCCATCAAATTCAGGAACAGCCTTAAATGGCAGAAACCCTGTACTTCTGTAGTTACAGAACTGAACTGGGTTCTCGCAAGTTGACTGATCATCGTCTTCATCACTCTTATGCCGACATGATGTACAAAAGAACCCAAAAGTTCAATCTCGTAAATCCCAGGAAAAATTGAAATATTCTTCATCTTTTTACGAATTTAATTACCTTTTTTGATTCAGACTTTTCGTCTTGTTTCTGACAATCAAAGTTAATATCATTGCTGCTCCAAAGCTGCACCGAGCTCATCCACATCCTTTTGTCTTGTATATCATCCTCTAACTTCACCTTCTCATCTTCATCACAATTTATTTCCAAACCTTCAGGCTTCTCATTCACTACTCGATCATTCGATTCCTTGCACCGCATTGCCTCATCCTTCAATCTCTCCATAGCTACAAAAGAAAGATAAAAACAAAAAAAAAAACCAGATAAAATTCCCCCATCTTTAGAAACTCATTAATCAGACAAATAAGAAAGAGGAAAAGACTTGAACCATCATTCAAGAGAAGCATGCTAAGAGGCAGTTCACGTTTAAAAGCATCGATCTTTCTCAGCTCTTGCTCTAATCTCTTCAGGTAATTATCAAGCTTTGACAACTTCTGGGAACCATCTTTAATCCTCGAAACGTCACAGAGAAAATCGGTGATTGTTTTTGGAGTATAAGACAAGCTCAAATCCAAGCACAGCTCCATTTTATCTTCGGTAAAAATCTTGTCTTTGACAACAAAAAGCTTTTCCCTTGGTCTCTAACATTGACCAAGGAAACAAGGTAACGTAAATGAACAGAGGAAGGAGAGATATATATCTGCATATATAGAGGAGAGGGAAAAATCCCAGATTCAGGACGCGAAGATTCGTTTAATTACATACGAGTCGTCGCATATTTGAGTCCACTCAGTTCCACTCGAGAAGAGGACCATTTTTACAGGACCCTCACAATGACACAGCATTTACCTGTGTTTTGTCGTAATTGGTAAGAAATTCAATACTAAAATTGTAAAAGGCTTTCCGCGTGTGCTTTGGAAGACGGCAGGCAAGTGTATGGTGTGGAAAAGATCATTTCTTCTCTTTGCTTTCGTGTATACTTGCAACTTTTTTCGCTAATGGGTTCTAAGCTGGAGCAGCTCAAAATATATTGTCAGAATAAATTCCTACCCATGGAAAACTGAGGATCACAATTGAAATTAATTTTTATATATTTATTATGCTTAATATATCAAAATATTTTATTTTAGACATAACAATTTTTAAAAAAAAAATTTAATAACCTTTTAATTGTTCTTAATTTATAAAATTAATTCAATATTTTTTAATATTTCAATTTATCGAATATATTCAATAAAGTAAAACATATTTTTATATTTTTTTGATTGACATTGATCTAAATGTTACGAAAGTTAGAACATTGCTTAAGGGAAGGAGTAAAGCATCACCTCATAAAAAAAAAGAAACATATAAACAAGTAGTATTAAGGTGAACGAGTATCTATAGTTGAAAATAAGTTTATTTAAATTGTATTGTACCGGTTGATATTAGATAGAAAATGATATTGAAATAAATAGAGCTGTCCTGAATATTTGTATTAGGATATACATTGAATCTTTTTTAAGAATAAGAATATATGAATTAATCCTTGAAAATATGCAAATGCACAAAAGTCTAAAAGAACTAAGCTAGGACACAAATTGCATATTGTAACTATCTAGAGTGAGGTATTTGAAAAGCTTTCCCAAGTAACCATAAAAGTTGATCTACGTTATCCTCTAATTGAAGATGGCATTTGATCTAATTATGTGCTTAAGCATGAATAAGCTAAAGTGTATTCTAACTTTGTCACTTAGGGACCTAAAGAACTCTTTATTGTTTAAGCTAAAATTGGAAAATACTCTTTTGTTTCCCAAACCCCTGAAACAAGATAAGATAATGAAATGTAAAACACCTATAGTCATCTTTAGTCTTGTTTGTGAGCTTCAAACTTCATTCTAATATATCATTCCTATTGTTAGCAGGATTCTCTAAATTGCATAGTGTCAGTAATTTCCTCCATGCCCCGTCAGTATATTTATGTTAAAACTTAAAACAGTAAGTGTTCATGTGTTTTCAACTTCATCTTGCAAATAATGCACTAATTAGGGAAATACAAAAATTTACCTAGCCTATCTAAAGTAGCGGAAGTTTGTGTTGAATTGCCAGCTATAAAATATATGCAACTTTAGGGAAGTGATTCATGTTCCAGACAATTATATATTACATTTCAGGATACTTATATAATAGCTTCTTTATATAAGGTTCTACATGAATTATGAATAGTTTTTAGAAGCTGATGATTTCCAAATAACTTTTTCTACACTGTTCCACTAAATTCTAAAGTTAATTAAAAACAAGATTACACCTGATATAGGAAGGGAATTTGAGTTGTATTTGATCAATGACAAGGCCTGAGCCATATCAACATTATGATGAATCAAACTTTTTTAAGGATCTGGCACTCTAATTTGAACAAGAGGTCCATATGGAGTCTAGGTATTAAACCAAAATGTAGTACTCTCACTATTGCCAACCTAGCTTAAGCATTGACTCCTTATATTGTATTTAGCTTTACCAATGAACTTCATAATTGCGGAGGCATTAGTGGGAATTCTAGAGTTCCAAAAGCTATCATCCTTTAAAGTAGTAGGCATGTACCCACTTCATTTACAAATCCTGCTTATCTTTAGATAATCTCTAAGACATTATCGTTAATAATACTCGATTTGTTCGTTTGGTTTAAAAAAGTCCCAAGCCACCTTATTTCTTTGGTTGTGTCAGACTATTTTATCTTGTCTCTTAAATCATTCAAATTGTGCCCTGACCACAAGAACCCCCTAAGGATTATGTCATTTGTTTTAGTGATGCCTTGATGAAAGACCTGATGAGATGCCCATTAAACTTTAATGGATCTAAGGATAAAGTTAATTAATTGAGCTCAGCCTACCAATGATAAGGCCCTCAAGTTATAATTGTTAATCCTGGTTAGAATTTTTTCAATAAGAGGTTTAAAATTCACTTGCCTTGGCTTGGTTGAAGAGATTGGCACACCAAAATAATGTATTAGCAAATGAAGTAGTTTATATTGAATGATAGTTTTTAACCATGAGCTTATATTGCTATCATTAAGATATAGATCACACTCTTGTCTTTATTAATTCATGCACTAGACAACTTATTGAAAAATTTTAAGAGCAGTGATGGGGGAGGATACTGAGATGCTTCCTGCTTTTGAGAATAAAATCAAATCGGTAGCAAAGTTTAAGCTCATAATTATTAGCTTCTTGCATCTGGCATTAGAAGAATCATTTCTCTCTATAACTCTTCCCGACAACTTATCAAACACTTCCATGACTAAAGAGAAAAGGTAAGGGAATAAAGGGTCCCCTTGTCTGATGCCTCTAGCCCCTTTGATTAGGCTAGATGGTTCTCTATTCACCAAAATGTTGAATAACATATTGAATGAATTTTTATATTTATGTTATAAAAAGTTCAAGAAAATCATATGCTTAGTGTGTTGATGATGAATGTCCAATCAGTTATATAATATTCTTTTTAAAAATTATCCCTAAGGGCACAATTCTTGAGGCCTTGCTTTCTAGAATAATGCTTAAATATCTTTTGAACAATGAAGATGTTATCTCTAATTTGCTTGCCTAAAATGTAAGCTCCCTGAGTATGACCGATGTGAGCTTAAGGAGCATAATTCATTCTATCAACTATTACTTTGGAGATCACTTTGTAGACGGAATTGCAACATGCCATAAGGCGGTAATCTTTCCTAGTTTTTTACTCCCTGTTTTTAAGAATAAGACTTATAAAGGTGCAATTAATTTCCTTAAGCAATCTCCTTTCCCTGAAGAATTCTAAAGTTGCATCCATAATTAGATTATTAGTAATAGTCCAAGTTTTTATAAAGAAGTTTGCATTTAGTCCTTTAGGCCTTAGTGCTTTAAAAGATAGCAGAGATTTTTAATGCATTTATAATTTCTTAGGCTGACATTGGTTTAAAAAGGAGATCAATTTCTTAAGATGTAATTTGATCATGAATAATTTCTTTGATTAGTCATGGAGAAAAGTAAGCAGTTGATGGAGATCCCACATGATTGAAAAAGTGCTCCACAACTTCTTTAAAAGTTGGTTTTGAGTTGTTTAGATTAAGATTGAGTTTTAGATTGAGGAACTTATATTTCTAGGTAGTCTAGGGATCATTGCTTTATGGAAAAAAGTAGAGTTTCTGTCACCTTCTTTTAGTCAAATAATCCTTGACCTTTGCCTCTTCAGAGAGAATTCAAATTTAATAGCTTAAGTAAAGTTATACAATACTTGCCTCTCATAGCAAACTTCCTTGTAAAGCTTAGAACATTAGCAATAAGCAATAGATGATGAGTGTTACCAACATTTTTTCTGTAAATTGCCTTGAGCTCCTCTCTTACTTTGCTTATCTTTTTAGTGAAGATAAACTATTTGGTTCCTACAAAGTTACCACTATTACCTTCATAATTGCTTGGAAAAAGTGGCTTTAGTATGAGGTAAGGCCTAATACCACTCTAAGTTGATGACTCCTCGATTCAGTTTTTTCTAGAGGAAGGTATTTTTCTTTTTTTTATTACTCTATGTATAAAGAGTTACCCCCAAAAGGCAAGTCATTGACTTGTATGTCATTAAGAAAATTACCTAAATCTTCACATAATGTTCCAGTAGACTTATTGCCTTCAGCTCCTTCCGGATAAATGATTCCAGTGAAATACCCCAACAAAAGCCATAAACCTATCATGCTTGTAGCAATCTCCCTAAGTTCTTTCCATAGGTTAGTTTTTTGGAAGATTAGTTGAATGTATAAATAATGGATATGCTCATAATCAGATCAACTCCTTATAACAAACTTTGAGATGAACTCGTTGATCCATCACTAAGGAGTCAAGGATTTGAAGCTTATCTTCAGTGAGTAGAACTAGGATTTTGCCATTGGGATGAGCATTGTAATTGTCCACTAGCTTCTAATAACTTAGCAAATTGAGAATATTGCAATTTTCACATTTGATTATAGATTCCAAAATGCCTATTATATTTTCCAAAATAAAGTCTTTAAACATAAGCTTTTTAAAGGAAGAATTCAATCCCCTAACATTTCAAGCTGTGACTGTAATGTGTTCAGATCAGAGGAAGAAGATTTCTTCTTCCTACTAGATCTTCACCTACTTACATATTTAAACTCCTCTTCTTCTTTCAAGAATATGGTGGGACTAGTATGCTTTCCACTTAGAGAGTCTTTCATGTTATCAAGACCTTTTAGACTAGTTAATTCCAACTGAGGGACAATTGTTGACGTATTTGAATCAGAGACCTCAACCTTATTAGCTACATTAGGTCTTGAAGTTGCTATGTTTAATTATGTAAGATCAATGACTAGAGTTGCTAAAAAGCTTCCTTCTCAGTGGGATCTAATAGGGTTAGCTGAGATGTTTAGATTTGAGCAATCAACCATATGAGGTATCCATGTAACTATATTGTCACCTTCTAGCAATTCTTGTAAGAAGCCAAATTAAAAAAACCCTTCTTGTGTTAATGTGGTTCAAGTTTAGCATTGTTTAGTATTCAAGTAGGACACTATGCACACACATCTAGATTGGTACATTAGAGTGTTTGATGTCCTTAATATTGACGCATGGTCACCAATTCTGGAGCAGGATTAGCTTGTTTTAAACATGAAAGGGCCCTAACTCTGGTACTTTTCTCGTTAAAGAGTTGCTAACAAATCTAAAGAAGAAAATATCCTTATTATTGATGAGTATGTCTTTGAGTTTAAGTTGTTTCTAGTTATTATAAGCATAAGACTTCATTATTGGAAAGGAGACCTTCTTATCCAAGAAATAGCCTATAACTGTCACGTTCCACCTTTCTGCACCAACTTTAAACATATCAATAGGAAAAGCTACGACTTGGATATCATATCAAAGGTCCTACTCAAGGGGCAATCGTTGAGCTTGGACTCAAGCCTGGAGTCCTTTATCACATAGAGCCAAGTTTTCCTTATGACTACAGGTTGATTTTTTGTTGGAGTGTTGTCTTGGGAGTTTATCATACCAAAAAAAGTCAAGGAAAGGATGGAATTGTTGTAGTTGGTAGAAAGAAATTGGGCAGGATGATGGTCAAGGAGAGGCGGGAATGTTGCATGTCTTTTAACATTGTTAGAAATAGAAAAGCAGAGTAAAATAAAAAGTTAGAAGTAGATTGGAAACAAATTACAAGGTAAAGAAGGAGCTAGAAGGGGTAGGAAACTGAAGTAATGAAAATAGGTAAACAATTAAAGCAATAGGAAGAAAAATGCAGGGAGTGATTATGAAGAAAGAGTAAGAGTTTAGAGACCAATTGCTCGTATGCATGGCATGCTGACTCCTTTGATCTTTAAACTCTTTCTTTGTCATCAATTTATAAATATACAATGAAGTTTTGGCTTGCATTAGTCTTACAAATATACATGTTGAAATATTAAACAAAATATATATATATTATAGAAAAAGTTGAAGTGTTAAATTGAAAAAAATATATGTTTTATGTTTAAGTAATTTTAAACATAAAATATTTATAGTTAATACATTATATTTAGAAAAATAAAATATTTATTTTAATTTTAATGAATTTAAATATTGAATCATACTTTAAAATATTTTTTAATTTTGACATTAAGAGGGGACTATATTTTTATAAAATTAAAGGACTATTTATAATTTCAAAAGATTATCTAAAATAATATCTAATATTGATAAGTACTGACTTTGGATTGTGTTAGTACTAAAATTATTAGATATAATATTTGTCACTTTAGTTGACAAATTATATTTCTTTTACTTTGAATAGTAATTAATCAAGCTAAATAAAAATAAAATTTTATCATCTTGATTTTCTTCATATCATAAACTATATATCATTATGAAGTTTCTTTTCTTTTATTCGGACAATTTTTTTCTCTTGTTTGATTCTCTTATATTTATATTTAAATAGGTAAAAGATTATGTACTTATGTGATTGATGAAACATCTAAAAACTAACATTCAAAAAAGATATATCTCCTCTTTATGATCATAATTTTACATACGATTGTAGTTTAATTAATTATCAGTAGAACAAAATAATAAAACTATTTTATTTTCTTTACCATTATTTTTTTTTTTACGAAGACACTCCTTAACCTCCTCACAGTCGTTGTCCTTGACTGCTTGATCCTACCAACCAGCAAATCTTAGGTGGGCAGTCTCATTGTTCTTAAAGATTGCAAATTCGATTGGATTCTTTACATCGAGTTAGGTCAGTTCCAACTTCTTTTCTCCTCTCCTAGTGAGTCATGCCTCAATTTAATCGAAAAGGTTCCTATAAAGGACAGCACTTGAGTGTTTTTCTACCATAACTATGACAAAGACCAAGATACTCAATATTAACATACTGTTAAAATAAACGTAGAGCCTTTCTTATTTGTTGTAATGCCCAAGGTTGCTGATCAGGGCACTAGAATGCCAAATGGGGTTGCGTTTGAGAATTGTGTTAGAGAAATTTGTTACAACTCGTTAGTTACTATTCTAAATTTGATCTCCATTTTCGTCTCAAATCAACAACATTGAGAGGAAGAATTATTCTAATGTGTAGGTTAAGATAGAACTGTAACTAATAATATCCTCATGCCAATAGCTTTGATGCCAATCACTAGATCGCCTAAATATAGACATAGTGGTGAGCTGAAGACAATGAAGCAACGGGGCATGTAGTCCATGTGAAAGATTCTTTAGGCAAAGAAGGCACAAGCACCTTAATTTGACCGTTTACCAAAAAGATAATGGTACTAGCCTAGGCCCCCCCTTTCTACAATCTCCAAAATTGGAATATACTCGTTATATAAAAATAATAGGAAGCAATACAATTAATGAAAAAGAAAAAGAGAGTCATCAGCTCCAACCAAGCATCAACAAGTGGCAAGAGCCCTTTCGATGAGCTTTGAGATTCTTCCATTGAAGGCCAATAGTTTCTTGGAGAATAAACTAAAAGAGAACAGAAATTTTGGCAATAGGTTATGGATTCCTGTTTCCGAAGATTCTCTTTGTCCAGAGACTGACAAGTGCTGGGAAAAAAAGGTTCAACTTCAAGGGGTTTCAGATTCAGACATGTGAAATAAAATAAGGAATTTTTTGGATTGATGCATTTATTTGATAAGAGAGAGGACAGTCAAGTAGATGCCCATTCAATATGGAAAATGACAACCCGTTCCAACCACCAGATGTGCTATGGTCTTTTGTTTTCGCTGGGTCTGGTCCTCATCTTGAACTATTTCAGATTGCTGTTATCCTATACGAATCTTCAATTCTTGTCGGGTTTTGGGGTTGCTGTTGTTTTATCTGGAATATATTCTGGAGTGAAAAAGTCAGTTTATTATTTGCTTTTGGGTTGGATTGGATGTAGCAGGAATTTCTTCTCATCCATTCAAATCTTGAAATTGACATTCACATTTGTTTAACTCCATGTATATTTTTTTTTTGTTTTATACATCAAAACACGGGGAAAACTGAATGCCCCATTGGTTGTACAATGTCAAAAAATTGTTTTTTTTTCATACATTCTGCTGCCAAGGATCGAATCCAGGTCGTATGCGTGAAAGCTAGATATACTAACCGCCGGACGACAACGAACTTCTGATTTTTACTCCCATAAATTGTAATTTGATATATTATACTTACGAACCTGCTTACCAGATCCAGCGGAACATGGTGACCGGAATTTTAACCTTTGTCCTGTCAGGACTGATTTGAACATGGTCCCAGAGTCCCCCATATCAAGAGCAAGAAGGGGCAAAACATCTTGTATGGACGAATGTCTTTCACAATATTTGACAAGGCCAAACCCGTTGGTGAGATCAGCCATTCAGTCCAATTTAAAACCCTGACAGCCGCTCCTGCTAGTGGGCAAATATAGGATTTAATTTATAACTAGCTCCTTGTAGGAGTTTAATGTATCACGAGGATAGGGGCATTCGACCTGTGCGAATGAATAACAGAATGTGCGTTAATTTATGAAATTCCTAAGAACTTCAGCTTTTTCTTGACCATGAGAATTGATTCAAGACTGATGTTACGGTGTAAGGTATACAGAACAAACACATAAGAGGCTAACTGATAAATAGCGGTATAAGAAAAACATGTTCAAGCAAAACTGGGAGGGCATCAAATGCAGTTCGCGCAGAGAAACTCCTGAGAGCCTAATGATGTTTACGCGCGGCTCGTCTTAGTACAAATTGGTGCAGGGACAGCCGTAAGAATTTAGGGGCATAACTTAAAATTCCATTCCAAGTAACATGATCTGCTGGCATCAAGTCTTCCTGAACGTAGGTTGTGGATGCGCCAGAGGCTTTGTATATAGTATTTCCAAGCTAGGGTGGTCAGCCAACTTCTCTCCAAAATTCAACCCAACTCCTAACACAACAATTTCAGCCATACCCATTCCTCCCAAATGAGGATAACGCAAGAAAGTAAGAGAAAGAGAGTGTGAAAGAAAAGGAAGAGTAAACCTTTGGCAACACATATGCAACTATGAAGATAAACCAAAACTCCATACAAACAATTCCTACAAGATATCAAATTGTCATAATTCCTAGACGACAGTCCAAAAAATAAGATTTCTATTTATCCTGCTCTTGGATACTGAAAAGAAGAGTATGAATTAGAGGACAAAAACAGGGTACAGAGAGTGACAGTCAAAGGAGTTCAGAAGCTTCACAGCACTTTTTGCCGGTAAAGTCAGTAGACAGAAGGCCAAAAGCCCCAGTTTTCTAAGCCTAAGTCAAAACATGTAGAAACGTACTATCAGGTCTTTATGAAATGAGAAGACAGAAGTTTCGAGACAGTGAAACCATGAAAGGAATCCACATCAAAGAGTTCTTTGAGCTTCTCATCACATATGATTCTCCTCTTGTCAGATGGATCCTTCAAATAAGCAGAGAATAATTTGAGCAACATCACAGCAAAAGGCAACAATAAATAGCAATAAGACAAGGACATGGGTCATGATATCATATATAAGATGTAACATTGAGGTTAACCAAGTAATTTGGAGTTTGACTTAACAGCAACTGGTGAGAGACTGGAAACAAAAGCCTATCCTCACTATTCTGGGAGCCATCTTCAAGACTCGTTGGCATAAAAACTACATGCCAAATAACTACGTACCTGAAGATTGTTTTGCTTTATGTACTCCCACATCCTCTTGATAACATCTGCTCGTGATAATGCATTTTCTCCGGTGCCAATGAATTTCACCAGAGCATCTGAAAGTTGAAGAGGAGCAAGTAAACCTGATTTTCCTCCTTTGTGCCTCTTCTCTTTTCTTTCTTGTTCATCTGCTCCGAGAATTAATATATCATTAACAATGGAGCTACATGCCATTGAAAAAAAAAGTTGACTACTAATATGCTGCTTAGTGCATGGGTATCATTCCAAGAGTACATAATATTTCACTTGCATGTTTGAAGTTCGTAGAATGTGACCAATGAGATCCTATGTGTAAGGGAAAGCAAATCTCATATTCTGTCCTGAAAAGGTAAAAGAAAATGCTACCGTAAACTAAAACTAGCTTCTTGTCAAACATATCATGAGATATCATACCCAAGTCATGATAAAAGTTTTGAATCAAGACAAAGCAAAATAATGATCTGAACCGAAAACAACTCTTGAGGATAAACTTAAAGAATTAAGACAAAGGCTCAATAGAAAGAAAAAAGGATTGACAAACTGAATTAGCTACCTTCTTCTCTCTCATGCTTCTGTTGCTTTTCCTTCTGTGCTGACTTTACTGGAATCACTGCACCACGAGAAAAAGTAAAATGTTATGGGGACAAAAATAAACAATGAAAAACATGAAAATCAACCTAAGAAAATTAATAGAATTTGTGTGGCTAATGCGATAGATAATCTTTTTTTATTGAATGGAAAATTAAGGGGACATGTGAGAAAAAGTTTCATCTTTTCTATAGAACTTGTAGAGTCATATTGAGCGTGATCTTTGAAAGAAGATAAAATTGAAGCCTGCTATTCAAGTAGTGGCATAGATTCGTTTATACCAAGGAGTTGCATAAGTGCAAAGAGAAGGAGACAAGTCACTCGTTGAAAAAAACGTGAAAAAGAAAGACAATAGTAGCATACCGTCATCCGATTCCAAGGGCCATATATGCTTTGATAGGGCTTTATTCATTTGAAACATGTTGATTGAGTCGACATTGAAAATGGAATGCAATTGTTCATCACATATTATATTTCGTCTGTTATTTGGGTCTTGTAAGTTGTGCTCTCTGATATACGCCCAGAGTTGTTTGACAACCTAAAGTAAGATAACAGAGAAGCCACAAAAACATATAGTCTCAAAATCATATCAACTGACAACAAACTCAAATGATAACTCTCCAGAAAGTTTCATCTGTACCTCTGTCCTAGCTAATTGAGGCACCCCAAGAAATCCCTGGAGTTGAGGAGAAAGGCTACATAGCTTGGTAAAACCACCGCCTCTTTTCTTCCCTTCATTGTTATGCTTCTCAGACCTGACTTGAAGGAAAGAACATGAAATAAATAGATAAACTATAGCAATAGAGAAAAAAGCAGCTACTTGTTTGTTCCAATACATGCCCACTAGCATGCAGATACAAAATACAACAAATTTCCATAACAATATTCCTAAAAAAATGGTAAAGCCAAGTAAAACTTTAAAACAGAGATTGATTTAGTAAAAGTAAAGAAAACTGTCTCCAAAAACTCTTACCATTTCCCAACAAAAAAAGAGCAGCTGATGATACATTTCCGCATTAATGCTAACAATCCACTGAAAGGCAGATTCTTATTACCAACAAAAACTTCTATAGTCACTTATTCGCGTGCTTTGAATTAAGAGAAAGAGAGAGAGAGAGAGAGAGAGAGAGAGAGCAATATAGGACAAACACCTGTACCAAACAATCATATAGCAAGTGAGAAAACTTTTTAACCTTTTCAAAACTTCATTAATTTTGACTGATCATTAATTTTGATTTGCGACATATTGATTAAGGAATCAACATAGGTGGGTTAAGGAATCATTAATTTTGAGTTGCAGCATACTGGTTAAGGAATCAACATCAGTGGCATCACCGGCAGTAACTTTTTGTTCTCAGTAATAACACCACAAGCATCTTGAAAAATGATTTCTTCATTTTGGAAATTGCAAGAAAATGAAATGTCCCAAGGTATTTGTCATGAAAACAGAAAGAAGAAACTAAGGTCAAATCGACCACAAGAACTTTGCCAGACCAACCAAGTCCTAAATGAGCATCTCATTAATTGAAAGTCCGTGTTGATAATTGATATTGGTCCAAACCATAGGAAGTGAAAAACCTTAAAAAGTGGAAAAAATCAAAGCTTTGTCACGAAAGGAAAGTTTAGCAAAGTCCGGCAATAGGTAAAAAAGCACAAAAGCAGCTCTATTCCAATAATTGATCATGGATAGAGAAGATCAACAATTAAGCAGGAAAAGAAAGGAAAGGGGCAAAGTGCAAGCATGGAAGAGTTATATGCGCATGGATAGAGAAGATCAACAATTAAGCAGGAAAAGAAAGGAAAGGGGCAAAGTGCAAGCATGGAAGAGTTATATGCGGACAATAACTGAAAATTTAATGATATTAAACAAAAGTTTGCTTTCTCTACTGTCTCTATAAGTAAGTGGTTAAGCTTGCAGCTGTGAGTTCCACGGCAATTGTTGACATTGATGGAATTAATTGAGGACCTGTTCAAATTCAAACAGATTCTCTTTAATGCTACTTAACTAAAACCCCATCTCCATTTCATGTACGTAAAGCAATATCAAAGCTACAATCTGCTTATTTTATTTACCTTAAACAAAGAAGTCCAAATGTACATGAATATGCAAATAAAAAGGATACAAGCTCACACTTTCTCAGAGAATCCAATTGCTCGAGCAATAATTACTAGTAAAATAAAAGCCGCAGTACGGTAAAATAGAACCAACAAGCAATTGATTGTTGGGCTTATACGACTGAAATTCAACGCAAAGACTACATTATTCATCCAAATAAAGAGCATTAATTTCATTTTAATTCCAAAATCCGCTGAAAAACCTCTCCAAAAATAATTATCTGCAATAATAGAAGATGGACATAGAAAACTTTCTAAACAACAACTAACCCTCTTTTAGAGGCAGATTTTCCATTATTCGCTTCCTCCTCATCTTCCTCCTCCTCCTTCGCATCACAGCTGACCATTTCATCCGATTTATCCTGCGCCGTCTGATCACCATCATCATCAGCGTGGTCGTCTTCCTCGTCCCCAGCATTCTGAAACTGGCTCTGGAGAAACATATCCACCTGTTCCCTAATAAACAACTTTCTATCCGTCAAATCGACGCCGAAATCCTCCTCCAGCTTCCGGCGGACGATTCCGGTTGTCGTCGTGTTGAGGTCTGAGTTCCTGAGGAACTCCCTTAACCTCTCGATAAGCTCCGAGTCCGACACCATCCTTATGATTCGGGTCGAGAAAAGCAATGGAAGAGGAGAGTTTGAGAGAGGGAGAGAGGAGAAGGGGGGGACAAGAGTGGAAAGATAAAAATGAAAATGAAAAAGTTTTTCTTTGGTGCTTCTTCTCTTCTCTTTCACCTCTTTCTCGTTGCTCGTTGGAACTGAAAGTGAAGGTTTGGGACCCCCTGAGCATTCGTGGCTTCCTTGGATAATTTTCTTATGTTGACAGATTTGACCTCCATTGCACCTGAAATTTTCTTCAGTGTCCTCTACGCTTTGTCGTTTTTCCTTTTCTCCATTTTTATTGACGAATTTGTTGTAATGTGCACCTGCCATCTCAAGTCAAGAACAAGAACCACGTGCCAGTATCCTCATTCAACCATTATTTGTCATTTATCTACGTCCCTTCTTTTCGCTTAATTTTTAAATCACCATAAATCAAAGTCTCTATAAATGAATAATGTAAAGATCATAGAAGATTTGTTATCTAAAATAAGAATTAACTAATCAAGATTTAAATTTAGCACATTAATTCAAATATAGACTAAAGTTATTATTAATTTATTAAATATTAATTTATAAATTTTACTATATTATACAAGAAATTATGAAATTTGTGCTCATTTTTAATTGGACAGCCTTATAATTGAATATTTATTTTCAAGTAAAAGATTGTCATGACTCTAATGGTAGTCTTAGGAGTTGTTTATTGTTTACACAAATTCAATGTAGATGTTTGGACTCTTTTCTAATCACCCAATTCATATATGTTATTAATCCTATTTTAAAAACAAAACTCTCACCTTATATAGTTATGGTTACAAACTCAATTTTAAACTATACTAAACTGATACCATATTTGTTAAGTCTGAAAATTTTTTGCCTTAATTTTGCTAGTGAAACCTTTTTTTGAAAAATAAAAAGGAATTTTAATTATAATGAAAACTAAATCTAAGTTACAACGAGTTCATGACTTTACCATCATATTGCAATATGATCAAAAACAAAAACTCTCCAAGTAAGGTAGTACAACTTTCTGCAAGGTAGAAAATAATAAGAACCAACTATAGGCACCATCGATGTTTCATCCTCATGGAAAAGGTCATTCACCATTTCTAATTTATGAAGGTCCTTTAACCCCCTAATGTTTCGCTATTTGGGAGAAGACCCCTGGTATTTGGGATTTGGCTTCCTTTTCTTTGCAGATTTCCTTTTGGTCAATTTGGATTGCACTCGAAAATCTTCAGGGATGTCAGGAAAATGGGCTACTGTTAATGGAGTATCACAATCCTTTGCTTGTTCTTGAGAGATGACCCATATCTCCTGATCCTCAGTTTGTCCGACAGTTGCTAATGGAGTCAGCATGTTAGCCAAATCTCTCTAACAATGCTCCAAATACTGGAAGGTGAAATCATTCACTCCACTATCCAAACTCTCCATATTGTCTACACTTGAGTTTTCAAGAGTTGGTTGTTCCTAGGAAATATTTGTAACAACTTGTTCAGACCTCAAACCATCTAATTGATTACCATTGTCTACAACCTGAAGCATTTGTGCATCCGAAACACTATTAACTGCATCCACAACTATTAAGCACGCCTACTGCAATAACACTAATATTTTCATTCGTTGCAAGAAGGCTATCTCTAACAGCCTTAACATAGGTTGTATTAGAAAACTACACCAATAACAGCAACCATTGCACATTCAACATCATCGACCACACTATTAACAACTTCTACAACATTACTAATGTTATTATCTGCCTTTGTTAAGGGTGATTCATAAACAGCTCCCCTGTCTTCATTTACTACTCCATTCTTATCATCAACTTCACCAAAATCCAATAACTCATCATGCCATCCAGTTTGGAACATCTTACTTGTAGACTTCCAGACTTTGTTATCATTCGTCGGTTTTCAAGGATAGGAGATGGGTATGACAATCTTCTCCAGTTCATCCTTATCAATCAGCTGAAGAATGGGAAGTGAATAAGGTAAGGAGGCCTTTTTTGATACTTCAATGCACATTTTAGCATAGCAAAGTAGTTCCATCATTGCAATTTAGGAATCCATGTAGCTAAGACCCTCAATGGTCCAGAACTCCATTGGACGTTATGGAACTGTACCTATAGTGCAAGGTGTCCATATCACCTCTGTTCATTTCCAGTCCTGACCTTCATTTCTGGATGAAGAGGGGTTGCCCTCCCACATGCCACGGGCCCTACTCTATAATTTCGTCAAGGTTGGTGCTATCAGCAAACTTGAATAGAATGGATTTGTCTTCCATGAGCATTCCTTTCTCAAGTCCCTTCTTTCCTTATCTTGATTTTGCCCAAGCATTAATTACCGAAAATGTAATATGCCTGGACCAGAAGAAGCCTAGCAAAGACATAGACCAAGCTCTAACTCCCTCCATTAACAGTTCGACCGGTAGAGATAAGACTCCATCCTTAAGCATATTTTGATAGTGCTTGAGTGTTCCCTTGTGGTGGACGGTCTTTAATTTGATCCTTCATGCTCTGACTAGATTGGATGTGGCTGGATGTTTGCCTGCAATTTCGCGACGACTAGGGATTTTACCATTGTAGTTAGTTACCGAATGAGACGCTATTGTTTCTTTGGTAAGCACGGGAAAATCGGCTTTTTATATGGAGGATTTCACAATGCCAAAACGGGAGGGCAGAAGGGTTGCTATTGAGGTTGTAGCCTCAGAGGCGGGTGAGGTGGGTCAGAGATGGCAACTATGGTAGGGTTCAAAAGGGAAAAAAGAAGGGGAAAGTTTAGGCAAAAAGGTTTTGGGTCATAAGAGAGTTGAAGTTCTTTAGATCTAGATCTGGACTCAAATTTAGAAAGGTGCGATTGATTGGGTCTTCTCTCTACTGTGGTGGCTGGGCAATCTCTTCTCCTCTATGTCAAGCACAGAATCACCCACCAGTGCTTCCTACTTACCACTAAACTCCGTCGCTCTCCCTCATCTCCCAGAATCTCTTAAAATTGCCCTCCAGAATCTCCCAGAATCACCTCACACGCTTTGCACCCTCCAGAATCTCAGTTGCTCACCTTGGTCTCTTCTTAATATTACCGACAACACAATCACTTTTTTAAGTTGAAATCGCAAGCATGAGGCTTGACAGCTAGTGGGAGCAACCCACCGTCAAATCTTATTTGATAGTTTCATTTAGTTTATTATCTTTTTTTATCACAACCTCACTTAGTTGATCTCTTGACAGTTTGTAAATCTATTCTTCCATAAATTATAGATTTAAAAATATGCAAGTTTATTATTTATTAGCTTATTCAAAAGTTTGTTAGTATGTTATATTGTAAGTCTATTATTTTGTAAGGATATGTCGTTTCGAAAGCTCATTAGTCTATCCTTCTGCAAGAAAGTGTTATTTTATAAGCTCATTGATCTGTTCTATTACAACTATGTTGTTTTCACTATGACATGTCGTTTTATTCATTAGTTTATTGTGTTATAAGTACATTGTTTTGATTGTCATCTAATAGTTCTCTCTTGTCTCTTATTTCACCTTTTATTAGTTTTGATCTATTTTTGTTTAACATTAAGCATGAGTTATTTCTTTCATGTTTTATCTAAAAACATAGCACACAGTTACCATATTTTCAAAAGACTAGTAAAAGAAAGGCATGAGGTGTTAATCTTTCCATACCTTTGGGACCTCATACTCATTTAATCACTTAAGTCCATATCTTCAGACCTTACTTTATATGTTTTGAGCTTCTTATAAGTGTATATGTAAGGTTATGCTTGTCTATAGTAAGGTATATATTATTCGCTTTTGAGATAATTTTGCTTTGTCCAAATATATGTATTTTTATACCCTTATTTAAACCTCTTTAAAGTTATGGCTTGATATAATTGAAGAGATCTACATAGTTGTTGATATCCTTTTAGTCCCTTATCAAAAGTGATGGCTATTGTACATTTGTTAAGATAGAGTATTTGTGTTAGCTCAAAGTTGAATCATCTTGTAAATTGTCAAATGATTTCTTTTAACCCTTATATGAATTTTTATAAGGCCATATAATCTTGTGGCTTGCTTTGTTACTTATAAAGTATGTCTTTAAATGGTCTTTCAACTACATAGAACTTACAACTAACCATGTAGAAAGAGTATAGTATTACTCTTCACTTGGGCTTGTCAAAGTGGACAAAAAAGCATAATATTTAACTATAGTAATCCTTATGTGCAATCCATTATATATTTGAATCCTTCTATGAACTTATAAATTAACACACTATATAGGCCAAATCCATAACTTAAGACTACTAATCTTATTGTAACTTTATGAATTACTATATGGTCTAGGCCATACCTGAGTTTGAGACCGTGTCTCACTATTGAGTAGCCTAACAAATTACGTAAATTATACAAGACTATATAGGAGGCTTTGTTTATATCCAAGTCTTCTCTAAACTTAACTTGAATTGAGCTAGTAAATACTCATCCTTCAATTTGGCTTGATCATATTATTGGGCCTTGAATTTTTTTGTTTATTTTAGTAAACATAATTTGAATGAATTCTGGTATTGTTAGATAAATTATTTTGATTGAGGTTAACTATTATGTCAAGTTTAGGAGGATTTA
>JANZXR010000172.1:5880298-5894099 GCA_027575705.1 Erythroxylum echinodendron
AATAATAATAATAATAATAATAATAATAATAATAATAATAATAATAATAATAATAAGGATATTTTGGTCTTTTTGTTGTTTATTCCTTTGTTATTCCAAGTTTATATTTTCAAACTAAACATTGACATAGAAATTCTTTATCTATTCTATTCCTTGAACCAAACACAGTAATATTCATTCCATTCTATTCCTCATCTTTTCTATTCCTAAGAATAACTATTCTATTCCTTATCTATTCCATTCCTTGAACCAAACAGGCCATTAGGTTTTCGTTAACATTATTAACACATGACACGTGACATGCTAATTATGCAATTATTAAATATAATGTAAATTTATACACTATAATTAATGATTAACTCAAATGCCTATTGACTTCAAGTTGGATAAATAGGACTTAAGTCTAACTGCTATCTCTATTTATAAATACCAGTTATCTCTACAAGCAAAGAAAGTACGAAAAATTATGTTGCTATGTAAATTTAATTACAAAAATTTCTTTGTATCATATCTATTATTAGATAATATTGATATTTTTATTAGTTATTCATTATCGAAAAATAATTGATTTTGAATTATTTTCTTATAATTTTTAAGAAAAGGTGTTACGGGAAAAGTTGATAAAGAAATAACTTCGTTTTAATAGTATGCTCAAGAAATAAAACGTCCGAAATAACGTGATTTTAGAAAACTTCCTTAAATGATGTTGTCTTCGATGACTTGAGTTCGAGTTTGGACATTCGAACTGTTGTCATGTGTAATAATATTGATAGAGACTTCCATATCGATCCAAACACGCTGAATTGGAACAATTGTGGAAAGCTGTGAAGAGAAAAAGATAAATCGGAAATTGAAATGCATTTCTAAAGATCTGAATGGGAGGTAAAACTTTTTCTCTTCACAGCTTTCTACAATTGTTCCAATATTTCCATAACGTGGAAAACAAAGACTCGAAAGCAACTAAGGCTGCATTTGGATATGTGATATGGTGGGAATAAATACTTATTCACTGCAGTTTTCAAATATAGTCACAAGTTTGGATTTGCGGTCAAACAACCACAAGTTGGAGGAAACTGCGGTGGTACCACAGAAATAGATAAGCAGAAAGAGAACTGTGGTAGGAAACTGCTTATACGATAAGAGTTTTAGTTTCCAATAATAACTTTATAATAATTAATATTTTACACTATACCCTTGCTTAATTAATAGAAGGAAGTTTAACTCCTGTGTCCCTCCGACTCCTTCCCATTTAGGTAAACTCCTCCCCGACTAATAATATATTTTTATGAAATATTTTATTTATTAAATTATTTTATTTATATTTTTCTTATTTTAATTTAATATTTTAATGTTTATAATTTAAATTTATATGACTAATAATATATTTTATGAAATATTTTATTTACTACATTTATTTTATTTATATTTTCTTATTTTAATTTAATATTTTATTATTCATAAGTTTAAATTTATATAACTAATAACATATTTTTAATTATTTATACAATAATTAATAGTTTATTAAATTAATGAGCTTTTTAGTCATTTTATCTCTTTTCAGCAACTGCAACCGCACTTGCCAAACACTTATTTTCACGTTTCAGCAGTTACCAAAACAGCAATTCCAAACACATAAGTATTTATTAAGAATAAGTACTTATCATTTCAGCAGGTTGATTTTAGCAGGTTACCAACCACTGCCGCTCTCCCAAACCAAGTCTAGGATTTGGTTTGTTTTGGATTGGAACTTACCATCCATGACGGTTGATCCGATTCTCTTGAATAGTCATCAAACATTTATGTTTCATGGATTAGGCTCGAGCCTATTTTCTGTTTCTTAAGACAAAGTCAATTTGTGGGGTTGGTTTATTACAGTCCCTTTTAGACAGTACGTGAATATCAGTAGGTTTCAGAGTCAATGTTGCTGTTTCTAGGGAATTGTGTGACAAGCTGATGAACAGAACAACCTCATGCGGACGGAACGGTATCTTCTTATGTATCTTTATTTAATGAACCTGAGATTTCCATAATGCGGCCAGACTGCTAGAAATAAAATAGGCTGATCGGTGTATATTATTATGTCAATACCCCATAGTCCCTACCCCTCTTGTCAACTCAAGTTTAAGTTCTTATATATATATTATGTGCACAAGAATCGTCATATATTGATTGGTCAGTTGCTAATTGATCACTAGCCCTACTCAGTATCAGGTTTCCTAATAGTTCCAACTCCTACACTATCGCTGGAAGTGAGACGTCTACAATTGATCTGACCAATGAGCATGCCCAGGAAGTTAAAAGATCATCAATAGGAAAAATTCCCCCTTCTTTCTTTGTAGAGACTCAAACTCAAGATTTCCTACAAATGAGAGTCTTGAGTGAGAAGTTGAAACGAATTAGACCACTCTTATTTGTCTTGATGCGCGCAATAATTGTTTAACATTTTCGTAATCTTTAACTTCAAATTTATTATCTTTATTTTTTAAATTTTATATTATTATAAATATTTTTAAAAATACATTATAATATTAAAAATTAAATACCATATTATTCCAAATGCATTGACCTTCATATAATTATTATAACCAAATTATATGGTAACTCAAATTAATTTTATATTTATATGTCTCGCCATAATCAAAGATTTTTTTAAAAAGTAAATTGATAGGTATTTTTTGTTATATTGATAATGTCATGTTAAATTTTGATAGAGTCTCATAAAAATAGTCATAAAAATTTTGATATATATGTATAATAATTAATTATATAATAATTTTTATTTAATAATTTTAAATAATATTTTTTTAACAAGTGAAAGAGATCCGCATCCTCTTCACAAGTGTATGTTGTGGCTAGTCTGGTGTTGTAGTTATAAGGGCAATAGGCACCTGGATTCAGATCATTTGTTTCTATTATCTATGCATATTCTATTTTATAAGTACCTATTTATTTAATTTCTGCAAACCCTATTTATTAGATAAATAAATGATCGTAAAATGGAGTAGGAATGTTCTCTTAAAAACGTAAGGTTTTCAACTCCATTTTTAGTTTTAGAGTAGCTCGTCCTTTGAGAAATGTGGTCAAAAGAAGACATAGTCGAGTTCCAAATTAATAAATGCAAGTAATATCGGAGCTAAAAATCCTTGGGAGGGCCTTTTTTTTAGATATTTTCAGTCACTGTTGTAAAAACTTGTCTACTGTGTGTTGGATTTGTCTGGAAAAGTTGAACAAAAAGGTTAAGAGTAAAGGAAAAGGGCAGGCCCCCTTCTACCAAACATACACACACATGCATCATATTGATAATGAAAAGTTAACAAGCCTAGTTGGGATGGGACAAGCGTTGATTAGGTCATAATAAAATAAATATTTTATCATCATATATTGCGATGTGAAAATATTTATTAAAATTTTGTTATTATTAGAAATAATATTTATTTTTAATATTAAAAATATTTTAAAATAATAAATGTTGGCATCCGGATCGGGACGATGAGATCAGGACCGTGTGAATAATCCCACAACTTACCACACACGAGACAGAAACGGAACACGTGGATGGGACCCCTGCTTGTGCAAGTGTTTTTAACTACAAAAGATCCTCACAAAGTGTCCAAACTATCCGACAAAAGAACACAAACCCAAATTCCACGAGAAGAAGATAGCTGGGATTGGAAAAGCCACCTTCAGGACAAAAAACGGCGCCGTTTCCTTTCTTTTTTAAAGCATTAGAAAGTGGCAACTTCGCTTTGTCTCATCGCTTTTTCGCTCCAGTAAATATCTGTATCCTCCACATTAGATCAGAAAGGGCAAAAGAGAAAGGTCTTCTCTCTCACTTTTTTGGTCAGACTTAAGACTTAGAGACTGATCGCTACTCGCTAGTAATATCTAAGCTGAACTGGGAACCGGCTGTCTCCACTCTCTACAAGTGAGCGATTCTCGAGTTTTCACGTTTTTGCTGATTTATCCGTCGGTGGCTGTAAACGAAGACGGTTTGCAAGCTCTCTTATGTGACCTTAAGAAACGGAGATGGATCTGAATCCGGCGATCACTGCGGTACCCGGCATGGATATGCCAATCATGCATGACAGTGACCGGTACGATTTCGTCAGAGATATCGGCTCCGGTAACTTCGGCGTGGCCAGGCTTATGACAGATAAAGTAACCAAAGACCTTGTTGCTGTCAAGTACATTCAGAGAGGCGATAAGGTCTGCTTTTTCGTTACAGATTTTTGCTTCATTTTTTTATGGAGACTTTTTCTTACGCTGTTTAACGAATTTATTGTATGGATTGGAGTTAATATCTGCTCCGCTCATTAATGGATGTCGAAGTTGACTTGTAGACAGTTTAATTAGTTCGCTTAGAAATTGTATTTAATTTCCGAGTAATTATGGTCGCGGAAATCTGTAATTATTGACTTCAAGTTTAGAAATATTGCGTGAGCAGTTGAATGGTTTTCCTCTTTTGTAATTTCTCTAAAGAATATAAACTCGGGGTTTTGATGGTTGAGATGGATAATTCTTCTATTGGTAATTCGGTTGCGAGTTTTCTTGCACTTTTATTCTAGTTGTGTTTGAATGCCTAAAACTCTGAAGTGTCGCGTTTGTTGTTGTTTTAGCTTGTAATAAGTTTTCAGCTGTGGGTTAATGTTATTGTTGAATGCTGATAGATTGCTTGTCTTGGGTTTTTGTTGCAGATTGATGAGAATGTTAAAAGAGAAATCATTAATCATAGATCGCTTAGGCATCCGAACATTGTAAGGTTTAAGGAGGTCAGTTTCTTTATGACTATTTGGGATCTTTTTTTTAGGCACAAATGGCCTTGAATTTCCAGGGTAATATACTTTATATCTACTCAGGTCATTTTAACACCAACCCATTTGGCAATTGTAATGGAATATGCATCTGGAGGGGAGCTATTTGAGCGAATATGCAACGCTGGACGATTCAGTGAGGATGAGGTTTGTGTTTAAATTTCACGAACACAAATTTCCCTGGTCTCTTTTCCACAATTTGTTTGAATCTGGATTTTGGTTCAGGCACGGTTCTTCTTTCAACAACTTATATCTGGAGTGAGCTATTGTCATGCTATGGTACCTTAGACTGCTCTGTTTTTCTTCCCTTATGTGCTGATGCCAGATGGTTTGTTTGAATAGTTGATTTCTTTTTATGTTTGCTTGTTGATGAAGCAAGTGTGTCACCGTGATTTGAAGTTGGAAAACACTTTGTTGGATGGAAGCCCAGCTCCTCGGTTGAAGATTTGCGATTTTGGGTACTCAAAGGTAGTACTTGTTTCTTGAAAGTTACAATTCTGGTGTTGCCACTGGACATATTTTATTTTTAATTTGAAATAGATTGAGAACAATTCATTTCCAGTTACATAGGTCTTGACATGAAAAAATGGTTGGGTGGGGAAGTTCCAACTGAGTTGGTTCTGGAATATGTATGATGATTCTTTGATTACTTCCTGTGCGTGGATCCACTCTTCTATCAATATTTATGCTTCTTAGCTTTCTAATGTTTTGTTCTTGATGAGGCTAACTAATTTCAAGCTTTAACTTATTTGTATCATGGTAGAATCTTGGTTTATTTGTTGATTTGACCATTACTTCTTTCTCTTGTGTCTGCGTGGATAATTTGTTAGTCTTCAGTGCTTCATTCACAACCAAAATCAACAGTGGGAACACCTGCATACATTGCTCCAGAAGTGTTATTGAAGCAAGAGTATGATGGCAAGGTAACATCTTTAGATCATGCTTATTCAGAATTTGAAATTTGGCTGATGTAGTGTACCCCTTTGACTCTGAAAGAGATATGCATTTAAGGTTAAGAATCTGGAATGAGAGGTCACATTCCCATACGTCCCCAGGAATCCTGCACTTGGCATGAAACAAACAACTTGTTTCATCTTCATGTCCAAGGAATGTCTTTGTGCAATAATAATACTTGGTTAATGACTTGATCCCTATAGGCTAATATTGAATCAAAATTTTACTTAACATGGATTTTGTGGATTTTTAGATGATTGAAGTGCTGATATCCTGTCATGATACCAGATTGCAGATGCTAATATTGAATCAAAATTTTACTTAACATGGATTTTGTGGATTGTTAGACGAGTGAAGTGCTGATATCCTGTCATGATACCAGATTGCAGATGTGTGGTCATGTGGGGTAACCTTGTACGTGATGCTGGTTGGAGCATATCCTTTTGAGGATCCTGATGGGCCAAAGGATTTCCGGAAAACAATACAGGTACATTATTGTTTTCTGTTTGCCGTTAATACCTCGTCACATAGAAATTGTATGTACAAGAAAATGTTCTTGTCTATCCCATGCAGAGAATTCTTGGTGTCCAGTATTCTATTCCTGACATTGTTCAGATATCTCCTGAGTGTCGCCATCTGATTTCAAGAATTTTCGTTGCTGATCCTGCAGCTGTAAGTTAGCCTTCATATCAGGAGTTTTCAACTTAGTCAAAAGATAAATCTGGAATTGTTTGGAAAACTAAATGGAAAATAAGATACTAAAGTGGAGCTTTTTAGCCCAAAGTCTGACGCCAAATTTCTTGGATATCTTGTGCATACTTAATGACTCCACTAAGATTCTACTTTTTGTAATGGTGTGATTAAAAGTTCCTTATTTTGGATATTTGGTGATACAGAGAATCAGCATTCCAGAAATCAAGGACCATGAATGGTTTTTAAAGAATCTTCCAGCAGATCTGATGGACGAAATGACAATGGGAAACCAGTTTGAAGAGCCTGATCAACCGATGCAAAGCCTTGATGAGATAATGCAGATAATTTCTGAGGCTACTATACCATCTGCTGGGGCATTTGGGATCAACCATTACATGATGGATACACTGGACATGGATGATGACATGGAAGACTTGGATTCTGAATCTGAGCTTGATATTGATAGTAGCGGAGAGGTTGTTTATGCATTGTGACGATAGCTTGGCTATATGATATGTTGTACTCTGGGCTTATGGAGGAATCAAGGTCATGGTCAAAATAATGTCTGACAGACGGGGGTATGTTATATAGGCAGCAAAATAGGAAATTTCGATATATGCTCTTCAAAGTCGTGTCACAGTATGAACCTTTTATATCTTGCTGTGTTAAGAGGAACTGCTGCAAATTATCGGACCCAGATATCCTCCACCTTCAATGTGGTTCCAAATATTGGTTGTCGTTTTTGTACTTGCATCTGGCTTCTTCTATTTGTTACTCTTGACATGCAACTGATATTTTCTGTTGGACTTTTTTTCACCCTTTTCCAATAGTTTTCTTATCCATTCTTCTTTAATGTCATTATGAAAGATAATTCTTTTGGCACATTAATTCCCCTTTTCTTAATTCTTTTACTTCGTTTTCATGTTGATACTGCATGCTCGATAATCGCTGACAAGACAATTCAGTTAACAGCTCAAGTTCCTTCATCCAAATCATGGTTCAAGCATCGGGTGGTGCAGGTTAGGTGAATGCTTCACTTTGTCTTGTCCTGATTCCTGATGCATTTGTTAATATCAAGGTTATACGAAGTCTGGCTGGTCATTGATGCGTGAACTTTTCTCCTTCCCGTTGCTTTTGACTCCCATGTTTTTTATCAACTCTCCTATGACTATTTCTACCCGTATTTGTCTTATGATCATGGAATCTCAAGCTTGTTCAAGATAAAACAGTATTAGAATTGTTAAATTTTCACATTAACTAGGAGCGAAGTAATCATGCTACTCGAGACATCCCAATGGTCTTAAAAACTAAGACAATATGTAAGGAATTTGCAATTGGAGACCATCCTGTGAATCAAGAAATTAGCTTTCCAATGGAATTTGGTATCGGCCGACAATTCCATTTACCAAGCTTCACTTATGGAATTAAGCTTGACCCTCGTTAAAGCCAGTGCAAGTTGACATCCTCCTCGACTATTTCTATTTTTAACCCATCGATTTTAGGGCTTAAGGCCTCCCATAAGCTAGCTGTCTCTTCATCACATATCACCTCCTCCAAATGCTTAAGATGCACCGATTGTGGCAGCTGAAAATTGTTTGAGCATCCCACCATGTACAATGTTCTCAATTTCTGTAGTTTACCTATTTGATCAGGTAGCGTTTCGATTGCCAAACATTCTGATATGTCAAGAAATCTCAACGCAAAGAGGTCTCCAATTGTGCTTGGCAACTCTGGCAATGCAATGCAGGAACTTAGCCTTAGAACTTCTAAAGCAACCCAGTTACTGATTTCTTTTGGCAGTGTAGCCAACTTAGGACAGTTGGTGATGCTAAGTTTCTTTAATCTGGTAAGAACACACAGCTCAACAGGCAATACTGTCAGGTTGTAGGAGTAGTCAATATCTATCTCCTCTAGGTTTGCCAACGAGTCTGGCAACCGGAAGGTAGAAGTAGTGAAAGCTTGACCTATTGTACACAAGACCAAGGTCAACTTTCGTAGACTAGGCAGATTCATGGATGTAAAGCTGAAGTGAGGTAACATAACCTTCTCCATTCTGATTCTCTTTAGGAGGAAGAGATGACGAAGATTTTCAAAGTTGCTCAAGTCAGCAGGGAAGAAACCGTAGTTTGTCAGAACTATAACCTTTATTCTTGTTGATTTCAATATAAACTCTGGTATAGTATAGTTATTCGTGCGAAAATTTAGGACCAAAGCTTCAAGTTTGGGTACTTCCATCATGCTTCATTTGGACGAGAACTTATCATCTGCAGAGAATTTTTATGTTGTCGAGTTTGGAAAACAAAAAAGCAAAAAGCAGTATCGGCTCATAACTTTCTCTGTAAAGGAGATTGGGACACAGAATTCACTACCAGAGAAGATGGACAGCAGGCGAGCCTTAAGACTGAGCTGCCTGCCTTCAGTCAACCAGTCAGGCAAGTTGTTTCCGATGATATCTACAGTTACTCTCTCCCTGTTCTCGATTGGTTCCAGGTTGCTTAGATGAATAGCTAGCTCTCTAAGCAGATCATGTTGCATGACAAAATACTGACTGTAGCTGCCACCAAGGTCTTTCCTGTAAAAGATTAAAATGGTCGCTTAGGCAAGGCCTTTTCCATGAAACGTGAACCATATGATTCATTAACCCTTAGGCACTACCAATCTTTGCTTGTTTCAATCGGAATGAGTACTAACACCTGCCTACCTTTTGATAATAAGATCCAGCAGATTCCTGGAGGAGAGTTCCTGAAGGGTGGCAATCGTATGCATACCTTCATCATCTTGTCCATATAATTCTGCCCATATATCAATTAGAGAAGTAACAGGAATTCTTTGATCTTCAGGGAAGGAACCTAGGTCCATGAAACACTCCTTCACTTTAACCTTTTTATCCAAGGCATCCAAACTGCCTTTCAAACAATTAAGCAAATCATCATCTTGAAAAATGGAACCAGTTTCAGATAGTTCTATCTCTCTGAGTTGCCACACTTCTTTAGGTTCTCTGCAAAGAGAGCGGCCGACCACATTAAGGGCCATCGGAAATCCTTTACATCCTTTAACAATCTGCAGTTAAACCACAAGTACATCATCCACTTAAGTCGCATGATAATAGCGGTTTTCGTTTTGTTAATTCATAACCGTATGCATCTTTCTGAAAGATAAATATGAAATTGTTACCCTTGCTGAATTAATGTTGGTAACAACTTTATTATCAAATTTGATTTTCTGTGTCTTGTACATTTGGATACTAATGCGTTTCATCATATGCGTTTGTCAAGATCATGCATGCAGACACATGAATTATGTTAAGAAGAAACTAACACGAGTAATCCCAATTCAGCTCATTAGAGATCATTCTAAGCATTGGATCTCTTTTGCAGCCTTGTGTGAGGTATAAAATTGGCAATGGAAAGATTGCTGACTTCTGGTTTGATAATTGAGACACAATATGGCCATTATATACCATGGAAGACATTCAATCACTCAAGGCTATTGTTCCACCCAACACCAAAGTCAAATCAGTCATCTTGAATGGTTCCTGTTCATGACCTTTTCATTCTTCTAGAGACTTTCAGACTATCATCTGTAACTGGTCTTACTATTCTCTTAATAACAACTCTGAAGAGTGCTTACGCTGGCTAGGGGACAGTTCTCTGCAATTTACTACTACATCATGCAAGAGGGGAACATAGAGAGAAATATTAGATACAATCTTCTAGGGATAGCTGTTTAGTTCCTTCACACTCTTTCATACTCTCGTTAGCAACTTCTATGAGGCTTGCTACTAGAGATAGACTCAAATTTTCAGTTGATTCCAAGGTTTACATAATATGTGGTAAGGAGAATTACTCGTACAATCATCTTTTTTTCAATTGTGAACACTCAGCTTATCTTTGGAACAAACTCAGCTTATTCAATCTTCAATGTCCTTATAACGACCGGTAAAGAATTCCGGATTGGGCTGCAAAAGTTCAAACATGCAGTAGAGGGGACAAGAAGACCTTCAAATTGGCCTTTGGAATCATAGTGCACCATATATGAGAGAAAGAAATATCAAAATACATCACGCCAAGTTGTTAGACCCAAATGCATGCTGGACCAGCTTCTACCTTAAGTTTCGAGTGACAATTCTGGGAAGGAGAAAAGACCTAGAAGCCACTTCAACTCTATACCTGTCCTTGATTATGTAAATCAAAGGAATCTTAAGCTGCATGTTGGAAGCTCTTAGGCAGACCTTAATCAGGGTTTATCAAAGACACTATGAAACATATATTAGTTAACCTTTTTTCAATGGCTGTTAAGTGTACATTACACTAGTTCACTTTCGAATTAATACAATTACTTATTTACCTTTCAAAGAAAAGAAAATAACACGAGTACAGAACCTTCTTCATCATTTGAGTGTAATTCCATACCTTGTCCACAACTTCATCTGCAATTTCAGAATTCTGATTTGGCAAAGATGCCGACCTCCGGAAAAGGATCATGGCATTTTCATAATTCAATGGTTTTAACTTGTAAGTGCAATCAAATCTAGGAAAATGAGACCTTGATGTCACCAAAACCTTGTAACCTGGGATTTTGATGTTGAACTTATCAATAAGAGATACTGAATCTGGCCAAACGTCATCTAGGACTAACAATATAGGATCTGGTCCTATACTCCTCAAAAATTGTTCCAAGTGGTAGACAGCATCTTCTTGGCTTTGAAACCCAGGGACTTGGTGGACCTTGTGCTGGAACAATCTCTGTACAAGGCCCTCCATGGTGGGATTTCTCGAAACAATGACAAAGAAGATGTTATCTTGAAATTTCTCTGCTCAAATTAGAGAAAAGAGAAACTATATCAGGGCGCCAGTAAATATCTGCAATCTATATGCAAAGCAAACGCATATACTGGAGGCAATCACGCGAACTTCGAACATCAACATGAGAGATACTATCGGAATTTGATTGAGAAAAAAAGGCAGTGAAGCATGAGTTTTCATCCCAATACATTTAAAATTAACACACAGTTCAGTAGAAATGCTTAGTAGCCAATGGATCTGGTGAAACCAATATAGTTTAATCATTTCCATAAGAACTGGACTATTGCAGAAGAAAAGTTATATCTATTTTACCTCGAACTTCCTTGTCATGGCAAAATAATTTAGCCAACGTGGTCTTCCCACAACCTGGTGGAGCAGATAATACGAGTGTCGAAACCTCGTCTTTGGACAGCATCATCTTCAACTCCCACAACGGTACCTCCAATCCCACAGAATCCTCTGTAGGCCCTGGGGTTGCGTATGAACGGCTAAAACCTTTATTCCCACCAAACTATTATAACAACATTGATAACAACAACAAAACCAGGATTAATCCCGCTGATATGCGAGATCTGAGGTACAAAGAAGTCCAGGACTTGACCTCCCAAACTCTTTGTTCAAGATAAATCGTTTTTGGGAAGCAATCACATCGTTTACCTTAAAGAGCCCTTCTTTAACGTCCCTTGCTATTTGAACGCCAACAATAATAGCAAAGGACTTGAGCGATTCCTCGAAGTCTCGAAGCTTGTCTGTGAATTTATGCTTTTCCCAGAAGGCGTACCGTCCCACTTTTGAGCATTCAAGAAGCAGCTTCTTGCCGTCCATGATACGTTCCTTAAGCTTTTCCGCCTCGTCCTTTCTACGACCCAAAGCTTTGTCCCAGTCACTTATCTCTTCCACCACAGGAATTATGCATCCAACTATGAATTCTATCCGATCAACCGTAGGATTGCACTTGGCAGCCTTTTCTTTAAAGCTTAGAATTGCTTTCAAAACCTCTCCAAACAGTGCTCCTATAGCAGCCCCTCCAAGTAAAGACGCTGCCATTACTATCTTCTTTGCGGATGATCAGATTCGCTTTCAAATTAACTCTTCTGACAAATGAATTGCGTAGGGATGCACACAACCCGGAATATTTACCTCGCTGGCATAAAGAAAGAGACGATTCCTTGGCTTTTGTAAAGCAATGTACTAAGGAAAAGGATGGTGATCATTATAGGAACTGGTCATGCACACTGGAACCTTCCTTCCAGAGGTGTGAACCAGGACAGGCCTCAGTGAAGCCTTCGTCATGTTAGGCCCCAGATGTTCTTAGTAGGGATAGCAAAACTAACCCGACTCAATTTTAGTTCGGGCTGATCGAGTTATGGGCTAATTCGGCCTAATCTGTAGCCTGTTATTTCAAAAACGACGTTGTTTTGAAAATTTTTTGCTTTAAAAAATAAATGATAAGTCATGGGTCAACCTATCTCAGACTACAAGTCACCATGGCTTACTCTTAATTCGATCTGACTCGTTGACATTCCGAATTCTTAACCAAGTTCACGAGTCAAAAGAACATTATTTTAAGTTTTTAGTTACAACTACCTGTTAAAAAGGTACCAAGTGCATAATTAAAAGAATCTTGTAGCTACACAAATTTTCATATATATCTTCACCAATACTCAAATTAAAATCTCGTACTAACAACAAAATTTAGAGGGATTTAATAGTATACAATTTTATTCTTATTTAATAAAGAGACTGCTTTTAATAGACTCACATGCAAATATAAAAATATAAAAAAAGTATACAAGAAGAAAATAAAAGAATAAACAAAAATTCAAAAGGTCTTTTTAAATACCCCACAAATAGAGAAAAAAGGAAAAAAATAAATAAATACATAAATAAATAATACTAAAATACTAAAATAATAAATGTGACAAAACACACTCGATAATTGGCAAGTGATAGATGAGAAACTATTAAAGTTACGCTATGAAGGCGAGGAGCTTCTCAAATGCAAAAATTTTTTTGTATAGAGTTGAGCTAAAAAGTCGAGTTGCAAGACATAACGGCTAGCCCACGGTTAACAACTAAAGAGATAGAAACTGAACAATTAGACAAAACTTCCCAAGATGAAAAATACTACGCAATAGATTTCTAGTATTAAGATTTTTATAACCTATAAGACTGTGATTGCTCTCTTTAACATATATTCTTTACCTGTATCCTAGTACATTAGAGTTTTCTATTACATATTATGTCTTCGGTAAACTCCAACCATGTCATATCCTTCTTGATTACTTTCTCTCAGTTCTTTTTAGACCTTTATTTTTTTCTCTCCTGCAGTCTCTAAGAATTATTTTCTCGTATATTTTCACTAAAGTGTCAAGCAATGTTGCGAATACTGTACAGGACTTGGTACCAGATTGAGTTCTGGAACGATACTGTACCGGTACCGGTAAATACCGAGTACCGTTTTGGGCAATTTTTTATATTTATGAAATAGTCCCTAAAATTTTTAAAATTTGCAAAATAGTCCACTGATATATTGTA
>JANZXR010000172.1:5902161-5927256 GCA_027575705.1 Erythroxylum echinodendron
TTTACACAATGACAAATTGTCTCTCACATCCCCTCTCAAACGAGACCTGGGATTTGGGATAAGGTTGAGTTTGGAAATGAGATAGGAAAATCGTGTGGCTGGCAAGGGCTTTGTGAGTAAGTCAGCGACTTGATCTGTTGTACTGACATACCGCACCTCTAGAACACCATCTGAAACCTTGTCCCGAATGAAGTGAATGTCTAGTTCAAAATGTTTAGTGTGGGAGTGAAATACTAGATTGTGAGCTAAGGACCAAGCACCATTATTGTCGCACCAGATGATAGGCTTTTGGGATGAGGCAAACCCAAGTTCGGAGAGTAGGGAAAGGAGCCAGATGATTTCAGTGGAAACCTGTGAAAGAGCTCGATACTCTGCCTTAGTACTGGAGCGAGCCACGATTGACTGTTTCTTTGAGTTCCAGTACACAAGATTTCCCCCAAGGAAGACACAGCCACCGCCGGTGGACTTCTGATCATCAGGTGAGCTAGCCCAGTCCGAATCACTGAAAGCGAGAAGCTGAAGAGGAGAGGAGGAGGGCCGAAAGTGAAGCCCTAGGTCAGTAGTCCCTTGAAGATAACGAAGAACCCTCTTTAGGGCAATCTAGTGAGTAGTTAATGGATTGATGAGAAATTGACTCAATTTATTGACTGAGTAGCTAATATCGGGTCTTGTGTTGCAGAGATACTGGAGAGCCCCAACTAAGCTGCGATACAGTGAAGGGTCAGAGAAAGGGAGACCATCATGAAGTGATAGCTTGGACCCAGTGGAGATGGGAGTGGCACAAGGTTTGGTAGAGGACATATTGGCACGGTGAAGCAAGTCTCACACATACTGACTCTGTGAGAGATACAGCCCTGACGCATTACGGTAAACCTCAAACCCTAGAAAGAAATTGATACTCCCTAATGTCATGAGAGCAAACTGAGAGTGAAGCTTAGCAATAAGATCCTATATAGCTTCTGGATTGTTCCCCGTAAGGAGAATGTCATCAACATAAACTAAAGCAATTAGAAGTAAATCATTATTCCTGTAGTAGTAGAGAGATGTGTCAGATTTGGAGTTTACAAAACCCCAAGAGTTGAAAGCTGTCTTCAGAGTTTGAAACCAGGCTCTGGGAACCTGTTTCAAGCCATATAGGGCTTTGGAGAGTCGAAAAATATGATCAGGGTGAGTGGAGCTTTCAAAACCCTGAGGTTGGCTGATGTAGACAACCTCTTGCAAATCTCCATTGAGAAATGCATTGTTGACATCAATTTGTTAGATGTCTCAATTATGTGAGACTGCGAGAGACAAAATCACCTTAATGGTGGATGCTTTGACTACTAGACTGAAGGTCTCAGAATAGTCAATGCCAGGGGTTTAAGTGAACCCCTTGGCAACAAGGCGTGCGTTAAACCTATCCACAGACCCATCAGCTCTATATTTTGTTCGAAAAACTCACTTAGTAGCTAGGATGTTCATGGTAGGATCATATGGAACCAAGGTACAGGTTTGGTTTTTGTGTAGTGCAGTGATCTCATCCCTCATAGCCTGATTCCACATAGGATCTTGAAGGGCCTGAGAAATAGAGGTAGGTTCGGAGGTAGGACAAGAGGTTAAGATAGCAGAATAGGTTTAGGTTTTAAAATACCATGTTTGGAACAAGTCTACATTGGGTGGATATTTTGGGTTGGAATAGGGTGAGGAGGAGTAGGGTGAGGCTGAGGAGGTGGTGTAGGAAGAGTGGAGGTAGAAGGGAGAGAAGAATGAACAAAAAAGGGAGAGAGAGGAGTTACCTGAGAATGATTGTTAGTGCAAGGAGGCATGGCAGGCAAACCTGTGGAAAGTGAAGTGCTTTGAAATGAGACCGGAGGATAGGCAACAGGAGCTAAAACAGAGAGAGGTAAGCCTGTAGAGGGTGGAGTGAAGTGAGGTTTGGAGGGAAAAAGGGAGGTATAAGGAAACTCATTTTCATTAAAATCAACATGACGAGAGATAAAAACCTTGCCATTTGGACTGAGACACTTATACCCACGATAAAAAGGACTATACCCCAAGAAGACATGTTTAGTAGTGTGAAAATCAAGCTTGTGTTTTGAGTAATACCGTAGGTAAGGATAACAACTGCAGCCAAAGGTTTTTAAATGAAGGTAGTTGGGACATTTGTGATAGAGGAGTTCAAATGGTGATTTATTATGGAAACGTGGGGTTGGAAGATTATTTATTAAGTAAACTGCTATGGAAAAGGCTTCAAGCCACATGTTAGAGGCATACTGGCATGGGAAAGTAAGGTTAAGCTAGTTTCTGTAATGTGATGGTGTTTCCTTTCAGAAACACCATTCTGTTGGTATGTATAGGGACAGCTGAAGCGATGGTGAATATCAGTTTGATTGAGAAAGGGTAAAAAGGCTTTGTATTCTCCCCTATTGTCTATGTGAATTGCTTTGATTTTGTGGTCAAGTTGTAGTTCAATATAAGTTTTGAAACGAATGAAGGTGGCTAAAGCTTCAGATTTAAGTTTAAGAGGATAAAACCATGTAAACCTTAAGTAGGCATCAATAAAAATGAGATAATATCGGTGACCCTCACTAGATGGGTAGGGAGAGGGTCCCCAAATATCCGAGTACACAATTTCAAGAGGTTTAGTGACAGTGACATCGTCTGTGTCAAAAGGAAGTTGATGTAATTTGCCTTGTCTACATGAGTTACAAAATTGAAGATTATTTTGATCAAACTTTAAGTTCATTGATTTTAAAATCAAATGAAATACATGTTTAGACGGGTGGCCAAGTCTAGTGTGCCAAGTATTTGTAGATTTTTGAACATTGTGAACTTCACATTTGCTGAGTACATGAGCAGTAGAATTTGGAGAAGAAAAGGCCTGAGAGGAACCAGAGCAAGGAGTAGAAAGTGCAGACTGTGATTGAGTGGTAGCTTTAAGACTGTAGAGCCCATTTCGAAGCACTCCTCTAAACAGAAATTTCCCTGAAACCTTGTCCTTAAACAAACAATAATTGTCAGTAAACTCCGCTGTGATCTTGTTATCCTTGGTTAATTTAGAGATACTCAAGAGATTTTTAGTTATTTGAGGAACATGAAGAATTTCTTTCAAAGCTAAGGGAGTGCGTTTGTTATCATGAAACCGAATGGAAGAAGAACCAGTATGAGCTATAGAGAGAGAGCATTACCATGACCCACAGTGAGATGATCCTTATCTCCATATGCTGAGTTGTCTGTCAGATTGTTTAAGTCAGAGGTGACATGGTGTGTAGCACCACTGTCAACAAACCATGTTGAGTCACTTCCAGAATTCGTAAGAGTGTAGTGAGAGGACTGATTATGAGCAATAAAGTCTGTGACCCAGATCCATGTTGTTGAAAACTACCTGAAGTATTATGAGACTGATGTTGTGGTTGCCAATTTGGTGAGCTTTGTGATCCTTGCCAAGTTTGGTCAAATCACTTGTAACATTTGAGAGCATCATGACCAGGCTTTTGACAAAACTGACAAAAAATTCTTCCAGCTCCAGACCATCTATCATTTCTGCCACGTCCTCCTCTGCCTCTATATCCTGACCTGCTTCCATGATTTGGCTGTCTATTGAAGTTGTTATTTTTGTTGTAGGCAGCAATGTTAACTGTGGGTATAGTGGCAGTAGCTTGTGCAGAGAGAGTATTAAGTTGTTCAATCCGAGTCTCATGCATCATTAATATATACTGAGTATCTTGTAAGGTATAAGTTTTCATGGTATGAGTGAGAAAAACAACTACTGGGTCATATTCATGTCCTAAGCCATTTAGAGCACTTAGAATAAGTTCATGTTCAGGAACTGGATGACCTGCAATTAAGAGAGAATCTCCAATTGATTTAATCTTCTACATATATTCAGAAATATTAAGAGCACCTTTTTGTATTGTAGAAAGCTGTTGTTTGAGATGCAAAACACGAACCATGGATGTTTGCGCATACAACCTCTCAAGTGTTTGCCATACCTCAAGTGAGATTGAAGAAGTGTTGACCTATCCAATCACATCATCACCAATGGTGGTGAACAACCAGCACAGGAGGAGCTGATCAGACCATTTCCAATCTCGAAAATCTGGGTTTGATGAAGGCTGAGCTTCGACAGTGATGAAAGATGTAATAACTACTGGATTAGGTGGTGTAACACTAGGTGTGATGAAGATCTCAAGCTCCAAGGCACGTATGGCTGCTAGAACTTGTGCACGCCAGTTGATGAAGTTATTTCGATCCAACTTAATGGGTAGGTTGAAATTGAGTGTTTTAGCAAGTGCAGAGAAATCAAGAGAGGGCATAGTTGTGGTGGTTTGATTTTGTTGAGAATCAGGAGGATGAGTTGCAGAAGAAAAAGCTTCTGAAATGTGATCCATGAACGTCTGTCCTTTGTGGCTCTAATACCATGTGAAAAGATGAAATAAAATTTTATGATGGAATCGCCATCATTTTTCTTTTCATTGATTGAGTATATATACAGAGATTTTAGTGTCTGGACAACTAAGGTTTGTTATAACAGAATTGTAATATTTATTACATATGTTTCGAGTGTATGTCTTTATTGTGAAGAGGCTGAATATTTGGGCCGGAGCTAAGTCTGAATCTGGAGCTTGAGCTTGCAACACTTCTTCTATTATCTTTACACAACGACAAATTCTCTTACACACATGGTACACACACATAGATATATGTTTATATTAACTTATTTCAGTTTATGACAACTTGGTAAGATAGGTCCTATGTTTATCCATAAGGCAAGCATGACGTTTCAAACATATTAATTTTATAAAAATTGTAGTGAAATGTAAAGGGGTTGACATAGTACCAAAAATAACATAATCGGGTTGACACGTTCCAATCCGAGCGATTGCGTGTCCATAAAATTGTAGGATATTATAATCTTAACTTACCTCGCAAGATGCATAATAAGAATATAGATCATTACGTGCAGCTTTATCTTTTCACAATCCACTGTATCTAAAAAGTGTGAATCTTGTCAGCATAAACTGCGCAAGGAAAAGCCCATTTGTACGATACGTTTTGAGCTCGTAGGATAGGAAACTGTAATAACTGTTGCTAAAAAAGTGAGATTTTGACCATGTATTGATTGTAATAACCGATGCTGAAAGAGAAGTGAAAAATTGACAGAAACCATGGGTGAGGAGGTCTAACATCTACTTTAGTTTACTCACACGAGCCTTGTGAATGGTGATTATGGATTAGTAGCTGCACATTTGTGCTAGAAGCACGGGTCGTGAGTCGTGACGCTTGAAAACAGAAGAAAAGCAGAGGTGCGAAAAGCTGGCCTGACCAATAGGCTCCAGCGTCCGGGATCCAGGGATACTGTAGACGACTGTATCCTTGCACCGAAAGGATAATTGGATAATGTCAGGATGACACGGTGACTGGTCGATTTATTTAGTATTTTTCATTAAAAATATCAATGGATCTATTAATAGTATAACTCGTGAGTTAATTAATGACCATATACGCTGGCCACATATATAATTCCAGAAAAGATGAGTATTCTCAGTCTATTAAGATGGGAAATATGTAAGATGTAGTAAATCACATGTAATTACCATAATTTGAAAAACTCCATATTTTACTCCAAATGATATGTTTTTATGTTGGTGGAGAAGAAGGAAACCTCTTGAAAATACAATTAACAGAAATAGTCAATTTACCTCGATATATACATACCAACAAAGGAGTAGGCAAGATAAATTCATGTATTTCATTGTCATTTACTTTTTGGTAGGAAAGTGTCAAACAGAACTGAGAAACGAAACTATGGTTAGAAGCAAACCATGGTGAAGTAAGCGGTGGTGAAGGGAAGAAGCCTATATAAGGGAAGCCGGCAACTCTCTTTGTACAGATTCTAGGTATTATTTTTTGCTGGAAACCTTTCATTGCCAGCGCTTGGTGTTTTTATGTCAGGTTGCTACCTTCCTTGCCAATCCTCTTTTCTCTTTCGTGCTTTAACGCTCATCCTTATCCGCACTTGTTTTAGATATTCGTTTCCTTTCGCCCTTATCTTCAATTTAAGCTTAGATATATAGTCTTTATCTTTTGCTTCTCCAGTTTTCCGTTCTGCTGGATATATTATCGTAAACAATTGCATAACTGATTTATTTTTTCATTGCAGATACGAAGATGGCAAGCAACGGATCGGAGAACGGAGAGTTCAGCTTTACCAGCAACAACAATGCAAGTGCAAGTACAAGTACAGGAAGAAAGGGGCTGCCAAAAATTCAGACACAGAAGAAAACTAACGATGTGTGTCACGACGACAGTACTCCTCCAGTGAAAGCCCAAACAATCGATGAACTCCATTCTCTTCAGAAGAAGAGATCAACTCCCACCACACCAATTACAGGAACACAAGGTGCCTTCTTTACCACCCTCTCCGAAGAAGAACGCCAAAAACAGCAGCTCCAGTCTATCAGGTACATACGTATCTTTAATTTTTACTAGTTACCCATTGCCCGGAAAAATCACCAGCTAAAAGTCATTCATATGTACTAGTGCATCGTTGGCGTCTCTCACGAGGGAGACAGGACCCAAGGTGGTGAGAGGAGACCCAGCGAGAAAGTCGGAAGGACAGAAGGTGACGCACACATCTCATTCCCACCATTTCACTCCTACTATAAGCGTGAGTGATAGCTCCCTCAAGTTCACTCACGTCCTATATAATCTTTCTCCCGCTGGTAATGCCCATTTACTCCCTTATTTAACTTTTTTTGTTAAATTATATCTAATTTGTGATAAGCTAAAATTAGATAGCTCTTATTTAATTCCTACCTTTTGGCCAAGTGGGGTTGAATTGATGAGATGAATGGAAAGTTTAATAGTTCTTTACATAATCGAGTTGATTATCCTCTTTTTCTTTGTTGTTAATAATAATAAAAAGATTTGGGGCTTTAAGAATAGATAGCCTTGACCACTAGAAGTCAAAGAGCCAGACTAATATTAAATTTAATGTATACAGGCTAGCGACAGTTAATTATAATTTATAATCGTTAAATAAGAGGCTGCCTAATAACCAGATATGTTGGAAAATGAACAGAGCTGTACGAGCAAGCTATCAAGTATGAGAAGGGTTCATTCATAACGTCAAATGGCGCTCTGGCGACTCTTTCCGGCGCAAAGACGGGCAGGTCACCGAGAGACAAACGTGTTGTCAAGGACAAGACCACTGAAGAGGAACTTTGGTGGGGAAAGTAAGTTCTTGTGCTTGTGCTTCCACATGTTTTCTGTCGTTTTTTTTACTTGATGCATTAACTGCTTGCTTGTGCAGGGGCTCGCCCAACATTGAAATGGACGAACAAGCTTTCCTAGTTAACAGAGAACGAGCCGTCGACTACTTGAATTCATTGGAAAAGGTATCATTTTACGCTTTTGATAAAAATTGATAATACTCGCGGCCAGGGTGGTTCGTTTGAACTTTCGAGGGCTTGTCCCCTTCTGATGACGTAAGTAAACCTCTAAAGCGGTGTCCTCGAGTCTCCTCGTCACGCTAAATGGCTAACCATACATGAAGACGTGCGAATGCTACGTCAACTCCCGAGAAAAAGCCATAACCAGCGCATGGTCTCTACAGACGTTGTCATCAGCACTTCCGTTTTCTGGGTCCCAAGACTGCGGCTAGAAAGCCGGAAATCTACCACAAACGTAGTTAAATGCCTTTTATTGTCGATAGTCCTCAAGTATGGCCTAGGTTATTTGGTTACAGTAGTCGCCAATTTTGGTGGTGGTGGTGGAAGAAGAAGATTCTCTAAATAGTTTTTACCTTTTTAGGATTAGGGAATCAAATTCCGGATTGCACATACTCTTTAAACTTTGATATTGGTGGCGTAGATGACACATCCCTTGATTTGCAAATGATTTACTTAAATTATATAGTTAACAAATTGTTAGTGATTTTAAAAAAATTTAGAATTGTTGAGTCGTTGTTATATGATTTACTAGAATTATATAATTTATGAATTATTTATTGATTTTGGAAGTTTAGTTAATTCATTGCAAACAAACAGCAACTACCCATTCACTTAGTTGTATATATTTTTCCATATTTTTATTTAGGCTGTATGATACTGTTTCGAGTGCCCTTATCGCTCCCTCCGTTTCCGCACTTGTACTTGTGGTACTGGGTCAACGCCCACTGCAGTTGTTGGCTGTTGTCAGGTTACAGCTCAACAGCATTAACCACACTCTTCAACCAAATGATATCATTCTTACAGTGGTGTCGGGTCACAGGGCACTGTGGTTCCAAGTGTTATTTATCCTAAATGCTACAGTTCATGAAGTCTTTGAGTGTGTCCGGACTCTTAACCGATTGAACTTCTCGACCGATAGCTACTTGATAACTATTTGAACGTTGACTTGTGCTACAGTTATAGGATTCCAACCCTTTTGACTAACCTAGCCACCTGACGATCTGTGCTCCTAGATTTAGGCTTTTCTACAATATGTCCACTTCCAGAGAGCTGATGGATTCATTGGACCTAATTATATTCAGGCTTCCAGTTGGCTCCTGTAGGGTCTTAGAAATGATAAAAGAGTTTGTCCATCTTTCAATCAATGTTTCTTGAATCTAAGTCAGACAAGAAACTTGTGTTCTGAGTCTTCGGAAATTTAAACGTAAGTAGTTTAATTTGAACTATGAACGTAAGCCTTGACAGTTGAAATTTGTCCTGAAATTTCAGGTTTTTGTGAATGATCAATTTCTCAATTGGGACCCAGAACACCGAATTAAAGTCCGCATTGTATCTGCCAGGGCTTATCATTCTCTGTTCATGCACAACATGTAAGTACTACCTTCAACACCACTGAACAGGATCTTGTTTCTGCCATATGAGTTAAAAATAGTTGAACAGGTCTCTATTTGTGGCTAAACGAAAGTGAAGAAAATTTTGACAATTGTACTCTGTTTTCCTCATCATCCGATGATTATAATTCATATAAACCAGGCATTGGAAGGGAAGTATCTTGGAAATTTTATCATGGTTCATGTACTTCGAAATATCTAATCTTCAAGATAATTAAACAGAGGAGGAAAAAATTTAGATTCAAGGATATGTTAGCTTTGTGTATGTGGCATAAACGGGTGGGGTACAGGTGCATACGACCCAATCCTGAAGAGTTGGAGGACTTTGGAACTCCAGACTTCACTATATACAACGCAGGACAGTTCCCATGTAATAGGTACACCCACTACATGACCTCCTCTACTAGCATAGACATTAATCTTGCCAGGAGGGAGATGGTCATCCTTGGCACACAGTATGCTGGGGAAATGAAGAAAGGTCTGTTCAGCGTAATGCACTATCTCATGCCTAAGCGTGGAATTTTATCCCTCCACTCTGGTTGCAATATGGGGAAGGATGGAGATGTTGCCCTCTTCTTTGGATTATCAGGTATATTTATGGAGTGATCGTCACGATTCGTTGACAAACTCTACTTGATGGTCGCGTTACTTGTGATCTTGTTGCTTATAAAGGTTTTATTTGTCATAGGTACCGGGAAGACAACCCTTTCTACGGATCATAATAGGTACTTAATTGGAGATGATGAGCACTGCTGGAGTGAGAATGGTGTCTCTAACATTGAAGGTGGTTGTTATGCCAAGTGCATTGATCTATCACGAGAGAAGGAGCCTGACATCTGGAATGCCATCAAGTTTGGAACTGGTGAGTGATTATTATGCGATCTGAAGTGCATAAAAAATTTGCAAATGAAGAGCTTTTAAGGCCTGAAAGCCTCCGCTTGGTGGAGTTGAGTTGAAGCTAACAAGCGTTCTTATGTTTTCACAGTGCTGGAGAACGTGGTGTTTGATGAGCATACTAGAGAAGTAGATTACGTAGACAAATCTGTTACAGGTACTCTAGATTAATTACTTGCTTTTGTCTATCTCGTTACTTGTTTGTACGTAATGAAGCAAATATTAGTTTGATATGTTCTCTATTCTAACTAAGATTCAAGTTGCAGGGATCAACTGATATCAACTTTGTTTACTGCAGAAAACACTAGAGCAGCATATCCTATAGAGTACATCCCGAATGCAAAGATACCATGTGTTGGTCGCCATCCCAAAAATGTCATCCTTCTGGCGTGCGACGCCTTTGGAGTGCTTCCACCTGTTAGCAAACTGAACTTGGCACAGACCATGTACCATTTCATCAGTGGTTATACTGCACTGGTACTTCTCTCAAAAATTCCAAAACAATTTGAATTAGTTCTCCAGGTGAAATACAAACAGGCACGGTTTTGAGATATTCTGTTCAATGAACAGGTTGCTGGGACCGAGGACGGAATTAAGGAGCCAACAGCAACATTTTCAGCCTGCTTTGGTGCGGCTTTTATAATGCTGCATCCTACCAGGTATGCAGCAATGCTGGCTGAAAAGATGCAGAAGCATGGGGCTACGGGATGGCTAGTAAATACTGGCTGGTCAGGTGGCAGGTATGTATGTGATGGCGTCCACACGTTCTAAGTATAAATTATCATCAATTTCAGGTGGTAATTACAATGTTTTAACGCAGCTACGGATTTGGAAGCCGTATCAAATTAGCATACACTCGGATAATAATTGATGCTATACACTCTGGTAATCTTCTCAAGGCAAACTACAGAAAGACTGAGGTGTTTGGATTTGAAATCCCAACAGAAATTGAGGGCGTGCCTTCAGAAATTCTTGATCCTGTGAACACAGTAAGTCTTTTTTTTTTAAAAAAAAATTCAGCAGAAAGCATAAAAATCAATCATCATTATGTACGTATGAGTTTGGTTTGCATTGCAGTGGTCGGACAAAATGGCCTACAAGAATACCCTGTTAAAGCTGGCTGGCCTTTTCAAGAAGAATTTTGAGGTATTCACTAATTATAAGATTGGAAAAGATAACAAGTTGACTGAGGAGATTCTAGCAGCTGGTCCTGTGTTCTAAGTAATGTAGAGAGATGGATACGTAATCTCCAATAAAAGGAGGCTAATGCTAATCCATGTTTAGTGATGTAAATGCCCTGGGTTTACGACAACTAGATCCTTAGCAGCCGTTATAATGTATCCAAGTTGAAAGGTTGAACCAGAATGTCTTGATGGGAATTAAAGCACTATAAAGACATCAAATGTGTGAGATGTTATAGTTTCATCTTTTCAGAATTGGAAATAAAATGAATGGTACCATTGTAATTTGTATTATTGATATCTACGTGCTTCATTTAATTGAACTAGTATGACACACCTATATGAGACGTTTAAATACAAGTATTTTCCTATGAAAATTAGTAGTACTAGAGGACTTGCTCAAATTTATATTTTTTAAAATGAGAAACATTAAAAAGATTTTTACTACCAATTAAACTACTCTTAAGAAGTAAAGTCAATTTATTAATGATCTATTACATGCATCACTAAATGTTATTTTTCAATATTTACTTTTCAAAATATAACAGTTGGATATATTGTTTACGATATCATACTGCATTTGATCGTACTGACAATAAATTGATACCAAATAAGAAAATTTCATACTTAACTCTGGTACTAGTCGATGACCAGAATATTAGTATAATCTCAGTCAGAATTATAAAATTTAAAAATTTAGGACTAAATTGAAAAAAATTAAAAATTTCTTATATGAAATAATAATAATTTATACATAAAAAGAAATATGATAAAGGGTTAATTACCAAAAAAAATCTTAAACTTTACTCAAATTTACAATTATAGCTCAAACTTAAAAAAGTTACAATTAAATACCCAAACTTCTAATTTTTTTCAAATCTAACTCGACGTTAATATTTCTGTTAATATTGTTGACATGCCAAACACTTATGATTACAATTGTATTTAATTATACATGTTAGACTTAATTAAACTAATTAAGAGAAATTATGAAAATTAAGGAAAAATAAAAGGAAAGAGTAAAAACCTTTAATTTTCGGAGATTTAGATTATCTTATACTTTTTTTCTCAGCCGCACCTTTTCTTCCCTGTCGCATAGCTTTCTTCACTCCTCTTTGCATTACAGAGTGTTCTCGGACCAGTTACAAACTTTTTTGGCTGCTTTTTGTACCAAATACAAATTGGTACACACCATTCTTCGTTGTCATCTATGTTTGCACCAGTTGAACCAATACCTGCAGTAAGAGTTTCACATCATTCTTCGTTGTCTCTTTTGTTGAATTTAATTTCTCAATTCTTCTTTGGATAGTGCACTAAACGTAGTGGATGGTGTGAGAATGGTGGGTGCCTGACAGTGTTCATTTATGTAATATATTGGATATGATATATTTATTGTCCACACCTATTGTTGTTATGCAACCTACTTTTACTCACTACTCTATCTTGTAATTTCTGTAATCTAGTCTAAAAATTTGAACTTGTGATATGTTATTCATGTTCTATTGACACCATTTGAATTTGTTATATGTTATTCATGTCTTGTTGAAAAGATCACACCGTTGAAGATCTTCTATCAAATACAACCTTTTGCAATATGCATCTTCAATTTTTTTTTATGTAGATCAACATCCCTTAACTTTTCTCTACTCAGTATAACTTTAGGAATATGATAGTGGTAGATTACATAATGTTTTAAGGGATGGTTTAGCATGTGTTTAGTTGTTAAATTGAATAATTAGTGCATGTTTAGGTTAGGATTGTGTTATTTAGTTATACATTTGTGTTTGAGTGTTTTATAGGTTAAAGTATGCCATTGAGCTTAAATTTTGTCTATTTGAGGTGTCGTGATGTGTTTGTTAGTATTTTAGATCAATTATGGAAGAACGGAGGAGAATCAAAGGAAGCCCGAAGAAAAACCCAAAGGAAGGAGCCACGATCGTGACAGAAGGTAAATGTCAGGGCCATGATCATGGTTTGCATGATAGACAGCGCACATCAGCTTACTAAACTTCATTTTTCGGGGACATTTAAGACTTTTGGAGCTTGGGAAAACTCTAGAGTTTGCCCTAATTAGAAAATACTATAAAAGGAAAAGAATAGAACCCTAAAAGAGAGCTTACATTCTGCCACCTTGGGAAAGCTTTAAAAGGAGAGAAGAAGAAGGGAAGAAGAGAAGCGGGCTTCCGACGCTACTACCTTCCCAAGTCATCCCGGTCCCATCCAAATGACCTTTTGCTCATTTTCTTCATTGAATGTGTAAGATGAATATGATTATGTTTATGGGTTGTAGATTGATGATGATGTTTTAAGTTTTCTTTAGGGATTTAAACTTGATTCAATGTTAATATAGTCATTTTTGTGTTATTTCAATTGGGTGATGTCATTGATTGTTGTAACTTCATGCTTCAGTAATAAATCAAGAGAGTGAATAGAATGCAAAATGATTATGTTGTTTAATGAGAGTTAAATAATTTAATAGATCACACAATTAATAAAATAAAAAATTGTACGAAAAAAGATCTTATGTGAGACTCGGCAGTTTATTAGAAAGCTTAAAAACTGATTACGTTGTGAGCTGATAGTTAATCGAGAGATTATAATTTTGGTAACTTGAATTAATTAGGGTTTATGAATTAGGGTTTAGTGATTATAACTCGAGATAGAGTAATTCATCCTAGGATCATCCAGAACTAACACCACAATAACATAAAAGTGATTAGGTTAACATTGATGATAGGATAAATCTGTCTCTCATAATTTGGTAAAATTTCTTGTGTGATTTCCCATTGTGAATTTGGTGTTACTCAATATTCAATTTCTTGAGTTAATTTCGTGAATTAATTTTTTGCCAGTCACTTTCATGTGTTTACTTTTCTGTTCAATTTTTATTTTCTTTTTATTAATTTTTAAGCCTTACATAACTTAGGATTAGATTAGTTCACAACTCCTATTGGGATTGACACCTCACGTACTACAATTCATGATCTGTGCACTTGCAGTAGATTTAAGGTTTTAAATTGTAAAACTTGCCCATCATCAGAATACCTTGTAAAGATCCCTCATATAGGCCTCTTAACCTTTGGTAAAGAACATTACACACAAAAAGGCATATTTGAGACATTTTAGTAGGGGAAGATCAAATGCAACTTGCAAGGCTAATGTTTATGATTTCATTGACATTCTTATTAAAATTTTGATTATTGGACGCTTATAAATTTTGTAAAGGAAAAAGTTATAATGAGTTAATCTCTTAAAAGTTCCATATGAAATTTGAAAAAGAGAGGAAAAAGTTAGTGGTCCTTCCATTTGAGATAAATACATAAGAAGTAACTACTATATGTTTTTTAAATTTTTGTTAAATACTCATATCGAGATCTTAGGAGAAGACCCATTATTAAAGAAGTTATTTCAAATACTCATATCGAGATCTTAGGAGAAGACCCATTATTGAAGAAGTTATTTCATGGCTTGATAATATTGTGATCTTAGGTATATATGTTTGATCTTATTTTAATTTTGTATATCAAAGTCCTTTAGTTTCAATTAAGTTATATAGAGGATGGCATACCCATAAAGTGAAACTTTGATCTGTACAATGCTAAAACAAGTAAATGGCTAATTTTTGTGAAAGCATACTCATAAAAAGTCAAGCTTTTCTATGTAAATAGTTTGTCTATGTTATATGAAATAAGTATCATAAAGATTTTTAATTCTTATATATTCTCTCTTTCTATTTTCTTCATCATTATATAAGAGCTACATAATGATTTACAATAATGAATATTCCAAATTTTATTTTATTTTTAATTAAATGAAACCTTGTTTAACAATCTATCGACTCATGTACTCAAACTTGTACTGGGATATTATTTGTTTATGATCTACATAGGAAAACATTTGTAATACTTTTTGTTGTTTGATTTTACTAGATATTATAAAATCTCAATTTGGTGGAAATATTCGACATCTCATAACCATACCCTGAATGAAGTATTTTGCAGCTCACTTGCCAATAGTTAATAAGATGTTATTTTATTGATTTGCATCCTTTCTCGGCTAAATTTAAGATTGACATAGGAAAACGATGATATTACTCTGTCTTTTATCTTTAGAAATTCCTTTTAGTACTAGAATGCTAAGTTCATTAACAATCATATCTTTCTTCTTTTTAAACATGCCCCGATGAAATTCAAAATTTATCAATGTCATTTGTAACAATGAAATGTAACATAATACATAAGAAAATAGTTATAAATGAAAATATGTACAAAAGTTTAGATTAAATAAGATAAGCTAAGGGAAACTGTGATTTGAGTAAAGTATATGTTAGAGGGTTAATTACAAAAACACAACTGAGTAAAGTATATTCAAGTCACTACAATAATATAGGGTTAATTACAAAAACACAGTAAGGAAGAAAAATAGAAGATGACAAAGAGTGAAGAATTGAAATAATTATTTCCATCAAAGAGGATTCTTACCTAATGGAAAATGTTTATATTGAATTAGAGTTACAAATAATTATTTAGAAAACAATACATATTTCAAGAGGAAAAAGAGAAGAAAAAAATAAGCAATCTTAATTTGGCACAATTAAAAACACTAAAGAGGAGAATAAAAAAGATACCTAATTCCCAGATAAATAGTAAAGGATATAATCCAATGCAAATGATTAGGCACTTAAAAGGGATTCATGCCTTAAATAAATATTGTTTTACACTCATATTTCAATATATTGTTTATGTTAAAACAAATGTGTATACTTGACATATTCTTTTCATTGTTATAAGGTGACATGTTATCTTAAGGAAATTAAGTGAACATCGATATATAGTTGACATCTTTATTCCTGATATATTTCATTTTGAAAGAGGACTTAATAATGAAATTCAACTTAAAGAAGAATTGAGAATTAAATTCAACAAAAGATAAAAGGTTACAATTATCGGTAGGGAATGGACAAATAACTTGCCTTCTGCTCTGAAATGTTGTGAAAATCGAACGGATTAGAGCAGGTTCACAGCTAAATAGGACTGAAGGGAATAGTAATGAACACACAAATTTTACGTGGAAAACCCCCAAATTAGGGTAAAAACTACGGGCAAGGATAGAAGACTTTTACTACTTGAAAAAAACTAGAGAATTACAAGAAAAAACTAGACCCACAAAAATATACAGAATATTTTTTTCTCTTTTCTCTCACCTCACTTCTATTTTTTCTCTGTTTTTTGCTGTAACTTCTTCTCTTCATCTCCTGCCTATTTATAGGCAAGAGAGCATGTGGGATGGCTGGCCATTTGGCTAGCTATCCCCTTAACATTGACAAAGATGATAGGCACAACGGTGCCTACCATTGCTTTGTCAATTTGGGTAGGCACCAAAAAACGGTGCCTACCTTTTTTTTTGACAATTCTCCCACTTGAAGATTTGATTGATTGTCAATCAGATCTTCACACTATTTTTTCTCCCTTGCCACTTCATGTTGCTTACGTCTCTGTCAGGCCACATGAGGATCGACACCACTTAAACTTGTCACCATTGATTGCTTTTGTGATAAAATCTGCCAGATTATCCATTGTATGAATTTTCTGCATATCCACCGTTCCTTCTTCCACTTTCTCACAAATGAAGTGATACTGAACTTGAATGTGCTTTGTCTTTGAATGAAATGCTGGATTCCTTGCAAAATGCAAAGCACTTTGGTTATCACAAAACAACGTAATATTCATTTATTTATACCCAAGTTCTTCCAACAACATCTTCAACCACACTGCTTCTTTACTTGCTTGTGTAGCTGCTACACATTTTGCTTCTGTTGTTGACGTAGCCACAACTGCCTGCAGTTTTGAAACTCAGCTCACAGCTCCTTTAGCTAGTGTAAATACATATCCTGTAGTGGATTTACTTTTATCAAGATTACCTGCATAATCAGCATCAACATATGCTTTGACAATAAAATCTGATCCTCCATAACATAATGCAACATCTGAGGTTCTCTTGATATATCTGAGAACCCTCTTAACTGTACTCCAATGCTCTCGACCAGGATTTGTCATATATCGACTAACCACTCCCACTGCATGTGCAATGTCTGGTCTTGTACAAATCATAGCGAACATTAAGCTTCCCACTGCTGATGCATATGGTACTCGAGACATCTCCATCCTCTCTTCTTCATTGCTAGGACTCATACTTGAGGATAACTTGAAATTAATAGGAAGAGGGGTATAAATTGACTTACAATCTTGCATGTTGAATCGCCGCAAGATCTTCTTCAAGTAATTCTTCTGAGAAAGCCAAATCTTCCTATTATTTCTGTCTCGGTGAATTTGCATCCCTAGAATCTTGTTTGTTGGTCCCAAGTCCTTCATTTCAAATTCCCTAGCCAATTGTGCCTTCAATTCTTTGATACAATCATTGTTGGGGCCTGCTACCAACATGACGTCTACATACAACAGCAAGACTATAAAATCATCTTTCTCAAACCTCTTGAAATATGCACAAGGGTCTGCGTTGAGTCTGTTGTATCCAAGGCTCATGATGAAGGAATCGAATCTCTTATACCAACACCTAGGTGCCTGCTTTAAACCATATAGAGATTTGTTCAACCTACAAACCAAGTTCTCTTTTCCTTTTTCTTCAAAACCTTCTGGCTGGAGTATATAAATTTCTTCTTCAAGATCTCCATGAAGAAATGCAGTTTTCACGTCTAACTGCTCAAGATGCAAGTCAAATGTAGCACACATCGCCAGGACTACTCGAACTGTAGTGAGTCGAACCACAGGAGAAAATATTTCGTTAAAATCAATACCTTCTTTCTGAGCATATCCTTTTACCACCAGTCTAGCACGATACCGCTCTACTCGATCGTCACCACTCCGCTTGATCTTGTAAACCCATTTATTTCCAATAGGCTTTCTTCCTTGTGGTAGTGATACCAACTCCCATGTCTTATTCTTATGCAAAGCTTCAATTTCTTCCTGTATTGCCGCCATCCACTAAGATGCATCTGCTTCTTGAAGAGTTGATGGCTCTACATCCTCAGTTAAAAGACAGTATGCAATATTGCTCTCCATAATATAAACTGAGTGCAGCTCGGTGCTCTTCTTGTGCGAGTTGTTCTCCGAGTATCTGAAACATCATATTCGACTGGTTTTTGCTCCTCGTGCTCTAGCTCAGCTTCAGAAGAATCATTTTGTTCAAATTTCCTTTCCACCTGTACTATTGTAGTCTCTGGATTCTCTTGTACTGTGCCAACATTTTCTGCTTGCTCTTGATCCTTATCTTCCATAAAGATAACATCCCTGCTGATAATAATCTTGTGGGTAGTGAGATCCTACAGACGATACCCCTTTACTCCTTCAACATATCCCAAGAAAATACATCTTCTGGATTTTGGATCCAACTTCGTCGTTTCTTGGGCATTGAACATCACATATGCAGGACTTCCAAATATATGGAGGTTGGAATAATTCACTGGTTTACCAGTCCACATCTCCATCGGTGTCTTCAACTCAATTGCAGTTGATGGAGCTCGATTCACCACATAACAGGCGGTATTGACTGCTTCTGCCCAGAATTTCTTATCTAAGCTTGCAGTTCTTAACATCGCTCTTGCTCTTTCTAACAGAGTTCTATTCATCCGCTCTACTACTCCATTTTGTTGAGGAGTATATGCCGTCGTGAACTGTCTTTTGATGCCTTCTTGCTCGCAGAATTCATCAAATTCTTTACTAGTATATTCACCTCCATTATCTGACCGTAAACACTTGATCTTCCTACCAGATTCAAGTTCTACCCGCGCTTTGTAAAATTTGAAAGTTGGAAACACATCTGCCTTTCTCTTGAGAGGAAACACCCAACATCTCCTCGAATAATCATCAATAAATGATACAAAGAAATTTGCTCCTCCTAAGAATGTAACCGGTGCTTGTCATACATCAGAGTGAATTAATTCTAGAATTTCTTTGCTTCTGAACTTTGATGTGTTGAACTTCAATCAATGCTGCTTACTCACAATGTAATGCTCACAGAAAGGTAGTGATACCTTTGTGAGATCTGGAAGTAGATTCTTCTCTATAAGTATCTTCATCCCTTGTTCTGACATATGTCCAAGCTTTTTATGCCACGTCATTGCAGATTTATAATCTAGACTAGTCACTGCAATGGATGCTTCTCTTTCTTGCAAAGTTACTCCTTTTAGCATATACAGATTTGCAACAATCTTTTCTGCTTTCATAAATACCAGCGCTCCTTTTCTGCACGTTCACTTAGCTCTACTGTGTGCCCCAATGATGTGAGTTAGAAAAATAGAGTATTTAAAGTGTTTAAATACTCCATCACCGAAGTGGATTCCGCCATACGTAAAGTGTATAGTTTCCTCTTCAGAAAAATTTTGTTGTGGAGTGATTTGGCCTCGTACAATTTTGTGAGGTGATCCCAAATCTCTTTTGTCGTCTTCTTCTCCTCTATGCTTGACAACACTCCATCTGCTAATGCCAGATGAAGATTTGCAATAGCATTCCCATCCATCTCATTCCACTTTTCATCTGTGACTCCAGTTGATCGTTCCTTAATGGCTTCAGACAATTATCTTTTCTCAAGATAGCTTTCATCTTGAGCTTTCACAATGAAAAATTACTCTCATTGAACTTTTCAATATCAAATTTTGCTGCCATTGCTTCTATCACGAATAGAATTTAGCTCCTACTATTTTACGTGAATAGTACCTCGTATGTATGAACAGTACCGTGTATATGTGAATAGTACCGTATGCGTGAATAGTACACCAGATAAGTTCTCAGGAAAGAGAGGTGGGTCACAAACGGACACGCTTAAGTACCAAGTCTTTCCTTAGCCAGAACTTTCCTAGACATGCACTTCCACACTACCACATCAAAGCTCCACCGCACCAAATGAACTTTTTCTAAGAAAATCTTTTCTGACGTGGAAGATCAGTCAAAACTGCGACCATAGAGCATACTCCGAATTTAAAAAAAAAACAGACCTTGGCTCTGATACCACTTGTTGTGAAGATTGACCGGATTAGAGCAGATTCGCAGCTAAATAGAAATGAAAGGAATAGTAATGAACACACAGATTTTACGTGAAAAACTCCTAAATTAGGGTAAAAACTACGGGCGAGGATAGAAGAATTTTACTACTAGAAAAATTGGAGAATTATAAGGAGAAAACTACACCTAAAATATACAAATATTTTTGTGTCTCTCTCTCTTTTCTCTCTCTCTCCTCACACCTCTCTTAAGTTTTGTACTTCCTATGCACACCTCTCTTTGTTCACCTCCTGCCTATTTATAGGCAGGAGGATGCACATAAGGCCAAGCATGGTAGGCACCGAAATGCCTACCATGTTTGACATTCACTTTGGTAGGCACCGAATGGTGCTTATCATAGTTGACAAAACTTAACCTAAAATAGTTGCAACTTAATATTCTTTTTTCTATAGTTTTCTTTTTTCTATAGTTTTATTATATATTAATTGTCTTCAGTACTGCAACTTATATGCGGAATAAAAAGGTGGAAACTCCTGTCGTTTTCAATTTGGAATTTGAGCTTATGGAGAAAGAAATTTTGAGATCATTAAAGTGTAAGAAAATTCCAGATAATGTGATAATATCAAAACATACTTATATCATTTATCCAATCAAAATCACTTATGAATTTTTTATACAATCCACAGGATAGGATACTTGTATAATCCTAACTCTTTCTATATATTTTTAGTGATTTCAATTTCTTTTCTTTTTCAATCAACTTACATTTATAGTAATCATATCTTATATATGATTTTCTAACAGCTGTGATGTTTACAATTATAACATTTTATTTTATTAACTTATGATACATGCTTATCTATTATCTCTCACTCACATATAATAAAGTTAATTGACCAGAAAGAAGATGATTATATATTAATCGTACTTGTCTAATATTTGGTGTGATTAAGATATTACGAGAGCATATTTGTTATACATTTGTTAGGACTACATGACTTCTCGACTAACAAATCTATCCTTAAATAGATTTAGGCTTGGTTTGAGGAAATAGTGGCGGTTGATATTATGCTGAAATCAACCTGCTGAAATAATAGATACTTATTCTCAATAAGTATTTTATGTGTTTAGGATTGTTAGTTTGGTAACCACTGAAACGTGAAAATAGGTGTTTGGCAAGTGCGGTTGCGGTTGCTAAAAAGAGATAAAATGACTAAAAAAACCTATTGATTTAATAAACTATTAATTGTTGTATAAATAATTAAAAAATATATTATTAGTCATATAAATTTAAAATTATAAATAATAAAATATTGAATTAAAATAAGAAAATATAAATAAAATAAATTTAGTAAATAAAATATTTCATAAAAATATATTATTAGTCATATTACTTAAGAGTTTAATGGAGAATAATACTTGTAGTGAAGGTTATCAATGGAAAGTAAAATTTTTACCGCAAAAGCATTTTCTTACTGTAACTCTCTTTCTATTTATTGATTTCTGCGGTGACACCACACTTTTCTCCAATCTCCGATTGTTTATTGCCGATCTAAACATATGATTGCATTTGAAAACTGCGGTGAATAAGTACTTATCCCCACCATATCGCAGATCCAAACGCAATCTTAGTATGTTGTAACCTAGATCATTTATTGCGTCAATCATCATCTCATTTTTATTATATAAATATTTTGGGCCTTTTTGAATACATCGTAATGCAAACTTAGAATTGAATTTGTCTTCTTTATTTCTCATTCTTTTGAATCAGATTAACTCACTTTTCTAAAATGTCTCATTATTATCTAATCATTCATAATTTTCTAGTAACATTATAAGATAACAAAAATTAATTCAATTCTTTAGAATTAGAACCCAAATAAACAAGGTCCTTTAAATTTGAGATTCATATAGCCTCAAAGGATCTTCCTACACTAAAAGTTCAGAATATGACTTACATTATCTTTATTGGTCAAAAATGCACGTATGGTATGATTCAAGTGTTACATTATTGACTTTCTTTTATTTGAGCATATGTCTTTCCTTTAATACTATACAAATGATAGTTCAGGCAAACCTAATGTCTAACTTGAGTTCATTTATGTATTTATTTAATCCACCATTCAGAACTCATATATGACATTTTAAGATAGATAAGGGAAACAAATCATTTCTTTAAGTTATGTCATTACTAATAAACTCTTTACACTTTTCGATGTACTTCACATTGACAGTAGTTTTTTAAGCCTTAAGCTTTTGTTTATCACTAAGTTAAAATACTTAAAACTTGCCTCATCTTCATTCCTATAAAATAATATAAGCGATCACCTATATGGGATGGTATCTCATATATGTCTAACACACTTTTTTATATCTAGAACTGAATGTTCAACAGTCATTTACATTCTTTCTAGATTGAAAAACTTAATTCAAATCAAGCATTCTCATATTTCTATAACTAAATTTTCATTTAAATTTTATTTTAGAAAATGTTGTTTAATTCTCAATTAAACATGTATTGCATCAAATATTTGATAAAAGAACAAACTATCATCATTAATAAGAAGCATCACGAATAGTCACTAGACCTAGTCATTTCTCTTTATGCCATTATTTCCTTGATATAATTGTACTTGATATCTATGTGTTTGATTTGATATTGATATTTGAGCTCTTTACTATAGTCTTTCAATGTACTTGTTCATACATAACATAATGTGCATAAAACTACTAATATCTTTGAAATAAAGTACCATCTTTATCTCTTATTCTTTCTGTGGCATTTGTAGATGTTACCTATTGCTTAGGTTCTTACATTTAGCAATTGGTATCACAAAAATGTTTTACTATCTTGCATATAAAAACTATTCAAGTATTCCATCGATATATATGTCACTTATAAGAGTAAGAAAGCTCTACTTGAACAATACTTAGCGATCATAATCGTAAAGGTATATGCAACCTTAGACATATTCTTCATTTTTATCATGCTCGATAGCCAATTTATTTATTTCCGTAACAAACCACTTATTATCATTGGCTACCAAAAATATATCATCCATATGAAATGATAAAGTTGCACATTTATTGTTGGAGCTTTTGACATGTATTATGTGGTTTTTTTTCACTCATAATAAAATCATACGACATGATTATAGTACTAGTGCAATATACCATTTACTTCAAGACTATATAAGACCATAGATTAACTTTAACAATTTGAGCATGCAAATCTGTTAGCCCTTCTGAATGAAACTAAGTGATTATACCATATAGATTCCTTTATATATTTTTTTGTTTAAGAATATAGTCTATATATTTATTTGATGTATATTAAGATCCAATTCAATTATTTAAGGCTAGAATAAGTCAAAATAGTGTAAACCTCAAACAAATGGGAATTTTTTCTCATAATCGACCTCTTTGATTGTCGTATCCTTTTGCCACTAAACACGTTTTGTATCTTTCAAAGCTACCATCAATCTTTTACTTAACATTTTAAGAATATATTTGTTCTTGATGGCTAAATATTTTTTTGGAATATTATCTAAGACTTATAACTCATTAAAGTTTAATCTTCTTCTATTGTTATAGCTCATTAATCCTTAGTAAGACTAAATAGAGCCCTTTTCATATTGTTTGGCTTATTACTTTCTTTTGGAATTACCACAAAGATTATTCTTTTAACTTCAGAATTATATGATGAATAATATGCTTATAATATAGGTATATTGAAAATTCAAGAAATGAATCTTTTTACATTTATATTGCTCCCACTCAAATCCAATGGCAGTTAAATCTTGCTAAGAATATTCCTAATGTGTTTGAAATTTAGGATTACCGTCTAAGTGCAACTTTGATTAGACTTCATACTCTACTATAGTGATTAGTCTAAGTGCAACTTTTGAATTCTTTCTTTTATTTCATTTTATCTTCCCACTTATCCTTGCCTCCATCAAGATTTAAGATTAATTAAGTACTACGAGTTTATTCCTTAGTTAATTTTGTTAGTTTAATAGATATTTAAATGAAAAAATGAGTGGTAAATGTAAAAGTTTGTAAGTAACATCAGTAAAGGCAAACTAAAAGATTAGAGTAAATTGAGTGACATATAATGAGTGAAATATATGAGGGAGTATTGAGAGATTATTTCTAACAATCTTTCAAAGGTTGAAATATGATTGATCAGTATAGAGTTAAAGGTGAAAGGAAGGATGATACACTCATGTTACAAGCTATGTAACTACAACTTAAATGTATGAATATTATGTTTCGCGACATTAAAGATCAACTAAAGTTGCAAGATATTACTATAACTAATTTACAAAATGGATAATCACTACAAATTTCTAATTTATATTAGAAACAAAGTTGACCTTAAGATGATTTTGATGAAGGTGAAAAGGGAGATGACTTGAGAGATGATTACCAACTACCAAGAAATAATATAGACATATATAGACATATTTACACATTAAGGTGACTGACAAGATAGAGACCATAGAGGAGAGCCTAGGCGAGATGGCTACCTGGAAACATTAAGAAGAAAATTCATTTATTTCAAGGGAGAAATGACCTTGAGGCCTACTTAAGGAGGGAAAAGAAGATTGAAATTATTTTTTAGTACCACTATTATACCAAAGAGAAAAAGGTAAAACTTGTTGTTAATAAGTTTACTTATTATGCAATTGCTTGGTGGGATCAAATCATGATAAATATGAGAAAGAATTATAATAGACCTATTTATAATTGGGAGGATATAAAGGCAATTATAAAGAGGCAATTTATCCCAAATCAATATTACAAAGATTTGTTCTAGAATTTATAATGCCTTACTTAAAGGCCAAAGAGTATTAAGGAACAATATAAGGAGATGGAGATTGTCATGATTCTAGATAATGTAGAGAAGGATTGGCTAGGTTTAGAAATAGTTTGAATTGTGATATTGATGGCGTAGTAGAATTACAATATCATGTAGAGCCAAAAGATATGGTTTACATGACCATAAAGGTGGAAAGAAAATTAAAAAGAAAGGGAAACTGTAACATCCCCTCACCAATAGAAAGGGTACATTGGTAAATTGCCATGTTTAGGAGTGTATAAAGGTATAGTGACATATGCATGCATTCATATATGCACATGCATAGTAAATAGTGAATTTTTGCACATGTAATTATTGTAC
>JANZXR010000172.1:5941798-5951920 GCA_027575705.1 Erythroxylum echinodendron
AATTATGTGTAAAACATAAGGATAAAAGGGACTAAAAAATAGGCTCATTAATTGATTTGAAAAATCTACCTAAAAAGGTGCTTTTTTGAAAAGCTCTAAATTTGAGCTTTTGAAAAAGTTCAAATTTAGAGCTTTTCAAAAAGTTATTTCTACTCCAAAAGTACTTTTGAAGTTTACAGCTAAACACTCATTTTTTCCTTAAAATAGCTTTTGCGGTGGAAAAAAGTGCTTTTTCATCTGCCAAAAGCTGAACCAAACACACTCTAAGACAATTTAAAATAGAAGTGATGTCAAAATAAAATGAACCTCTATCAAGTTGAAAACATAAAAAGCATATTATAATAGTGAAGGAGCTTCTTGTTGAAATCAATACAAACATAATATAATGCAGAAATATAAAAATTAAGAGAAGAGAGAGAAAGACGTAGTCGATTTATACTAGTTCGATTTACAACCTAAGCTTATATTCAGTTCTCAAGTATCCAACTTCAATGTTTCACTATAAAAATCCAAGTAATAATTTGACGAGCTTCTTCAAGCTCACGAATACATATTTTTCAAGGTTCTCTAACTTTTCACATTAGTAGTATTTATTAAGTCTCTACAAGCTCACAACCCAAGCTTATATCTAATTCTCAAGTATCTAACTTCAGTGTTTTACTATAAAAATTTAAGTAGTAATTTGACGAGCCTCTTTAAGCTCACAAATACATATTTTTCAAAGTTCTCTAACCTTTCACATTAATAGTATTTATCAAGTCTCTACAAGCTCACAAGTACATATTTTTCAAGATTTTTTAACGTTCCACACTAGTAGTATTTTGCTAGCTACTATAAGCTCTCAACAAATGAAGAATTAATTTGCTCCATGTGCGCTTCAATGATCGCTTACAAAAAAAAATTGTCACTTTTTAAGGTATAAGAGATTTTGATCAAGATATGACTCTTAAAAATATTGATACTTCTGAAGTATTTGAAAGATTCTGACTTTTGTCCCCCGTTTGTAAATGCAGTGGTTCTTCTTTAAATAAACATTTTCTTCAATTAGCCATTGTTTCATTTCTATTTTGAGTTGACTTTGAATCTTCACTATTATCTCTGCTAGAATCCTGCAATAATCAACAATTAAGAGAAATTTGAAACTGATTGACGAAATATAAGATTAACAGGATCTTTCCAAATTTTGTAAAATAAATAAGATAGGTTCATAAAGAAATTTCCTGCAAGAAAATAAAATATTTATTTTATAATTTTATTTCCTATTAAAATTTATATCTTTTCTTAAGAAAATAAATCAAATTTAAAAATTGAAATATTATACAATGATCATCGAAACCATTAATACCCTAACAACTTTGTAACTAAAAGAACGCTCAGCTTTTTTCTCCTCCACAAGAAAATGGCTTCGGGAGTATCTGTACCAAATCACTTGTGATCGTAAACATGCAAGATAGCTATGTAAATACAAATCCCAGATCACATATAATAATATTTCAAAAATTCATCTGTTAGCACAGGAAGATGCTAGGAGAAAACAACAAGCGAAGTGCTGCTGGTTTAGGAATGGTGATAAAAACACCAAATTTTTTCATGCACAGATCAAAGGCAGAAGGCGTATGAATCGTATTGGCAGTTTGAAGAATATGGATGGGGAATGGATTGAGGATGAGCAGTTTCTCAAAGATCATATTGAGGATTATTTTCAATCGCTGTATGCTGGGGGTGTTTCGGTTTGTGAACAGGTTTTAAATCTTGTGCCGAATTTGATTACTGAAGAACATAATAAGTTCTTGTGTTTGAGTTTCACTAATGAAGAATTTCGAAATGCTTTGTTCCAAATGCATCCAGACAAAGCACCTGGACCAGATGGTTTGAACCTTACTTTTTATCAGAAATTTTGGCATTTAATTGGTAATGAAGTATTGGATGGCTGTCACCTTTGACTCTAACAAGGTACTTTTCCACCTTCTCTTATTGAATCTTTAATTGTGCTTATACCTAAGAAGGAGTGTCCTGAATTGATTAAGGATTTTCATCTAATTGCTTTATGTAATGTGTTGTATAAGGTGATTGCTAAAGCACTTGCGAATAGGTTTAAGAAGGTATTGCCAAATATTATTTCTGATAATCAATCAGCTTTTGTCTCTGGTCGAATGATCACTGATAATGTCATGGTTGCTTTTGAATTGTTACATAGTATGAAGAACAATAAGGGTAGGAATGAAGGGAATTGTGCTTTAAAAATTGATATATCTAAAGCCTATGATATGGTTCAATGGGATTATCTAAAGGGTATGTTGCTGCGGTTTGGTTTTACTATCCAATGGGTGAAATGGTTGGCTATGTGGTTTTTCGGAAGTCACTTACTATATCAATTTTAATGGCGAATGGCTTGGTCCTGTTATTCCTAGTAGAGGGCTTCGTCAAGGAGACCCTATCTTTCTGTATTTGTACTTGGTGTGTGTTGAAGGTCTATCTTTGTTACTTAAAGATACTGAGTCAAAAGGGTGCTTTAGAAGGTGTGGAGCTGGGCCTAGGGGTCCTAACATTTCTCATCTGCTCTTTGCGGATGGTTCACTGTTGTTTTTTCATGCTAAAGTGGAGGAGGCAACTAGGGTAAAGGAAGTCCTGGCGTCATATGCAGTGGCTTCTGGTCAGGTGGTGAATTTCAATAAATCGAGAATTTTCTTTAGCCCTAATGTGAACTCTAGTGTGGCTGATTCTGTCTCAATTGTTTTAGTTCTCCATGAACCTCTTAGTCATGGTTCTTATTTGGGCCTTCCTTCACTTATTGGGCAGAATCATAAGCAAATCTTTAATTTCCTGAAAGAACGGATGTGGAAACAAATTAACTCATGGAACAATAGATTCTTGTCTAAAGCAAGTAGGGAAGTCCTCATTAAGTCTATTGCTCAAGCAATTCCTACTTACTACATGAGTATTTTCTTACTCCCTACTACGTTACTTGATGAACTTCAAAGGATGTTGAATAGTTACTTTTGGGGTGGAAAGAGGGAGGGGAGGAGAGGTATTAAATGGATTGCTTGGGAGAGGATGTGTGGGAGTAAAAAGGATGGTGGGATGGGTTTTCAAGAGCTTAGGACCTTTAATGTAGCACTTTTAGGTAAACAAGCTTGGCGGCTGCTTATTAATACCACCACTTTGTGTTATAAGGTGTTTAGAGCAAAGTATTTCTCAAATGGGGATTTTCTCTCTACTGTGGTGGACAATACTGCTAGCTTTGTGTGGAAGAGTGTGGCGTTTTGTAGGGATGTGATTAGGAGAGGGATGAGATGGAGGGTTGGTAATGGAGGGAGTATTTTGGTGGCATCTGACCTTGGATACCTAAGGTTGATGGTTTCTTTGCGGATGATAGAGCTGATTTTATTGATCCTATGATGAAAGTGAGTGAGTTGTTTGATAATTCAGGTAAGCAATGGGATGTAGCGAAGTTATTGGAGTTGTTTTCAGCTAGAGATATTAGGGCTATTGTTAGTATCCCTATTAGCATCATACATTGGGAGGATACTTTGGTATGACATTTTGATAAGAGGGGAGAGTATACGGTAAAGTCAGCTTACTATATTAGTTTGGAGGTTTTGGAAAGAGCAACACACCGTTTGGAAGTGGGGTGTGGACGAAGCTGTGGAACTTACAAGTCCCTCCAAAAGTTAAAGATTTTTGTTGGAGAGCTTGTAGGGATATTTTATCTAGCAATCGTACTCTGAAGAATAGAGGTGTGGACTTTGGGGATGGGTGTCTTTGGTGTAGTGAGGTTGAAAGTGGAGATCATGTCCTTATCTATTGTTCTTTGGCGCAGGAGGTATGGAGGTTAGGAGGAGTGGTGCTTGTGCAGCCTAATGTAATTTTTTCAGATTTTTTATTGCAGATACTGGAGCATGGTAACAAAAAGAAATCAGCTTTTTGTTACCGTTCTTGCATGTAATTATCCATGTGTTACTAAAGTTACTGATGTGTCTAGTGCTCTAACTATTGGACATCATGCTTCTGTTGCAAGGGTTATGAAAGATGACTTTTCCTGTTTATGTCAAGTGGATGGCACCGTTTTCCAAGATCTTGATTTTGTTGGTTTCGGGTTTGTGTTGAGGACCCTGAGGGCATGTTTCAAAGGGTGGTCTTAGGTTTCTCGGAAGGGGGTGGTTCGACGATTATAGTTGAAGCTTTGACTCTTCGACAGTGTTTGCAATTCGCAATAGAGTTTCTACCCTTCAATGGTTGCATAATTACTGATTCACTACAAGTTGTTCAATCTATTAACAATTTGTCTGTAGACCTTTCAGAACTAGGTTTGATTGTACAAGATTGTAAGTTTTCACTTGACTCTAGAGTTGATATTTCGGTTAGGTGGGTTCGGCGGCCATCTCCTTTAGGTGCTCATACTCTAGTCCAAGCTTCCATTTATCATGGTCATTTTAATGTTTGGGATGATATCCCTCTCTGTTTATGAAACTTCTATTAATACAATTTTAGCGTTTGCTTTCAAAAAACAAGCACGAGTATGAATCTTTAGTTCTTGTAGGAACAGATATCACAGTAAATTTTGCATGCATATTATGGATTTTGAAGCAAATTAACCACAATCATCAACTGAAGTCCTAGCTACGGAGAAATTTCAACAACACGAGCTTATTACACATCATTACCTGATGAAATTGACGAAGATTTTGATATGTCAGACATGTCTATAATGTGAATTAATCCAACTTAAGCTATGATGTTCTGCTCAGTCATGTTTGGTTTCTTTGAAATTATTTGCAAGTCCGGATAATGACTGAATACACAGAGAAGAGACAGTGGGGTGTGGTTTACACGTGGAAGGAAGAGACTACAGATTATTTCTTGCCTTAGCCATGCATAAACCTGCAAGTTACCTAGCACCTAATACTTTCTTGATGCTAATCAAAACTTTGAAAAATTATACTTTACTACTGTACTTTCGGATTGAAGCTAAATAATTTTTGAATTATTTTTGTTCATAAATAATTTATTATACTCGAAATGGTCTATTCAATGGTATTAAATTGTTTCATTTTTTTGTTTGACACACAAAAAAATGTTATTTCGATCCTTTTTTAGCAAAAATCAATGTCTTAAATTTTAGTTAAAGATACATTTTTTTTATGTTTGTTATAAAATAATGTGAAGTTTTTGTTTATATATTCTATTTAGTAATCTTAAACAAATTAGAATAAATTATGTCAATTCTATGAAATCAAAATATACTTATAAGTATAAATTTTTGTTAATTTATATTTCAATCGAGTCATAAATTAAGTATAAGTACTTTACCCTTTGAAAATCTGATTTATAGTGAAGTTATGATTCACAAAACTTATAATAATGTATCATTTTTTATCCAGAATTTATGTGATTATGTCTAACTCAAATGTTTTAAACAATAGGAAAAAGTATATATAATTTCCAAAAGGACTTGCTATTTTCCTAGAATTACAATATAAAATTTAGGTCCAATACAATTGATTTTAATTTATAAAATTTATCATAAAATAATGAATATAGCCTTTTTTTAAAAAAAATCTAATACATAGTCCAAAAGGAAAAATATTATTAACAAAGTCTAACACAATAGTGCCAGAATTATAAAATAAAAAAGATAAATCTTTTCAGATGAATGGTTACTAGAATCAGCAACTTATTATTGTATTCCTCCGGTGCTTTCAAATCCTAATATGCGAAAAACAATATAAAGATAATAAAGTACAATTTTCTTTTCGTAAAACATCAACAAGCTGCAGTTTCGATGATAATACTTTCACCTCCACTATTGATTTAGGAAGAATTTCTAGAATACTCACAGCAACAACACTGTGAATTAGCCGCATTATTTTTCATCTCCAAAAGCTTACTTTTTCCGACGTTTCCAAGAATCGTCACTAAAGGCATGTGCTTGGCGACGATTAATAGGAGTCGTCCAAAAATGCTCCGCATTTTGCAACGGTTTAGCATTTTTGTCCCCAAAAGTCAAATCTTTGGCGACAAATGCTTAAAATCATCACCAAAGTTGAAATAGTTACAATATTTACCTAATACATTCAAAGTTCATAAATTTATTTAAATATATAGAATTATACACAAATGATTCTTTAATTATACCTATTGTATATAGTACACTTCCACTCGTACAAATTTTTCGTAAAAATAGAATGAAACATCTAAAAATTGTAAAATATTTTTAAATTTTTAAACATACTGTTTAATAACACATGGTCAGTAATTTTAATTTTGAAAAGTAAATATTTTTTGGATATTAAAAGATAAACATACCTAAAATAATTTTAATGTTCATCATATCAAAATATCATAAATTTAAGTTGACTACTGTTCTTAATCAATAATATTTATTAACAATAAAATAATAATACACATAAATATTGAAATATAATAAGCAATATAATATAATGATATATAGTAAGTAATATAAGATTTTAATTAAAAGTTTAACAATTCTTACAGACAAAACAATAAACAAAGTTTCACAATTATTTCATCGAAAAGGAAAAGAAATAGTTATTTTTTGAATTTCAAGTGACATAAGACTTGGTACAAAAAGTAAAGGAGTTCCCTATGTTTGAATTCCTAATAGGAGTTCTTGGACGTTTGAAAGTATCAATTGAAACAGTCAAAGATATTCTCTTGGGTGTTGGTTAATTGATACTCTCTTCCATCAACTTCTTGGCTTTAACTAAACTAGCAAAAGATACAGTTAACGAACCCAGATGTAGTATGAATCAGTTAATTAGATGAATCACTTGTACAATGTGTTTCACCTAAGAAACAAATAGTATAGAAATTAAAAAGGTAATTAAGTCAAAGGGTATAAGGAACCCAAATTCAAACACATGCATACCTGATTGAACAAATCTAGTTTTTGGAATCGACGATTGTTTCAAAAGAACCAAATTTCCAAATCATGTATGGACCATCAGGACATTGCCACCTCCTCTATTTTCATCTATCTTCTCTTGAAGATTCGAGGAAGCTTTATACAACATATAATATAGATAATTAAACATTCATCTGATAGCTTCTTAACAAAAAATGGGATAATTCGAATGATACTAAAAACCTTGAAGAAGAGGATCAGTTATAGAAAGCAAGGTGTGATTAGTAATGATAAGGAGATATGTTGTGCATCGATTTGTTCTTCATTAGGGAGAATTTTGCCACATTCCTCTCAGTGAAGCTCATTTCTGCCATCAGAAACTAGTCACCATGTCGATATTCTGCTAGTTCATTATATGGTTTCATCAAATATATTATGAATAAATTGAAATGTGTGTATGTTAAAAGATCTAGTCTTTTAATAATAAGAGCAAAAATATGTGGAAAGGTTAAATTAACTAACATTATGCATTTTTTAAAATTTTGATGATCAAATGATAAGGCATCGTGTAAAGTTGAAGCGATTTGAAATAAATTTTAAGATCTTGAGTCATAAAAGATTGAAACATTCAAATAAATATGTATTTCTGTTGAAGTGTATTGTCTTATATTAAAATATTTCTCTAGAAAAATTGCTTGGAACATTTCAAGGCCTAATAAATATATGCATATATAAGAATAAAAAAAGGTCATAAGAATTTTAAAAAAAATCATTGCTTTATAACCTTTAACTTAAAAACCCACCCTTATTCTATATCCCTATTTAGCTCTTTTAAGCCATATCCTTTTTCTTTTATTTTATAACTATATTACAAGCCAAATCTCTATTAAAACATCCTTATCTGTTGTATTATGGTTCAAAATATTTTTTTATTCATATATCTATTAATAAAAGAAGAGCCAAAAAAAAAGAAAAAGTAAGAAATGTAGTAGCTAGCTAGAAAACTCAATATAAATCCATTTTTCTTCAGATGAAGCAATTAGCCATTCCCAAGTGAGTTGAATATTGTGGTTCCAATTTATACATTTGTTACCTATATATGTTTAGATGCCTTGCTAATATTTCTGAGTATGATCAATTCATTTATAATTCATATGTCTAATCACAGCCTCATTGCACATTGAAATAAAGTCCTTTTGACTTATACATATGTGTACTATAAGTGGTAGAGATTTAGTGTAAAAGCAATTATATGGAAAATATGTAAATAAACATCTCTTACTAAACTAGCCTTGATTCTCTGACAGACCTTTCGTTAAAAAGTTGGCAGACTTTCTTCAAACAAGCATGGAAGCTGGAAAAAAATTCAACTCATATACATCCAACCAAAAAACATAATTCACCATCTTCTAAACACAAACACAAACACAAACCCATACAGCATAAGCAAAACACAAAACTCACACAAACTTCAAAATATAGCAAAAAAATAGAGCACAACACACTAAGGGTTCTTGAAAACAAAAAAAGAAGAACAGTACCAACACAAGACACGATACTTTTTTGACGATGACAACCACAATACAGGAGATGACAACAATAGAAGAGACGACCGCAATACAGGAGATGACAATAATAGAAGAGACGACACTTTTTCAACGGTGAACTAAGAGGAAATACAATTGCTAACATGAAAATGAATAGACTTTCATCTTAGTGTTAATAACCAAGTAAAAAACGACGTAATTTGTTGTTAAACAAAACAACGTCATTTAGGATAAATTCGGAAGATATATACCATTGGGTGATGATTCAGAAAACCAAGGTCAAATGGTGGCCCATTACCATTTTGGTGGACCTTTGGCAATGAAATTATATACAGCAGTATTGAATTTATATGTAATAAATAGATAATTATGATTAAATGGACTAATATATTACATAAGTAAGATATGAAAATTTTTATCTATTATCTATACATTTATAAATCATTATACTACTTATAATTATTATCTATAAATTCATATAACATTATATTAATTACCATATATAATACTATTTATTACAATATAATTAAAAATAATTGCAATATAGTAAAAATAGAAATGATCAATATTACATATTAATATTATATTCTTAAAAATCAAATTTAATATTATTGACAATGATTGTAAGCCTAAAAATAAATTTAGTTAAAAACAATGTCATTTCTTCCAATTTATAAATCTAAAAACACAAAATTAATTTATATTACATTAATTTATACTTTTTATTAATCTCTTTTAAAATATATGATTTGACAATTTTATGTGGGGTCACAAAATTCTATTTATCATATATAAATTATATACTATTTTATATAAATGGTATATTTCAAAATATTTGCTGATAAAAAATTATCATAAATATGATAAGCATAAAATTGTCGCCAAATATATCTCTTTCGCAACGATTCCAGGAGATCGTCGCTAAAAGCATCTACATTGGCGACGATGCATCCTTTGTTTATGAGTGGAATATATGAGATTTGTTTGAATATCATAGTAACTATGTTACAAGAAATGATTATGGCCAAATACGCTTATAAAACATAGTTAGGCATGTCCCACCATGCTGTAGTTGAATTACTAATAGCTAAATATTTTAGAAACCTAAAAAGATGGTGGGATTACCACCTAAACTGAATTATAAAGATAGGATATACTAAAAGTCATTACTGTAGATGAGGAAGTAGAAACCATATTAGATAATAACAATGAACCCATATAAGATGCAGTTCAAAGCCTAATATTAGCAATCTCTCTTCATTTCATAGGTAACACTTCTCAAATAAAAAATAAAATAATGAATTATTATCAAATCTTAGGTCCGAGAAACTTTTATATGTTAAACGATGTAAAGATACTTTTTTAACTCGGATAATACTTAGAGCAGACTCTAATAGAAAGAAAAGTTCTTAGCATGACTTCTTCTTTTATTAGGAGAAAAGGTTATTAACAAAATTAGGGAAAGCTATAATGACCAAATCCCATATAATAAACTAACGTATAAGAATTGATTAGTTATACCCAAAGAAAAGATTTAAAACTTAATTTGTTAAGACATGAAATTGCAAAAATAGTTAAAATATGAAATATTTAAAATAAAGAAAGAATTAGGTCCTTTTTTTCAACAATTTGATGTTATTTATTATTATTATTATTATTATTATTATTATTATTATTATTATTATTATTATTATTATTATTATTATTATT
>JANZXR010000172.1:5957294-5999610 GCA_027575705.1 Erythroxylum echinodendron
AGCTTCATAAAAGGAAATGAGATGTACATAATAAGGAAAGTGACGTTGTTCGGATGATACTAAACACCTTGAAGCAGGAGATCAGCCATGGAAGGAAAACAATGATAAGTGTATGAAGTGGAGATTTTTTCTACATTGTTGGTTTTTTCAGTAGGGACAATTTTGCCACATTCCTCCCAATGGAATGAATTAGGGCCATCCAGAACTAGTCTCCATGTCGACGTTACTTGATTAATAATGTTAAGAGGTATATTCTGTAAAAGTTGATTTAGAATAAAATATGTATATGTTTAACTCCAATTTCGATGACAAGTGAAACTAGTCCAGTTTAACGCTTATACATCTTCAATGTGCGTAATGATATGGAAGTTACCCTTATTAAAATTTCAAAATTTATTTTGTAATTTATATCATATGCAGAATTTAGAATTTAAATGTGTGATAGATATGTCTGTGTTCTTGATGTACAGAAATATAGTATTATCTATATGTCTCTATATTAGTATTAATGGAAATGAATAAAAGTAAAATACTCTTGAAACAATTTCATCAATGCAGAAACAATTCTTTGATGACATTAAGCGTTAAACGTTGATGGGAAGACAGACATAAAGAAATAACAAAGGTAGACAATAAATCATCTTCAAATCAAAACCATAAACACAACTCATACATCAAATGCATAATTAAGAATGCACAATAAACACTAAAGTGTTTTAGTGAATAATCACAATAGAATAAAAGAACAAAAGAATAATCACAATAACTCACAATAGAACAAAAGAATAATACTGATTCAGAGAATAATCTTTCTTCTATGGTGATGAGCATAACACAAAATCCAAACAAGTTATCTACGAGAGGATTTTGGATTGATGTTGACGGCTTGAACGAAAATGGAGTACGCTTTTATGTTTTTATCTTTGAAAACCTAATACAAAACGAAGTCGTTTTTCTAGTTTAGGTAAACGATGTCGTTTATTGTTTGCTATAGTTGTTTGGATGTAGTATTAATTAACTTCGTATGATTTATTGTATTTAGTAGACAATCGTCAGATGTAGCGAGTAATACATGATTCGTCACTAAAGCCCGCTGATTTATTAAATAATTTTTAATAAATTTATTTTCCTATTCCAGAAATATAATTTGAATTAAAAATTAAATTAGTCATTTGAAAACTATTTGGAAATTAATTTGTATACCGTTCAAATAAAATAAAATTGACTTACAATTTTCAAATAATTATACATTTTCATTAATATAATTTCAAAAAACTTATTTGAAAAATTAAACATTTTAATTATTGTAATTAATCAAAATGAATAATAATAATTTATGAAGACATTGTAATAAAATTATAAAAATATTTCTGACAAATTACATTTAACTATTAGTCATTCCCAAAAATTAAGCAAATGAAGAACAATTGAGCTGTATAAGTGAGAAGATTAATTTTCATTTTGTTATTGGTAATAGGAAATACTAATATATGTTAATCAATTAAGAAAAATAAAGATGTAAAGAAAATACTTGGGTTTTGGTGATGTTATATAAAATTGGTAGCCAAATTACACTTTTGGGCGACGAAAATTACCACCGTCGGGAAAGGTAGAAGAAATAGTTTTTGCGATGATTTAAGGACTTGGTAGCAAAATGTTGTACATTTTGTGACATTATAGTTTTTCGTAGCTAAAGCATAGCATTTTGTGACGAATCTTAGTTTCGACACAAAATGTGGGAGATCAAAATAATATAACTACATCGTTTTTCACTTTTTTCAAAATGTTTTAGTAATGGTGACAATATATCGTAGCTAAAGGTTTGGCATCTGACGATGAATCTCATTCACATCGCTAAATGTTGCAATGGTAAAAAAAAAATTAGGTGGGACGTCGTCGTTTGTCGTCAGCAAAATGTTTTGCATTTTGTGACATTATTCTGTTCTTGTAGCAATATGTTAATATTTGGCGACAAAATATCTAATCGTCGCCAGTCGTTTTCCTTGTATTGGTGATGAATCTATAATATGGTAGGTAAATGTTGGCATTTCATGACTGAAGCTGATTTTCGTCACGAAATGTAAATATTGCAAAAAAATTTAATTGAGATGACATCACTTGTTTAACAACAAATGATGTCGTCCCAGCATGCTAAAAATGAGAAACCCCGAATTCCCCTACTCCCGCCTCCTTACTTGTTTCTTCCTCCTCTCTCCCGACTTTGTTTTCTCCATTTCTACTCTCTTCTTCATTGTTAGTTGTGTGGGTTTCTCTTTAACACATTATTGTCCTCTATTGCAAATCTACAGTGCTAGTCAACTTGGTAAGAAATTTTTGGATTTGTGGTGGGTTTATTTTACCGAATGTCATTGTGTTAGTTAAATTCGATTAAGAGGGGTGAAACTTAGGATTAGTTGCTTGGATTTGTTGTTAACATGTTTCAATGTGTGAATGCTGGTGAAGAAAAGCAACACAAATGATGAATGCTTGAAGAAGACTTGAGTTATGTTATGCTTATAAAGTGTTCGATAAAAGTCCTCTGGTAGCTAATGCATTGTTGAGATGTTTGTTGATTGTTCACTGAGAAATAATTGTTTGTTTATGAATATTTGGATGGTTGTATGAAAGATTATGAAAGTTCAATTAGTTTTTGTGTTTTGACGGTGTATAACAATTGGTTTGAAAAGTTTACTAATGTGGAAAATTTTAAAGTAATATGGTTCATAAGAGAGACCTACGAGAATATAGAGAATATGAATTTTTAATATCCTTTTTGGATGTATTGGTAAATGAGAGTAGAGTTTGGATATATGAGGGGTTATGAAGCTCTCTTGATGTGACTATAAGTCCTAGGATATGAATTATAAAATGACATACTTTATTGATATAATAAATATGGTCTATAATGAATATGAGCATCTTTTATGCCTCTTTGTTAATAGTGATACCTATAATGATTAAGAGTTTGTTTCATACTAGTTTGATGATTAAGGAACCTATACTAATGATAAAGATGTTGCATACTCTTTTAGTATGTCTTTATATACTTACTATTTGCATTGCATCAAGAACGGAAAAAATGCCTTGATGAATTTACATTGCATCAAGAATGAAAAAAATGCCTAAACTGCGTTAATTTTGAATTTGATTTGAAACTGGAGGAAGTATAGGAATTAGTGAAAGTGGAAAAGTATAAAAACTAATTAATGTGATACAATTAATTTCTTTTAATTCCTAGGCTTATTTTTGTTTAAGGAAACTTCAAAGCATCTAAGAAAAACCAAAGAAAATAGAGAAAGCCTATGAAGAAAACCTTAGAAAGCTTCATTGATAAGCTTAAAATACTAAATAAATAAAAAAATCAAATATATTAAAAGACACTACCACCTTAAAGAAACAATACTACCTTTATGTGCAAAAAGTACCACTATCGACATTAATTAGGTAACATAAAAGAGACAGCTTTTTCTTTATATAAATGCCTAAGGTAGGTCGACATTGAAATTCTTTAACTTTCTTTTTTGTTCACCAAATCCTTTGTCTATTTTGCAGATTCTGTGTTCCTTTTTTTGTTTGGAGCCAAAAATTGCATAATTTGTGTGGCATTCTCAGGTACATTTTTCTCTGCCCACCACAAATCCCTTTATTCTTTCTATCTTTGTAAATTTGTATCAAAGTGTCCTATTCTATTCCAACAACATTAACAACTTAAGTCAACTATACACAATTATACATCTTCAAGTATGCGAATTAGTAGTAACTTTTGTTGTTTTATATATCATTTTTCATTTCATTTTGTTGTATATTGTTTACTTAATTGGTGGTTATGAACTGATACAACATTGTTGACTGCATGTAATTTAAACATAGGTTTTTTTAACGTAATATAAAACGAAAAATGCATGTTATAACTCTATTATCTTCTTGTATTGTATACCTAAATGGATAAAAGTTAGATGTCTCATCGAAAATGGTCAACTGAATATGTAGAAAGAGTTAAGAGTTTCATGCAATTTGTAAAAGATCAAATAGGTGATGAATGTAGTATTCATTGTCCATGCATTGATTGCTTAAATGTGGACTTCCAAAGTCAAGATGTGTTATATAATCACTTGCTCATTCGAGGCATAGACAAATTCTATACTCCATGGCTTTATCATGGTGAACATAAGGAAGCAAGTAGTAGTAGAAGTACCGATACATCTTATGATGACAGTTATAATAACTATGTTGATGATTGTGATATGAATGATAATGGTGATGATGGGATAGATGAGATGTTAGATGATTGTCAGAATTATATAGAGATTATGAATGAAACATGAATAACTAATATAATTGGTAGTATGATAGAAGATAATTTTAGTAAGTTATTGAAAGTTACTCAAGAACAATTATATCTGGGGTGCTTTAATTTTTCTCGACTCTCATTTATTGTGAAGTTGTTGCATTTGAAGGTTTATAATAAATAGAGTAACAAGTCATTTGACATGTTAATTGACTTACTAAACGATACATTACCTATGGGACATAAGTTACCGAAATCTTACTATGTTGCGAAGAAACTATTAAGGGACCTTGGATTAGGATATATTTCAATTCATGCTTGTAAGTATGACTATGTTCTTTATTGGAAGGAAAGTAAAGAACTTCAGGAGTGTCCTATTTGTGGTACATCAAGGTGGCAGGTGGATGATGGGAGAGGGAAAAAGATGCCAATGAAAATCCTTCAATACTTTCTTATTAAACCACGATTACAAAGGTTGTTTATGTCAACAAAAACAACCATAGATATGAGGTAGCATAAAGAGAAACGCATTGATGATAACATTATGCGTCATCCAGCAGACTCAATGGCATGGAAACAGCTTGATAGAAAGTTCTCCTGATTTGGACAAGATTGTCTTAATGTTCGACTTAGATTGGCCTCAGATGGATTTAATCCTTCCGGTAAAATGAGTAATTCATATAGCATATGGCCGTTGATTCTCGTCCTATATAATTTACCTCCATGGAACTGTATAAAGGAGCCTTTTATGTTGTTGTCTTTGCTTATTCCAGGACCTACTGCTCCTGATAAGGACATCAATGTTTACTTACAACATTAATTGATGACATAAACGATCTATTGGAATATAGATTACAAACTTTTAATGTTGTTAAAGGCAACATATTTATGATGCATATTGCTGTAATGTGGACTATAAATGATTTCCTAGCTTATGGGAATTTGTCAGGGTGGAGCACTAAAGGGTATATGGCTTGTCCTGTCTGTAATCATCAAACATATTTAAAAAGGATACGAAGTAAAATATATTATACATGTCATCGTCGTTATTTGGAACATGAGCATAGATGGAAAAGAAGTAAACAGTTTAATGACACAGTTGAGTTGGGTGAAGCTCCAATGCAATTGTCGGGTGGATGATATTGTTTATCAGCTGTCACATTTGGGTGACATTACACTTGGCAAACACCTAAGTAATAGAAAGCGTAAGAGAAATGATATTGAACTGAATTGGTAAAAAAAAAACATATTTTTCAGCTTGCCATATTGAAAGGAATTACTATTGAGGCACAATTTTGATGTTATACATATTGAGAAAAACGTTTGTGAGTCCATTTTAGGCATTGTCATGGGAATTGATGGGAAATCCAAAGACATTATTAAGGCTAGACTAGACTTGGAAGACATGAATATTAGAAAAGATTTGCATTTGAAAAGAAGAGATCATGGTTCATACTTTATTCCCCCTGTTTGTTACAACATGTCAAAAAGTGAGAAATAATCATTCTGTTAGTTCCTCCAATCAGTCAAATTTTCTAATGGTTATGCATCTAATATAGGTCGTTATGTGAATGTTAAAGAGGGAAAAGTGTCAGGGTTGAAAAGTCATGATTGCCATGTACTTTTGCAACGACTACTTCCTATTAGAATACGTGAGTGTTTGCTGAAGGATGTTTCCGTTAATTTGGGTCAAATGGGAGAGTTTTTTAAGCAATTATGTTGCAAGACACTTAAAGTTGAAGAGCTTGACAAATTGGAGAAAGACATAGCATTGATTCTATGTAAGCTTGAACTATTATTCCCCCATTGTTTTTTGATGTTGTAGTTCATTTGGCAATTCACTTACCATATGAAGCAAAACTTTGTGGACTGGTTCAATTTCAATAGATGTTTTCGATTGAAAGGTAATTCATATTAAATTTAACAAGTTTTTCCTATGTTATTTGTTTGTAACAATTCCTAAGTTTATAACTGTTTATATTCAGGTTTTTATGCTCTCTTAAGCATTATGTACGTAATAGAGCTCGACCAGACTATTGCAGAGGTTTATATAGCAAATGAATACTTGACTTTTTGTTCAATGTACTTAAATGATGTGGAGACAAGATTTAATAGGCCAGAACGTAACTTTGATTTTAATGTCGATGGTGGGTTGTCTATTTTCTCCTAAAAATTAGGCCACTTAGTGCAGATAAATATGTCGAGTTAACTAAAGACGAATTCGAAATTACCCATTAGTATATTTTGAACAATTGCAAGAACACCGATACATACATGGAGTATGTATATTCCTTTTCATTCAAAGAATAATATTACAATTTTCTTCATTAACTTTAAGATCTTACTTTTTTTTAATAGAGAGCACAAAGATACAATTCGCAGAAAAGGGATCATTAATGTTGAAGAAAGACATAGGCAGAAGTTTGTATCATGGTTTAGAAATCATGTAAGTTTTATATTAATTACATATTATGAAAATATGAGAATATGTCTCATCCTTATATTTATTTTTAATTTGTCGTACAGATGATATGGTTACATAACCGTAACATGCGAGAAGCGACAATAGCATTATATAGTTTGGAATGTGGGCCTCATATTTGTGGGAAGAAATACACAAGTTGCATTGTTAATAGGGTGAGATATCACATACAAGATCGAGATAGTCGAGTTAGAAGTCAAAATAGTAGGGTTGTCATTGACGGATGTCATGACGACGAAATCATTGATTTCTACAGTATCATATCTGAAATTATAGAGTTGCACTACATCAAGGATAAAAAGGTAGGCTGTTCTATTTAAATGCAAATAGTTTAATCTAACTAACATGAGAGTGAATGGGCATATTATTAGCATAAATGTTAGTAAGACATAGTATGATAATGATCTTTTTATCCTTACAAGTCAAGTCAAACAAGTTTTCTATATCAACGATACTGTATTAGGTAGCAATTGGAAGGTTGTTCAAAAGTTTCAACAAAAGAATGTCTATGATTTTTGTGAAAGGGATATTCGTAAATTGGATGAGGATGCTAATGAAGTCTATCAAGATATTGGATTGGAGATGAATAACAAAGACATTCCAGTAGAAGATGCAGATATGTCATAGGAGAGATGTTGAGCCCAACATAGTTCAACGAGATGAAGTCCAAGCCCATCTTATCTTACAAACAGATGAAGACTATACTCAGGATGACTTAAATGACAATGACAATACTTCGCTCGAATATATTAGTGATGAAGAATCAAATGATAATGTACTTAATGATGACGATTTTCTTAATCTTGATCATGATGATTGAATGTAAATAAATTGTTTGTATTGTTTTAAATGTTAATAAGATAATTGTCTTATATTGTTGATTTTTTAGTTATGTTAATTTACGATGACTACGAGTATATGTTTAATGTTTCACTTATGTTTTTGAGAATGTTGATGATTTTCAAAATCTTAATCAAGATGATTGAATGTAAATAAATTGTTTATATTGTTTGAAATATTAAGAAGATAATTGCCTTATGTTGTTGATGTTTTACTTATGCTAATTTATCATGACTACAAGCATATTTTTTATGTGTCACTTAATGATGACATTTTTCAAAATGATGATCATGATGATTGCATGTAAATAAATTTTTTCTGTTGTTTGAAATTGCTCCTTATTTTGTTGATGTTTTAATTATGTTAATTTACCATGAATGCAAGCATATTTTTAATGTTTCACAAAATGTTAATTTATTTTTCAATTACAATAGACGTTATGTTCATAATTCGTTTTACACAGGTTCATTATAATGGGCCCTGATAAAAATAAGGGAAAGAGGGTGGTAACGGCAGATGAAGTTTCTCCCACAGAACAACCAGAAGAAAGTCAGCAATAACCTTTACCTTCATCGTCTGGTAGTCATGAGGGATCTTCAGGTCTGTTATTGATAACTAAACATATTTACATTTATGCTAAAATTGCTCATTACATATTTAATGTGTTTTTCTCATTATGTTTTTTTCAGGTTCCAATACTGGCATCAGAAAACAAGGTAGAGATAAGACAAAAAGTGCTGAGTTGCAATAGATGAATATTGCAATGAATAGTAAGTTGTCAGTGACGATTGACCCCATGCAACGACACCCAGTGGATAAGATCCAAGCTGCAAAATTGGCCAGTGAGTTGGGCATCATTGTGAGGAATGAGGTGCCTTGCCTTCAGTATGTTAAGCAGTTTAAGGAAGACAACTTGCTCCAAAATGCTTTGGACAAAGTTTCGGTAATATTTCAATTCATTTCATTATATATATTACGATTTTACTTAACAAAAATAATAACTTAACTTATATGTGTTTTTCACAGATGAAGCTCAATATCGTTGATATCGACACGTCTGAGATTTCAAGCAGTGTTAGTTCACTATTGAAACAAAGGGTAAAGGATCATTGATATCGACTTCATAAATATTATCAATCTTTTCTTTCAGATGAAGAGGTAAGGAGACATGTTCTGGAATGGGTCAAAATTGGAGCGAAAGTGTGATTATTGGGCTTCAACGAAGGTTCAAGTTTGTTTTTTATCTCTTCATATTTTCTTCCATTAACTATGTTTATACATCTCATGACTACTTCTCTTAATTTAGAAAAAGTTTGAGAAACCCAAAGCTAACAAAGCAAAAATGAAGACTCCTCATAACACCAACTCCAAATCATTTGTCGTCGTCCAACAAGAAATTGCAAGTATAACATTTTCAATTTATTATTCTATTTTTTAATATAATAAATTCTAGTTGGTTATAATTTTTTTAATTCATATTATAGAGTCAAACACAACTCTAAGGGCAAGAGTGTGGTAGGATCACACTGTACAAATACACACACTATAAGAAAGGTCATGACTGGACATCTGAAGAGGCACAAAGTAATTATATAATTACAAATAAATTAATATTACAATTTATTTTTGTATGTAATAGTAAGTAATAATATTTTAGTTAACTCGATTTTCTACTTTAAATTATAAAACAAGATGCAGGAGTTGTTGTAGACGTCATTGACTGAAGGGAATTACTCCAATTTCGATGACATTTGCAACAATATCCTTAGTACACGATCAGGGTATATCAAAGGTCTTGAGTATGGCCCTAAGCCTATTGATACCTCTTCTTCATGACCAACATATGTCACGGCGCTTCAAGAGGAGAATCAGGCACAGAAGACTAAGTTATAATGTGCAAAAGACAAGTTAAATCGTTATGTAAAAGAAGTGAACAAGCTTAAAAAGATGGTCAAACAATTACTAGGCTCAGCATATGTTAGTAGTAGTGACGACGATGAGGAGTCTTAGTTTGTGTATGACCTGTAATTATTTTTTATAAAATACATTCCATTTTGAATGTTTATTTTATTTGAATTTATTATTATTTAAAAAATATGTCACTAACATTAATTATAAAATGAATAATTTTATTATTTCAGACTGTCTTAAAAATTGAAATAAATTAAAATAAATTTGTTTTTAACAATTATAATAATATTTAAATTCAAAATTAAATTTTTTTAATAAATAATATTAGCTATCAAAACAAAATCGTCTCAAAACGTTATTAACTATGTTTACAAGAACGTCGTTAAAAACATTTTGCTACAACAACAATTTAGTAGTTAAAAGTATTTTGCTACAAAAATAAAATCATCACAATAAACTATTAGCTACCAAAATCAAAATCGTCATAAAATGTTTTTACTTACGTTTTGCAGGAATATCTCTAAAAACATTTCCCTACAACAAAAAATTAGTAGCTAAAATTATTCTACTAACAAAATAAAATCGTCACTAAAAATAATTACCTATGAATAAAATTTCGTAGGGAAAAACTTTTAACTACGAAGCAGAAATGTCACAAAAAACTATGTACAACGTTATTTACTCTCGTCGATTATATTTTTTACAGACAAAAGTTTTTATATCGCAAAAACATTTTAGTGACGATTTTAGTAAAACATCACAAATGTTACTTTGCTATTGAGATTCAGTGATGATGTAGACGACGATATTTTTTCATCACAAATTAGTATTTGCGACGATTTATTATTATTTAGTAACGTTTATTTTCGCCACTAAATATGTTATTTGTTGTAGGGAAACTTTAACTTCTCTTTATCTACTTCTTCGACTATCTTCTTTAGTGATTATGACTTCATCTTGTCTCGTATTGCTTTTAGTTAAAATAATAAACTTCCTGGTAATAATTATATTGTATTATAATTAAAACATCAATTAAAACCTCCGTAAGTTCAACTAGTCTTAACTCGCAGTGAAATTAACTTTAGCATTAAACATCATATCGAAAGCCATATAAAGGTTTGAACTACTGCAACCCTGCGTGCTTTTTCCAATACAACTCCAGGTCTTTTCAATATGTACTGTCAAATCAATGAACATTAAAGCTCAGATCTATGTTTGTGCAAACAGATGAAAATGAGTGTGTTTTAGAAACAATAAAGTTCGATTGAAATTAAATTTTATTTGATTTATTAACATTAGATTGACATACTTCATATTCAAACTAATTTATTATATAAATAATTATCTCAAAAAAATTTTAATTTAAATACATTCAAATTCAAACTTAACTATGATTAAATTAAATTTATCTAATTACTTTTGGACTATACCAAACTAATTTAACAAGGACATTACCATATTGCTTGCAGGAGGTAACCTACTTGGTAAGTTGTGACAGTCTCTTCAAGTAACCAGGATCTACCAAATATTACAAGAGATTAGTTGACTCGGAGGTTTCAAAACCAGATGAGAAAGAGTCAGAGAGATTCATAAGAAGTAATGTTGTTCGACTATATGAATTTATCCCTACATATTTATACTTAGTACATGTTTTTTTGTTTTAACGTAGCTCTAATACCGTGTGTTATAAATGGTTCTAATTCAGGAGAAGTAGCAGAGCTATCATTCAATCGGATGTTCTAAACCTTGACGTGAGCATGGTAGTGGACGCAGTAATGTGTAGTATTCCCCTTGGAATGTGAAACAATTGAACAAGATGTTCTTCAGAATTCTTCGAGCAAATTTGACCCTAATCACCGGCTCCTTCACGGGAATACAATGTGCGTGTTTTCACTTTCATGGCAACCGCTAATCTGTGAAAAAGCTTTGGATTCGAATTTCAATCATGACAGTTTTCTTTTCGCTGTCACGCCCCAATGTCAATTACGTGTGGCGCCCACTAACATCGAGTGCTAGGTATATTTTCACCGACTGGTCACATGGGGGCTCATCATTGACGAACCTTCTCTCTCAGTTTCTATTACCAGTCTTCTCTCATTCTAGTGTACGTACCTTCCAAGAATAGAATGTGCATGTTATTGTTTGTTTGTTAACGGGGAATTTTTAAGCGGCTGGCAAATATTCTTTATGTTACTCTAATGTTCGTCCTGGGTAACATGAACTGAGGAAGTCCCCTCCGTCAGTTATAACTACAGACACACACACACGTAGCTTATTGAATAATGGCCAGTAAGTTGACGGGCAATTGTTTTTAGTTTTTTAACAGGTTCGAGGGAAGCAAGAAGCCAAGTTTGTACCTGGAGTACTGTTGGCTTGATTCAGCATTGTGATTTCTATATGATCATAAAAACATACTTAACACCAATTTTCTGAGGTCGGTTAGGCCCCAATTATAAGGCATTACTTACAATTTCAACTGGAGTTAGCTGTACTTTAAATGCAAAATAAAAAGGTGCCATATGAAGTTTTTCCATATTGTTGATAAAAATGAAAGTGCCGCAAGTATGTTTAGTTTTTATCTTTTGACATCTTGTTATAATGGACAAAGAAAATAATGTAAGCAAAACTTTTGTCAAGGACAAAATGCTCCGTCTCTTTTCTTCATGCGGTTTCCAAGATGGAACTAGAACGGCATAACCTGGCACCACTTAGTTGGCATATTCAATATGGTGATGTTCTTCTCTAGGAATTGTTGCAAGGTCAAACTCTCTTAACAAAAGCATTACTCCAAATAGTTCCATCTTTTGAGTGACGGATTGGCATGGGTGACGCTTGACGTCTAACTCCAAAACACTGGCCAATCCCGTAACATACCAAAGCTGGATGAGATTCAATTATATAAGAAGAGATAAAAACACATAATCAATAAAAATGATAAAAATAAAATCAAGAACAGAGAAAAGCATTAAAAATAAAGAAGAAAGTTGACGAGTAAAAGAAGATTGGAATTTTGTAGAAAAGGCAAGCGCAATTAGAGGGTCAAAGGTTTTCTCCAAATTATAGCTGGCAGCAGCAAGGCTCCACCTTTCCCTTAAAAGAAATGGAACAACTTTGGCCGGAAACAATTATCATAACGCGTTAACGCGTGAAGTGCGCCGAACATCATCTCAATTTGCAACCTCAGAATACTACACAAGAACATCCAGTCGATACGTTTTTATTATAAAGAGGAAATAGAGTTCATTTTGTACAAAATACAAGCACGCACCTTTTACACTAACCCAGTTTAGTACTTTAGTTAGTTTTCGCGCCTTCTCCTTATTTAAGCATCACCGGTCCCTGACCTACTCTTAAGAGATTACGAAGGTGTCATAAAGACTACCAGATCGGGTAAACTGTCATTCCCTTTTCCTACAAGGAGTCTTAGTGAATCTTTCAGAGTGATCTCTGGCTTTGTTTTGTTGCTGCATTTAGTAACCTGTTCAAGTAACATTTTCGAAGATCTAAATGGGCAAAGAAGCAATCTTTTTGTACTTGTTCTGTGGAGTTTTGGCTGCTTTGAGTGTTAACGTGGCCAATGCAGATGACCCGTATAGGTTCTATACCTGGACCGTGACTTACGGGTATATTTCTCCTCTTGGTGTGCGCCAACAGGTAATTTATCATTTTGATATGTGGGATATGTTCTTGAATCGTGTGCCTAGGAGGGTATCTAGTTCTTGGTAGCTAAAGTTGTGGCTTTTGTTTTGTGAAGGTGATCCTAATCAATGGCCAGTTTCCTGGTCCTAGACTTGATGTGGTGACTAACAACAACATTATCCTCAATCTCATCAACAAGCTCGACAAGCCTTTCCTTTTAACATGGTAAAGTTCGTTTTTTTAACGTTGCTCACTTTGCTCTGCTTAGAAACGGGCCTGTGGAAGTTCATTGCTCATTATTCATGTTAATTTTAGATTCCATTTAGCTTTCAATAATGTAGACAGGACAGCTCCTATAGAACCTATTCAGAAAATGTTGAGAACCTTTTCTTTTCCTTTCGGTTTTGGTTATGAGAATAAACATGAATGAATTCATGCAGTGCCTAGTAAACTGCTGCTTTAGAGTTGCTTCTACCAGCTTTGCTGAAACGAACCCGGAAAGATTCTTGCTTTATATCATTCCCCTGCATTCTGCACTTGTAAATTTCTAACGAAGTTCCTGAATTTGATTATTTCTTGTGTTTTTATCGATGAAATTTGCTAAGTAGGAACTTCTAATGCCTACTGATCAATTGGATTTCAAATTCTAAGTGAGACCATATTGTGACAACCAGGAATGGCATTAAACAAAGGAAAAACTCATGGCAAGATGGAGTGCTGGGAACCAATTGCCCCATTCCCCCGAATTCTAATTACACCTACAAATTCCAAGTCAAGGATCAGATTGGAACCTTCACTTACTTCCCTTCCACACAATTTCACAAAGCTGCTGGAGGATATGGAGCAATCAATATCTACGCAAGGCCTCGGATCCCAGTTCCATATCCATTGCCTAACGGAGATTTTACTCTGCTCATAGGAGATTGGTACAAGAAAAGTCACACGGTAAGGAATAGATGAACAACTTCTTGCTCATAAAATTTTCAATTTGTTTCTTGGATACACAACGCTACTTTGTGTTTTGGCTAGATGTTCGATTGGTTCGCTGCATCTTTTATAGCACATTAGATATGGTTTATATGTTTAACTTTTGAACTTTAGGCCTCACTGGAACTTTATAGTTATGCGAAACATGGAAGCAGCTCCAGCAACTGTAAAAAATGCTACAGGAAGTCTAAACTGTGTGTATTATGAGCAATCAGTGTTGGACTTGATCCTGGAATTGGAATTTGTAATTTCCATTCTGAGATGTCAATCTAAATTTTCCAATATTTTGAGTCCAAATTATCAGATAAAGTTTCAGTAGAAGCTCACTAAGCTATTTGGTTTTTCTTTTGGCTGGATAAAGTCATTGGTTCTACGTATCACTTTACCTCACTGTTATATCCCTGACGTTCACCTTAAGCTGTCTTGATATTTGCAGATACTGCAGACATTTTTGGACTCGGGCAAATCTCTCCCGTTCCCAGATGGACTCATAATTAACGGCCAGACTCATACTACCTTCACTGGTGATCAAGGTCAGTGCTAGAAATTTTATCATATTAATATTCCCAATATCCAACGTATGAAGAACTTTATGTTAGATACTTGTGTCTTTTTACCAACATCTTCTTTGCCCTTCAGGTAAAACCTACATGTTCAGGATCTCAAATGTAGGATTATCTACCTCACTGAACTTCAGGATCCAGGGCCACACAATGAAGCTAGTGGAGGTTGAAGGATCTCACACTATTCAGAACATTTATGACTCTCTTGATGTGCATGTTGGCCAATCTGTAGCTGTCTTAGTTACCCTAAATCAGGCTCCAAAAGATTACTACGTTGTTGCTTCAACACGTTTCACCAAGCAAGTTCTCACAGCATCTGCAGTGTTGCATTACTCCAACTCTAAGGCCCCAGCCTCTGGACCCCTGCCTGTTGGTCCTACTTACCAAGTGCACTGGTCGATGAAGCAAGCTAGAACTTTCAGGTATTGAATCAAATTGAAATTGATGCTTTTGATGAGATATGTGATCTTAGAGATCGCGAAGCCTATGTCAAAAGCTTCCGTGTGATATTTTTAAATGGTTGGTGATTCGTGTTCATAATTTCATCTTTTTTTTTTCCTTGAAGGTGGAATTTGACAGCAAATGCAGCTAGGCCAAATCCTCAGGGTTCGTACCATTATGGAAAGATAGCAATCACCAAAACGTTTGTGTTGGGCAATTCAGCACCTTTAATAAATGGGAAGCAGCGGTATGCAGTTAACAGGGTTTCCTATATTAATCCAGATACCCCACTAAAACTTGCTGATCACTTCAACATCCAAGGCGTCTTCACCATGAACTCCATCCAAGGTCTTCCGTCAGATGGTCCTGCATACATATCCACCTCTGTTATCCCGACCAACCTCCATGATTTTATAGAAGTTGTTTTCCAGAACAATGAGAACACCATTCAATCCTGGCATCTTGATGGTTATGACTTCTGGGCTGTTGGGTAAGTAGACATGTTCTGTTACATCCACTTCTTGCGAGCCTAATGAGCTCTTAACATTTAACTTCGAACATCCACAGTTTTGGTTTTGGACAATGGACACAAGCCAAGAGAAGAACTTACAACCTAGTTGATGCGCTTACCAGACATACTGTTCAGGTAAATGAGATACTTTTGTAACATAATATTCCCATCAGCGAAGGATTCGGCATAAACGATTCCTTTCATACGCCAACAACATTTTATAGCTTGCGATTCATGCATCATTTCCTTGCAGGTATATCCAAACTCATGGTCCACCATATTGGTCTCTTTGGACAATCAAGGCATGTGGAACATGCGGTCTGCACTATGGGAAAGGCAGTATCTAGGGCAACAATTATACCTAAGAGTCTGGACTCAAGTTAAAAGCTTTGCTAATGAATACGACATTCCTTCTAATGCTCTACTTTGTGGCAAAGCCATTGGACGTCATCAGTAGAATGGCCGGCTATTCAAATGTAATCTGTCTTCTGAGTCACAAGGGTGTGACTATAGAGGAAAACATAACAATAGGAGAGGAAAACAAAAGGCGAGTTTAATTGATCATTTACATATCTATTGTATATCAGTGAAATTTTAAATCGCGATTCTATAGGTATTCCTGGTTTAAATATAAATGTTTACGCACATTTTAGAAGGTTTTGCTTGGAAAAAGTCCATATGGTATCTATATAGCTTGTGGTTTGAACATGTTCATGATAACTGCATGTTGTATTCATCTAGTTCATCATCAAGAACGCAAATGAAATTCAAACTTCTGTATAAATTTTCTTAAATTAAAGAGGAGTTTAGGTGAACGGTAAAATGGTAAACAAAAGAGACTTGCCTGAAAAATATAGCTTGCAGGCATGGAAACTAAGTGCCACGCGTTTGGTTAAAGCGCGGTAGTCTGAAAAATTTAGGTAGTTTTCAACACTCCTTGTCTTACTAGTTCCGAACTCTTAGCTTGCTTATCAATTCTTCAAATTTGGCTTTCGAAAGCGCATTTGGTAGGACATCTACACTTTGATCATCGGTCTTACAATAAAGTAGACATATTTCACCTTCTCTCTGCACTTACCTTAAGAAAAACAACTTAATCTTAAAATGTTTATAATGCCATAAAAACAGGATTGTTAAGATTATTTAAAATTAAAATGGTAGCTTGATTATCAACAAAAATCTGAGTTGGCTCATTTTGCTCCATATGTAAATCTGCGTGTTTATTTTTGAGCTAAATTGTTTGATTTACAATAGCAATGGCTGCCACATATTCTGCCTCAATTATGTTTTGAGCCGCAACATCTTGTTTCTTTGAACATCGTGAAAACACCCATGAACTAAGGTGAAATAGTGACCTGCTATACTCCTCGGATCATCAATTGAACCTCCTTATTCACTATTAGAATATTTATGAAGTTTGGAATTCTAACAGTGAGTGTACTTAATTCCATAATCTACAGTACCTATTTATATATCTCACGTTTCTTTTGGAAGCTTGAAAATGCATTTCACTTGCACAATGGATAAATCTTGAAAGCATACTTACTACAAACATAATATCAGGTCTAGTTGTAGTAAGATACATTAAGCAACTAATTAAGCTTCTATAATGATGTTAATCCACCTTATCATCTCCATCATCTTTGCTGAACTTTTCCTTCTAGTTCATTGGAGAAGTGGTGCTTTTGCAATCCTACATACGAAAATGTTTAAGTATTTCCCTTGCATTCTTCCTTTGGCATATGAAGTCTCCATCTTTACCTTGCTTTACCTCCATTCCCACAAAAACGTCATTAAGCCAAGATCAGTTATCTCAAATACTTCGAGCGTTGTAGCTTTAAACTTCTTTATTAGCTTCTCATTATTTCCTATTATAAACAAATCATCAACATAAATGGAAACTATGATTAATTTAGCTTTTGTTTGCTTTGTATATAATGTAGCTTCACTTAAGATTTTAATGAATCCAAGGTTTTAAAGATGATCATCAACTTTGTTGTACAGGCTTTAGGGGCTTGTTTAAAAACATACAAGGCCCTTTTCAACCTGTAGACCTTCTCCTCATGTCCCTTGACTTGAAATCCTTCTGGTTGCTTCACAAATATCTCCTCTTGTAAATAATCATTCAAAAAGCACATTTTATATCTAAATAGTAAACTTTCCATCCTTTATGTATAGTCAAGGCTAACAACATTCTAATTGTATAAGGCACGCAACTGGAGCAAATGTTTATGAAAAATCTATCCCAAATACTTGAGCATATCCTTTCACCACTAATCTGGCATTGTATTTATTTATGGCACCATTTGCATTAAGTTTGGTTCTATAGACCCACCAACATTTTCTTTGAAGGTGAATTGTCTTTTTTTAGTATGGAAAGGTGGAAAAGCCTCATCCTCTTGCTTGATGGAGCCTTCAAGTTTTTTGTTGTTTATCCTTCGTACAACTTCTTGTCTCCAATTTCATAAAATAAATTTCTGCTATTATAACAACAAATTGATATCAGAGCTTTCATCTTGAGGGATCTGTAAGTTTAGTGAAACCATAATGGAGGCTGACACAATATCCATAATTGTTGCACTAACAGTTTTTGATGGTGACAACTATGGAGCATGGGCTATCAGGATAACTGTTCACTTTGAAGCTCTGGATCTTTGGAAGGCTGTAGAAGAAGATTAAAAACTATTTCAATTATTCAAAAATCTTACAATAACGTAGCTGAAGAATCACAAAGAGAGAAAGACAAAGAAGTCCAAGGCGAAAGCTTGTCTTTTTTAGCTATGTCAAGTGTAATTTTTACAAGAATTATGAATCTACAATTTGCTAAAGATATTTGGGATTATCTCAAATCTGAATATCAAGGTAATGAAAGAACCAAAGGTATGCAAGTCATTAACTTGACCAAAGAATTTGAGATGCAGAGCATAAAAGGGACATAAACTGTTAAAGGCTATGTTGAAAGGTTGCTAAACATTGTTAATAAGGTATGACTTCTTGGAAAGGATTTCCATGATAAAAGAATTATGCAAAAAATTCGTGTCACTGTACTTGAAATAAGAATCTAGAGATTTGTCAAGCATCTTTTTAGGAAAATTAGTAAGTTCATTGCAGACTAGATCAGAGAAAAATGATAAGACAAGAGGAGGTAGTACAAGGTGCTTTTCATATAAAATCACGAAACCCAGGAGGAGGAAAAAAACAAGAAGAATAACAAGAGGAAAAACAATAAAAAACTTGAAGGCTCCAACAAGCAGCAAGATGAGGCTTTTCCATGTTGTCTACACCACAAAAAGACAAATCACCCTCTAAGAAAATGTTGGTGGAGGCTTGATGTCAAGTGCAGAAAATGTGATAATATGGGGCATATAGAATGGATTTGTAAGTGTTAAACTGATGAGACAAAGATGTCCATAGAGCAAAACTAAAAGGACTAACTCTTTATTGCCACATACTTTACTATAAGCAACAATTGTAGTGATTCTTGACTGATAGGCAGTGGTTAAACAAACCATATGACCAATGACCAAAACCTCTTTAAAGAGCTTAATAAAACCATTATTTCCAAGGTGAAAATTGGAAATGGTGATTTTATCTCAATTAAGGGAAAAGGAACTGTAGCTACTGAGAGCATGACAGGTTTGAAGCATATCATAGATGTTTTATATGTGCTTGACAACCAAAAACTACTTAGTGTTGCACAGCTAGTTGAAAAAGGCTTCAAAATCATATTTGAAAACAAATGGTGCTTGATCATATATGTGAAAGGCAGAGATGAGTTTAAGGTGAAAATGAGAGCTAAAAGTTATGCCCTAAATCTGATGGAGGAGGAGCAAATAGCTTTTTCAAGCATTGTGAGCAATGTTGAATTATGACATAAGAGGCTTGAACAGTTTCATCATGCTGGACTTCTCTACATACAGAAACATGCCTTAGTGAGAGGTGTACCATTACTCGAAGAAAAGTTAGTTGATTGTGTGACTTGTCAATGTGGAAAGCAAGTCAAAAAGTCATTCCCTCAAATAGCATGGAGAGCAATATAAAAGTTGCAGCTAGTGCACACAAATGTTAAAGGACCTTAGAAAACATTATCTTTAAATGGTAATAAATACTATATTACATTTATTGATGATTTTACCAGATTTTGCTAGATTTATTTGTTTAAATCCAAATCTAAGGTTTAAAATATATTTTGGAAATACAAAACCTTTTTGGAAAATCAAAGTAGTTGTAGGTTCCATATAATAAGATTTGAAAATGGGAAAGATTATACAAATAAAGTTTTTGACAGATTTTGTAAACAAGCTAGTATTGAACACCAACTTACTGCACCTTACACCCCACAACAAAATGATATAATTGAGAGAAAAAATTGAAGTGTTATAGAAATAACAAGTTGTATGCTGTATAAAAAGGAATTACCAAACAAACTATTGGCAAAGACCACAAACACTGTTGTATTTTTGTTGTTAGTAGAGTATAAATTTATTTTATGAAATTGGAGACAAGAAGTTATATCTATAATAATATTAAACTTCTATTGTAGAGCTCTTTAAATAGAGCTACAGTCTAGAGTTAGAGTTTAACAAAAAATCAAATATATTCCTTATTCTTAGGCATTTATTCAGATAAAACCACCATAAAGATAAAATAGATAAATAATCTAATAGATAAATTCATCCTAATCCAATCTATAACACAGAATAAGGTACACCTCAAAATCCCTACAGTGATTATATTTGCATGTACAAAAAATTCTCTACAACTTCTACATATTTGACTAACTAGTGATAAGGCTATTTGCATAAACCCTTAAAAAGTATTAAACAACTTTATAAAAGATCTTGACATGAAACTTCAATCTCTATGGTTATGGGAAAGAAAAATGTTGGTGCTATTTCCTTTTCGCTATACAAGGCTCAAACTCAAGCCTATCTTGATTGAACTCAAAAACAGAACTGCGCCAACGATGTTGACATTATGAATAGGATGACATAGGAAAAAGTCTCCAAAAAGGAAAAAGGAAACCTGCAAATGGTTAAATAGCATTACAATTTGCGCAGGGTATGCTAACGGTTTCTTTTGACATCTGAACAAACAAACATGGTAGACGAAAAATGGAAGAGAAATTCACGTTTTGGGAAAAGTTAAGGAGCAAGTTCTACAGGGAATATGGATTTCGCGCGCTACTAACTTAATGTTATAAGAGTCTAAAAATTGCATGAAATTTTTAGGGCATACAATTTAAAGAACAATATATTACCATTATTCAGAAGTGATGATTAACTTTTGTTAAGATATATGTTGATATCTTATTATTTAATTTTGACATTATTTGATAATTGAACTTTCAAGATAATATTGATTAGCAACAAATTCTAGCCAATATAGGATAACATATTCTTTGGAGATTTGGTTGGTTAATTATAACTGGACTGTGGCTTAGGAATTGTCATTTCTGGTGTGAATTAACAACAATTTTTATATGCCTTGGAGGTTGATATCTTAAAGTCACCTTGGATAATATTTGGTAGCAGATTGCATACAAATAGAACTCTATTTGGTGAAAACTTCTTGGAAATCACATGACCCAAGCTAAATTTGTCTTTTGTCCTGTGTCTTCTTTGGGCTATTGATGTTAATGGGGTTTGTGGGTGGCTGTGTTCTGATTTTGGTCTTTACATGATTCAACTGTGTTTTCTTTTATTCTTAAACTTCAATTAAGGGTGGCTTTTGGGTTTTTCTGCAGCTATATACTCCTCTGTTGTTGAATAACCATTGAGTGCTGTAAAGTTGGTCTTTGTGTGTGACTTTTTCTAAGTATTCTCCAACTCTCTTCAACGATAATAGTGGGCTGTGTAATCGTTGATGGTGTTGATTTTGTTAGTTGTATTTTTCTCTAGTTTTGAACAACTTGTAAGGGTTGTCTTTGTTATTGATTAAGAGACTCGGGAGTTATGTTTTCCCTTGATGTTTGCGTGATTCTTATAGGTGTATCCACTATTAAAGGAGTGTTACTTGTGTGGTTGTAGATTGTGATTTGTGAGTGAAAGGTGGTGTGCATAAAATTCTAGCAGGCGTCGTGGATTTTACAGCTACGTTATTTGTAAAGTTTCAGTAAAGAAATGTTTATTTTGTTGGTAATTTTTCTAGATTGGGGAGTTGGGTTTTTTGTCTTTTGTGAGGAAATTTTTGGGCTGTCAATGATTGTGATTTTTGTGTGAAAAATTTCCAGCAGTCTTGGTTTTTTTGCAACTTCATAGTTTGTAACGTTTTCGGTGGAAAGACAATTATTTGGTTGGTAACTTTTTAGCTACTGTGTGTGGGATATTCCAGTGATGATATTGAATCTTCACAGCAGATTCTCTTGATGGAAAACTTCTCATTCTTTCGTTGACGAAGCTACTTTGTTAGGGAAGTTGTTTTCTTTCTTAAATGTCTTTGTTTATATTCATTGTTATTTCAATCACTTGAGTTATTTTTTCATCCTTTATTATCAAATACTATTAAGAAAATCCCCTGTTCATGTTAGTATAAGGTGGTCATACTATTAGGTGTGGTTTACTTTTATGGGTAGTGAGGACAGGGGATAGTATCAAGGATTGGGTGAGTCGACTCTGTAATGCCTTGAGAAAAACTATTATTGCAGCACGGGTAAAAGTAATTAAGATGGGTCTTACATTTAATTTTTCTATTTTCACTTGTGTTAGAAATAACTACGACCTAACTAGAATTTTTGTGAAACTACTACACCCCTTTGGAAATTTTCAATTGGTTTCAGAGTAAGTCACCGAATCAGAACTTGGTACATCAAATTGTAACAGATCTGTATTTCGTAATTATGGCTATAAGAGAATAGGCATCAATCATCAGGCCATTGTTATTAGATGGTTCAAATTATCCTATGTGGAAATCTCGAATGAGAGTATTTATTCAGGCACAGGGAATAAAAGTGTGCAACTTAGTGTTATATGATTGGACACATCCAGTTATAACTGATGTCAAGGGAGAAGTAGTACTAAAAGATCCATCTGAATAGACAAGAGTTGAAGAAGAAGAGAAAACACTTGGAAACTCTCAAGCCATACATGTCGTCTTTAGTGTCATTGATGAAGGTTGCTTCTCAATGAAATTAGCTTGTGAATCAGTAAAAGAAGCGTGAGATACTTTGCAAACTATACATAAAAGATTGAAATCTATGATAGCCTCAAAACTTCAAATATTAACTATGAGATTTGAAGAGCTAAAGATGGATGAGAGTGAAACCATTAGAGACTTCCTAGAGAGACTGCATGACATAGCAAACCAAGCACATCAACTCGGGAAGAAGTACTCTAACCTGAAACTGGTTAAGAAGGCATTGAGATCATTGCCTTCGAAGTTCATACTAAAAATTGTAGCAATCGAGGAAGCTCATGATATCAATGAATTGTCATTGGATAAGGTAATTAAAATTCTCTCCAATTTTGAGATGAATTTGTTAAGGACCAAATAGGAGAGGAACAAAGGAGTGGCATTATAAGCCAAGATTGGTAAAACTGCGAATGACTTTGAAGATGAATCGATGAGAATGAGGATATGAAGTTATTGACAAGAAATTTCATCAAGTGTTTAAAGAAAGAGAAGAAAGATATATCTGATTTTAGGAAAAATGGTGGGAGCTCATCAAAAAGAAATTTCAAAAAACAAGCTAAAAGATAAAAAGGTGAAAGAAAAGTGAAGAAAAGTCAATGTCATGAATGTCAAGGCTTTGAACATGTACAAGCAGAATGCACTAACACTTTGAAGAAGAGAAAAGGGAAGTCCTATACTAGCACTTGAAGTGAGAATGAATTCGAAAGTGAGTATAGTATTGAAGAAGAATTTGTGAGAAGTGTTGCGTTGGTTGCTTTATATAGCAAAAGTCCAATTTCTTGCTTAACAACAACCAAGAAGGAAGAAATTGATGATGAAAACATGGATAAATCAGAAAATTTCGAGAAAAAAGCAGATGAATCAGTTCAAAGTCTAACCTCAGATTATGACAATGATGATTGTGGTTCAGATGACAAAAAGGAGGATATCTATGAAGCCTACGAATTAATGTATGCAAAATGGATGCAAACAGGCAAGAAAAATGAAAAGCTAAAGGAGGAAAACCTCCACATGAAGAACATCATTCAAGATCTAAAGAAAAAGTTGTTGTCTACATCAAATGAGCTTCGTAAAACAAAATTAAAGTTGGTCAGTATGAAAAAAAGAATAAGAATGTTAAATGGAGATATAGAAAAATTAGAACAATTGTTGGAAATTGGTAAGATTAAAGGAGATCTTCAAGGCATTGGCTATAAAGGTGAAAGTTCTAAGTCTAATGATGAGAATAATGACATAAACAAATCTGTCCAAAAAGAAATCTCAAGAAAAAACCAAAGGTTTATACCTACATGTCATTTTTGTGAGATTTTCAAGCACATAGTGAAATGTTACAAGTTACTACAAATGATATTTCAAATGGGTCAAAATCGAAAATCTAGACATTCTTCATTAAATTTCCAGCAATAACCTATGTTACTTAAACATACTTGGGTTAGAAAAAATTAGCTTCACACATTAGAACAAACACACAAGGGAGTTAATATCAGAAACTATCCAGATCCATAGTTAGTTATTATTGGAAAGAAACCAACCGGACATCGAATGACAGAGATGATGAGACGAGGAATAAGCCCAGGTTTGAATTTCTTCGAGGGGCACAAAGACTACGTGTTTTACATTTTTGAAGTATATTTTGAGTTTGTCTAAACAAAAGGAGGTTTGAAGGAGTTAACATCTAGACTTTTTGAGTTTTTATGGGTTTTCTAAGGTTCAAGTGGTTGGTGAGTGTTTGGATTTTTCCTTACTTGTTGAATAGTATATTTGATGTGAGATTGAGGCTTTCCTTGATGATTTGAAAGTTTTGCTTCTGAATGTTGATTTACGGAGTTATGTCAAGAATATATTGATGCTTTATTCAAGATTTGTAGGAAGATTAAGATTTTCTATGATTTGGGTTTCTCAAGTTTATATTGTTTTCTCTTTATATCTCGGGCTGTATGAATTTGAAAAATTTGTGTTCATATGGTTTATGTGAAGAAGAGATTGATTAAGTTTGATTATGATTCGTTGAATGCAATTTTGGGGATTCTAAATTTAATCAGTTATATGCGGATGAATTTAATAAGTAACGATATGTTGGCTAGTGTTTTGACTGGTGATAAATTGTCATCTTGACATGCTTATGATTATTCCGCTACACCTACTGTTGATTTTTATGTTTCTTTATTGCTGAGATTGATCGCATTAAAGTCATTCTTCGTTTTGACATTGTTTTGTCCCAAAGGGGAGATATATGATTGTTTTTGGTGATTGTTCAATTCAAGGCAAGATTTGACTATTAGTCTTGCTTTTTGACATCTTTTGTCCCAAGGAGGACAAAACTATGTTGCTTTTTGGTATCTTTAGATAATTAATTATGTTTGGATCTTATTGATTGATTAGAGGGGAGTTCTCATGTGGATCGTGAATTCGATGTTTTACATCCAATTATATTCTTTATGAGGAGTTTTAAATATGTGACAAATAATGCTAAAAACGGCGAGATTGTTAAGATATATGTTGATATCTTATTATTTAATTTTGACATTATTTGATAATTGGACTATCAAGATAATATTGATTAGTTTCAAATTCTAGTCAAGATGGGATATCATATTCCTTGGAGATTTGGTTGGTTAATCATAGCTGGACTGTGGCTTAGGAATGGACATTTTCTTGTGAATTAACGACAATTTTTGTATGCCTTAGAGGCTAATATCTTAATGCCATCTTGGATAATATTTGGTAGCAAATTGTATGTAAATATAACTCTATTTAGTGAAAATTTCTTGGGAATCATGTGACCAAAGCTGAATTTGTTTTCTGTCATGTGTCTTCTTTGGGTTGTTGTCGCTGATGATTTTGGTCTTTGCATGATTCAACTGTGTTTTCTTTTATTCGTAAACATTAATTTAGGGTAGCTTTTGGGTTTTTTTGTAGCTATATATTCCTCTATTTTTAAATAACCGTTAAGTGCTGCAAAGTTAGTCTTTGTGTGTGACTTTTGCTGGGTATTCTCCATCTCTCTTCAATAATAATAGTAGGTTGTGTAATCGTTGATGGTGTTGATTTTGACAGTTGTGTTTTTCTCTAGTTTTGAACGACTTGTGAGAGCTATCTTTGTTATTGATTGGGAGACTCGACAACCATGATTTCCCTTGATGTTTGTGTAATGCTTATGGGTCTGTCTACTATTGAAGGAGTGTTACTTGTGTGGCTGTGAGTTATAATCTTTGAGTGTAGGTGGTGTGCATAAAATTCCAGCAGGCGTCATGAATTTTACAGCTCTGTTGTTTACAACGTTTCGGTGAAGAAACGTTTATTTTGTTGGTGATTTTCTGAATTAGGGAGTTGTGTTTTTTGTCTTTTATGAGGAAAATTTTGGGCTGTCAATGATAGTGGTTTTTGTGTGAAAAAATTCTAGCAATCCTGGTATTTTTGCTGCTTTATAGTTTGTAACGTTTTCGGTAAAAAGATGTTTGTTTCGTTGGTGACTTTTCAGCTACTATGCGTGGGATGTTTCAGTAACGATATTGAAGCTTCATAGCAAATTTCCTTGATGGACAACTTCTCATTCTTTCGTTGACAAAGCTACTTTATTAGGGAAGTTATTTTTTTCTCAAGTGTCTTTGTTTATGTTTGTTGTTATTTTAATCATTTGAGTTAGTTTTTCATCCTTTATTATCAAATATTATTAAAAAATCCTCTGTTGAGGTTAGTACGAGGTGGTCGTACTATTGGGTGTGATTTATTTTCACAGATAATGAGGATGAGAGATAGTATTAAAGATTGAGTGAGTCTCGAGGAATTAGTCACTGTTATCGACGGTGGATATCCTGGGTTCATCAAAAAAAAAAAAGATTGGGTGAGTCGGCTCTGTAATGCCTTGAGTAAAGCAGATGAAAGTAATTAATCTAGGTAAAGATTCGTAGATATAAACAAAATGTATCAAACTGCGTTAACAAATTTCAGTATTGATTTATTATTTTATGTTTAATTTTTATATTTTTATTTGTGCTAGAAATAACACAACCGAACAAGAATTTTTACGAAATTATTACCCCTCTTCGGAAATTTTCGACTTTGATGTGAAGATCCATCTTCAACGAGCACATGATGAGAATTTAATTCCACATGCGTTGGAATTAAAGTGGTCTACATCACCAGCCTCGTGGCATGTGCCTAATGCGTCTCCCGTTCGGTGACATCTTGGGATGCATTTTGAACATCTGGTGCCACCCATTACCTTAGGACGAAAGTATGTATGTCCTTTCACTTCTTTGTCATAATTAAGGATTACAATTCCATACGAATATTTGTGATAAAATTTTCAATTTATTAATCTTTTCTGCATTGAAAGACTGCATTCCAGAAATGCGATTTCTAGTTGACATATATACATTTATGTGTAAATAGTAAAATGATAAAATCCTTCAATATGTTAACTAATATTAAATTAATTATATAAGTTTTGGTATCTTTAAATCCATATCTTAATTTAAATATTAAATTAATAAATAAATTGAAAAAGTAAAAGTTCATATTTGGACAATTATTAATGACGACATACTTGAATTTTGGAACCTCAATAGAATATTATCACTTTTTCTTTCAAATGTAACAAGGACATATGAGATATTATCATCGATCTTAGTATGATCTTACTTTCTCTTGTACGTAAATGACTCTCAATGTGGAACTACGCCTACCATCAAACACTCAACCCTAGATCCTCGATTCCGAGGATTAAATCTGAATTATGAGATTTAATTGTTAAATTTATTCTAAATAATTCATACAAATCAAATCTCATTAAACCAAATAAAATTATTTGCTGGATAAATACGAATTTTACGAAGCTAAAAGTTAACGCATCATTCTAAATTCTTTGAACTGAAGCGCTGTACATATCATTTTGGGTGTGGCAACTGTGCTAAATAACAACATAGACGATGGTAATGAAACCGATGCAGTCAAAGGAATCGCAATAAAAATTTGCAGAAACCCTAATAGACGGAATTAAGTGATCCACTCGACACCCTCGCTTGTCTTTGGTCTTGTTTAATCATATAACTCGCTTCTTTATCATGTGACTAACATGATCAAAAATCAGGACAAGTTTTCTATACTATTATCTGGGTGTCACACTTCTCATGTATTAAGCAACATCACATGCATCAGTTACGTATACGCGGTTTCTTGAACCCATACACTAATCTGTTGACATTTAAACAAGTTGACTGAGTTGTCATGGATTAATGATATCATCCGCTCTCACCGCAGTGGCTTTCGCTTCCTTGCATCTTTCTTCTAATAATTCCATTCCCGTCACCACGAAACCAAATTCTTCCATGCATGTCTTAGATTAGTTTATTATATTTTATTAGTCTTTGTGCATTCCCAAAATTAAAAAATAAGTAAACTTAAGAGGGTTGACATTGTTTGTCAGGTTACTTTCAAGAAATTAGTTAAGCACATGATTATGAGCTCAAAGTGAGTTGTGAAGGAGTAAATATGAGTACGTCTTGATGCGTAGGTTCCAGGATCTTGACTTCTTTTATATAGAGGTTTGCCTTTTCTGTTCACTTGTGCTTTTAAGCTTCATCCTCTCATTCAAGGAACTTTGCGTCTTTGAGTCAGTTTGCAGTTTTTACCTCGGTACATGTCTTTTACTTATCTAATTCTCCCTACTTAAATTGTGAGTTGAGTTTGAAGATCATATTCCTCTTAAGTTGTGATGATTTTACATACGTCTACATGAACAGGACTCCAGGAATCGGGGGAACATATTACATTCAGATGAGGCAGGGCGGTATCCTGTGCTTTTGTATTGGACTATTGTCTCTGCTGAATGGCATTGGTGTGCAAGCTGAAGACCCCTACAGATATTATACATGGACAGTGACGTATGGAGACATTGCTCCACTCGGTAGTCGTCAAAGGGTAGGTTAATATGAGCCCTTACCTCGTTGATATATTTCAAGCAAGTTTGTTCTAATCTTCCATACCAAACTACTATTTTTAGTGGTTTGTTACACTTTCTATTCCCCATGTTTAGCCTCATCCTGATTGTACCTGTACAATTATTTCTTGCAGGGAATCCTTATCAATGGACAATTTCCTGGCCCGACTATTGATTGCGTGACTAACGACAACATAGTTGTAAATGTCATCAATAAGTTGGATGAACCTTTCCTCATAACATGGTTAGTGCACAATACATGTTATATAACCAAGACTTCGTTTAGTTTGTGCGACTCACAAGCAAGACCTTTCTGGTGCTAACTAATCAGGAATGGAATTAAACAAAGAAAGACTTCATGGCAAGATGGAGTGATGGGGACCAATTGTCCTATCCCTCCTAACTCCAACTGGACCTACAAGTTCCAGGCAAAAGACCAGATTGGAACATACACCTATTTCCCTTCCACTGCACTGCATAGAGCTGCCGGTGGCTTTGGAGGTTTCAATATCCAGTCAAGATCTGTGATTGCAATTCCATACCCTATTCCTGACGCTGAGTTCACCTTGCTTATCGGTGACTGGTACAAGACCGACCACAAGGTTTGACATCGAATTATCTCTCTCATTTCTTTACTGAAACTAATGTTGCTTTCTGTAGTGCTAACTTGTCCCTAAAAAAAAAAAAAAAACACTTCCGGTCCATACAGAGCTTGCAGCAAAACCTGGACAATGGCACTTCTCTTCCTCCTCCTGACGGTCTTCTTATAAATGGGCTCTCCCAAGGTGCAACTTTCACTGGTGAATCAGGTAATTTTAGTCAAGTTACACTTGAACTACTCTTCAGATGTAACAATTAGGACTGCAGAAACTAACTGTGAGAGTTCTGAATGTACCAACCATTTTTTTTAGGTAAAACTTACAAGTTCAGAGTCTCAAATGTTGGAATTGCGACCTCAATAAATTTCAGAATCCAGGGTCATGTAATGACCCTTGTAGAAGTAGAAGGGGCTCATACCTTGCAAGAAAAGTACAGTACTATTGACATTCATGCCGGTCAATCCGTGGCTGTTTTGGTCACATTAAGTGAGAATCCAAAGGACTACTACATTGTTGCCTCTACCCGTTTCACTAAACCTTTCATCAACACCACTGCAATTCTTGGGTATGCTGGTTCAAACACTCCACCGTCTTTACCATTGCCTATTGGTCCAACGTACCATGTTCACTGGTCTATGAAGCAGGCAAGGACCATCAGGTAGCTAGAAAGATTTTCACTAAGTAGATATCATTTTTATTCATTGTGTTTCGGGTATTGATAAATTGTTGGTTGTTTTGTCAGGCTGAACTTGACAGCAAATGCAGCGAGGCCTAATCCTCAGGGCTCATTCCATTATAAGCAAATAAATATTGTCAGGACAATCATTTTAGCCAACACACAAGCTCTGATCAACAACAAATTGCGTTATGCTGTTAACAGCATCTCCTATGTGGATCCAACCACGCCATTGAAGCTCGCCGACTGGTACAACATTTCTGGTGTCTTCGCGCTGAATTCTGTTCCTGATAAACCAACTAACAGCAATCCCGTGCTGGGAACATATGTCATTGGCACTACCCTTCATGACTTCGTAGAGATTGTTTTCCAAAACACAGAGAAGAAGATCGTGCACTCTTGGCATTTTGATGGATCCAGTGCCTACGTTGTCGGGTAAAACTTCATTATCTTGATTTGTTAACTTCTTTCCTTGCCGAAATTAATTAATTAGCATATTTCTAGGAAATGAGCATGTGGGTTGACTTTGATTAATGTTCAAATATGAATATTGAATAGAGCTTTTTACTATTAGTAAATATAAGTAATTATATATAATATGCATGGGCATGCACAAGATTTTGTGAATGAATTCTTACCTGTGGCTCCAAAATTCTGTAGATACGGGTCTGGTGTTTGGAATGAAACCATGAAAGAACGCTACAACATGGACGATGGCATTCCTAGACACACCGTTCAGGTACTTAAATTTCGATTCTAAAATAAAATAAACTATAAGCCCCTATAGCTGTAAAAAGTCAACAAATAATTTGCAATTTACAAGACATTATTAGGAAGGTGGAGGAGGGAGAACTTTTTTCACTAGTTAATTTTGTTTTATAAACATAATAAAATTGAATTATATTACGAGAAAGGTCTGATATTGAAATTCACAATAAATCATAATATTATAGTGATGGCTTAAATTAGTATTGTGATTTGTCTATTATTTATTATCTGCACATATTATGTGCATTTATCATAATTACTTTTAATTACATTATAGCTTGCAATTCATATTTAAAACATCAATTATGATTAAAGGGAAAAGTAAACATAGAATTGAGATCCGCCAAAAGCAGCTCTTCAACTCTAACAGATGAAAAGCAATTATATGATGAAAAATCACGAAAAGAAGTTTAAGGCAATGAAGATTAAAGAAGCTTGCAATAGTGATTGTGTGGATAAAGAAGATTAACTGAGGCACGTCGAAATTGGCACTTGGCAGGTATACCCTCTATCCTGGACAGCAGTATTGGTGTCTTTGGACAACAAAGGAATGTGGAACTTGAGGTCAGCGATGTGGGCTCAGCGATATCTAGGGCAGCAACTGTACGTGCGAGTTTGGAATAACGAGAAGAGCTTGCTCACTGAGAATGACATCCCTGCTAATGCATTATTCTGTGGCCTGGCTAAACATCCTTAGAACTCTTAGAACCTTCGATTCCTTTTATTTATTTTATTTTTATTTAATTTTTTAAGAGTGTGTTCTTGAATCAGTTACGAGGGTGTTACTGTTTCAAGACAATTGGAGATCGGTTCAGTGGAAATTGAGAGGGCTGGATACGAACGAAGTTTCCATAGTTTATTGTGCAATATTACTTCCTCTTCATATTTTTGCAATAAATCCGTCAACTTTAAATTCGATCGATACATTTCATTTGCTATGGACTTGAGCAAGATATATAAGGACTGCATGGGACCTAGTATACAAATTAAATCAATGCACTACTTCATGTAAAAGATTAGTATTTTCAGTGGTTGTTGTATAGCTCTTTTTGATATTAAAAGGTTAGACATAAATGTCATCTAAATTCATTAAGACCAATTAATTACTAACTACAACAACAATATTTCAGTAATGAGATCAATTACTTACTAATTATTATGCAATAATACTTTTACAAGTTAAGCTATAAAGAAGTTAATCAAATCAAACTACTGAAAAAATAGTATATATCTCTTATTAGATTTTTCTCCTAAAATTATGGGGCTATTTTGCCGAGTTCTTTAAAAAGAGTTGTCTCACGTTTTTAAGTATTTTCTACCTATCTACTTATGTTGGCTTCGGGCACAAATACTTTTTTGTTGAAGGTCGTTCGAGTTTTTCCTAGAAATAAAAACCGGTAAAATCCCAACAATGTATAGTGAATTATTGATACTAAGGAACTCTCAAAGTTTAACCTACGTATACTAAGAAACTAAACTTAATCATTGAACTATAGAACTCTTACAAATTAGCTGCAACATCAGTCTAGTACGTAGCCTCGTTCAACATCTAGGTACTTCTCACTTTTCACTGCTACTACCACCCCTCTAAATGCTTGGCCTTTTAATTGCACTGGGAAGTGGGAACCATCGATATCTTGTTAACTAAGTATACTAATTCTAACTAACGATCGAGGTGACTTAGTATTTCATCCATATCGTGAAAATCCGTTAGCGGCTAAAGCAGCTTTTGTTTACTTTCTGGTCATTATGTTTGTTAGCAAGAAATAAAATGTCAACGTGAACTGAGATGTGAAATGATACTACATTAAAAACTTCTATAAACTAGTAATATTATAACTAATATAAGATTTATTAACTAAAAGAAATATTATTATTCTATGAGCTCTGATAAAATTATAAAAATTTATTATATGATAGAAGTTATCAATTAATTTATCAACTATTAATTAATTTACAAAGGTTTTACTATATTCTTCACCCTAATTATTCAATCAACATCGTAATTGATGCCTACTTCAAAGTTAAGCTACATTATTAAGATAAAAAGTTTGACTTTCAAACGAGGGATCCAAAAAATGGCCATCAAGTAAGAATGCAATTCTCCTTACCTTGCAATATTGGCTCTGATTTAAATTACCCATTTTTTGGAATATCGAGAAGTGCAAAAGTTTAATTCTTTTTCAATACTAATGCAGGAAGAAACTTTTCGTTTGAATCCGACCGTATAATAATATATTACAGATACATATTAAAGAGATAACTAAACTGGAGCTATATGATATGACTGACGCGAAATGATACAATCGGGTGAGCAATACTGATAGGGACATAGCTGCTGCTGATGACTAAACTACAGTAGTTGTGAAACGGGAAAAATCTTGGAGCGTCTGTTTCCAAGAGAATGGAAACAGAAGAACCAGAGACAGAAAGAAAGAGAGAGGCAATGGCTTTAATTAGATAAGGCTGCAGAGCGGAATCATTCTTTCCAAACCTTGTCAGAATCAAATTGCTGTTTCTGGTAAACTGTTCCCAAAGCTGCTTTTTAGGACACACCCATTTATCTTCAATGCAAATTCATGAAAGAATCTTCATGGTTATGTCACCCAGCAGCATACCACTTCCCATCTTCTCATATAATATATGAAAAATAACTGAACCAGCACTAAAGTTGGAGTCAACCCAGAGGCATACATTCAGTAAAATCATGTGAAGGTTTTTATTCTTTTCTGATATTTTAGTCTTATGTCATACACGGCGTTACTATACACTTATGATCTTTATACTTAGGAGGAAAGAAATTGTTTTGATGTCTTTATGCTAAAATCCTAGCAGAACTCTAAGTTATATCCTCATAAATCTTTCATCTTTCTTTCTTCAAAGAATATCAACCCACGAAAAGTTCACTTCCGGTGGTTTTGGGACTGTTTCCGACGATAAAGAAGGGGAACAATTGCTGGCGTATATGCAAAAATGGATTCACTCTTCAGGAGTAAGAGTAGTCAGTACTAAAGAAGCACCAATATATACTACCTTTACCACTTCTTGGTCCTTGGTTTGGTAGTTGGTACAGCCTCAAAAGTTAAAAACACACCTTAAGAAACACCCCATACATAATTAAGACATCAAAAAGAAACTTGTGATCCTACGACCATATCCATATACCACACCCCAATGTAACATCCTAAAGAAATGAAGGAAAGATTTAAACCGAAACATAACATAAAGCAAAATAAAATTAAAGGGTAGATATGCACCATTAGTTGGGAAGATCAGACCATGAAAATGCCGGATTCCAGTAACCCAGTTCACTTCCAGCCACCTGAGCAGACTCCAATATCGTTGAAGATGCTGACGTTGATGAAGAAGCTGCATTTCCTAGAACAACCTGAGGGATCTCAGTATAACAATTAGTCGATGACTTGAGCCTTTGATACAGTTCTTGTAGCCCTGAGTTTTGAGCTTCATCAACTATGAAACCATTTTGATGGTGCTGTTGTACTTGGTTTTGACAATTTTTCCAAAAAGGGCTACAAAGACCGAGAGAAGGAACTTGGCCAAGAGGATCCAAGCATAGGGTTCTAGCATTTAGCCCAACTGTTGTAACTGTTGGTTCAGTTAACATGTGAGTTCCGATTATACCACCTTCCTCTTTCACAGAAATAGAACTAGATAGTGCACTAGGGTTAGGGTTAGGGTTTTGGTTGCCTCTAAGTAGGGAAAAAAGATGAGAATTTTGAGGTGAAGACCACATAATTGGGCTAGACGAAAGCTCGTGAGCAAACCCATTTCCAAAACCTGATCTTCCAATTTCAGACGCCAAAGTTTTGATCTTGCTAGTGCTAGGTTTCCCAACTGATGCAGCAGATACGCTCGTGTTCTTGTTCTTTCTGCAACCACCTCCGATTGGAACATTCCTCAGAGCACCGCCTTTAGTCCAATACCGGCGACAAGTTTTGCAGAAATGACGAGGCTGAGTCAGATTGTAGTTGTTGTAGTAACAGAACTTGGTGTTTGTGGAATCACATCGCGGACATCTCAAGTTCTCTGAAGCTGAAGAAGTAGCAGCAGTAATAGGTGTAGTGGTGCTTGTTGAAGAGCAAGAAGAAGATGGAGAAGGTGAAGGAGATTGAGAAACAGAAGCAGAAGGTGTGCCCTCTAAAATGGTTGTAATTTTCCTCTCTCCTCCAATTAAACCAGCGCCTCCCAAGAGCTCTTGAATCATCTTTACTACTTTGTGGATCTACAACAATCCAAAAACAAGAAAAGCAAAGAAGTTGAGTCTTTTCTTTTTTGTTAGTGGGTAAAGCTAAAGAAAGAAAGTAGATTTTGTTCCATGTATTAGAGAAAGAGAAGCTGTAGGTGGAAACATGACTTGCCTTTGTAAGTTCAGTTGAATGTGGCTTTGTTGGCAGCCAGTGTGTTTGTGGGTGTAAAGGAATCGATGATAGAGGGATGGGAACTCTATTATAGACATTACATTCTTAAAGTAGCCATCTTTAATCTAATCACATAAAAACAAGTGCTTTTGGATTTGGAAGTTTGTGGTAGGTGGCTTTTAGAGGCTAGCGAATGGAGTTATCTTCGTTGCCTAGTGTACCCTTTGTGTTCCTCCGAAATTCATATTCAAGTATTCAACATTATTATGCTAATGATTCCACAATAGTCAGGAAAACGATCAATGGCTATAGATGATCGATTATAAAGTTTTCTTTTGAATTTAAATATAAGCAATTAAACAATAATTTCATATTCGCATGATAAATATTTTTTTTCTTCTTTATCATTTTCATGTAAAATCTTTCTATTTGATCTCTATTTAATTTTTTTCTCTTTTGGGTAGCTAAAACTCAAATCAATTAGAGAAAGAAGCATTTAAGCGGTATACTAAGTTAGAAATCATCTTCTTTCAAACTCTTTATATTCAGATAATTTTTCATTGTAATTGAAAAGGAAATAAGGGAAAACAGTGCAGGATTGATCTTTACCAATAAGCTGATGGGTATTTTCGTAATTAGGATCCTTCATATGATATGTTGCATCGTACCTGCAAACGATTTTCTTGACATAAATAAACTGAGACTCGAGTAAGTGGAGTAGGGAGAATTTATAATGATTATAGTAATCAAGTTTTCTAAAAGAATAATCTTTGTTGGGGCTTTGTGTTTCCTTCCTGAAGATGCTGTTCAAAAACCATCATTACAAGTTCAAGGAGAGGGCTAATCGCATGGAAAAACGTGTAAAGCCAATTGTCCCTACCCTCAACGATAAAGCCACTGCCCCGAGAGTTATGGCTTGAATTTAGCTTTCCCTACAGACAACAGCAGGAATCAGGATATGACAACCATTGTGAGGGGGTGTGCGTGAGTGTGCTACTACTTAATTACACACATTTATGAGTGATTCTAAATCCACAGATAATGATTTACACGTGTTTAATTATTGATTTTAAATATGTGCATTAAAGTTGATTGGCATGAATCATCTTGCTTGGATGCTGGACATCATGCTTGTGGCAGTAGAGAAATTATCATTTCTGAGAAATTTCAATACATTTATCTAGTTCATTGCTTCAAAATCATTTTATGCTTTCAACAGCTTTCCTGGAAAAAAAATAGTGAAGAATCTTCCAATTTCCAGGAAAGCTTGTGGTAGAACTATCCATGGACAATTTTCTCCTCTTAAATGTACCAAGGAGATGAGCTGCTGGGAAAAAAGATGAAGTCGGACTACAAGATCAACCCAAAAAGCGGATCATATGTGAATTGAAGTGAAGGTGACAACGTGGGATCTTTTCAACAACCATAAGTTGTTGGGATAGGATTGAGTCATGTTGTAGTTAATATTAATTTGTGCAAATTGTAAATTTCAGTTAATAAGGAGAAAGTTGAGTTTGAACACATGTTCTAATTTCTTTATAGGAAAAAAGCTCTTCTATGGTAGTTGGTGTCTTAAGCTATTATGTTCAGTTCCCCGTCGTACCTACCACTATCCTCAAACTAAATCGAGAAAACAAAGCTGTGTGTATAAAATGATTGCAGACCCAGCGTTGTTTATATGGTTATTTAGAATTACTTTAATTGGGTCAATTACTATATATATATTTACCGTAACACACCATAATTTTCACTTTATTCAGGATCTGATTCTTAGTTCTTGACTCGACTCTTTACTGTACTAAGTCAAAACATATTATTTATATGAAAGATGTTCTGCAGTAAGCTAAAGAGGTATTTCATAAAATGACTGAGTAAAGAGAACCACAAAAAAAGACTCAAAAGAAGCTAGACTTGGACTTGAAGACTAGATGTAATTGGGTTTATATCTAGACTGTTTTACCTAACATTGGGCACATAAGACAAATTGAAAAATCACCTGTGATGTAACCGTTATCTTCTTCTCTGATGGTAAAGTGCGTTTCTGTTAGTAAGTGTTCAATTCAACAGTCAATGTTAAAACTAACGTGAACTTACCACCTTCCATTTACGTGGAGTGAGGGTGTTAATAAGCATCAATCGTGTGAACGATAACTAAAGTAGATGTGTGAAAAGAGAAACTAGATGGATTGAGCCATGGGGTAAATAAAGGGGCCTACATGTCTCGAATATGTGGAACCATTTTTCAATCACCATCGATCAACATGGAGATCATTAGTCGTGTGGACTAAATCTTATCACTTGGATTGCAAGATAATATGTTATTTGACCAATCCCTAATTGCCCAGTTTCATCTCATAATCTACCTCCTAATCTAAAGTCTTGACAAAAAAAAACTAAGAACGTATACTAATTAACTTTTGGACCAACTAATTAACTTTTGGACCTACCTACGTTAAATTAATACAAATCGAATACTATGTTTCATCTGTTGGGATTAATTAATGGTTTTCTTAAGCTTTCGTTCTCTCAATACTTTCATGTTCACACTAATTAATCAATATTCTTTGTTGTTTATGACTGGTAAAAGAAAGGCAACTGTCCATTTCGAACAATCAAATTCTATGAAATGTCCATGAACGTAAAGATAACGATATTAGTGGGATTCTTCCAGTTTTCCTTATCATGAACAGAGATATATGCTAATTATTGAATGAGTATCTTACAATCAAAGACAAGACATAACAGTACCGTATACATTATAGTGCACCATGAGAACGGAAGATATTGGTCTTATTGTTTTGACAAAGACACTTGGAATCTGTTAACTAATTACAAATCCTTCCGTTTTCCAACAAACTAAAATTAAAATTTTCAATAACCCTAGAAACACGAAATCAAGTACAAAGTTTATTTGAGATTAATATTTAGTTATATTTAAATAATTTATTTATAGACCCAAGTAAATGTGAAATTGTTGAAGTGATAACAAAGGTAAGCGAAGCAGGTACTTGCTTTAAAAAGTAAATCAAGAAAACATAAGTTGAACCCCTAAACAAGGTTTCTATTTGAAACAACGCTAGAAGTAGACCAACACATCCACTAATGTTGAATAATTCTGCAGCCTGTTCAAGTTTGCAGGAAAAAAGGAGATGCATATTACAACCATAGTGCCTTGGTAGCACTAACAAAACGTTGACTGCTCGTCATACACATTGTAGATTGAACATAACAGGGAGCCCCCCCACCACACGGCAGAGGCGAAAACGAAGTGTGAGTACAGAAAGAGAGCTAAAAGCAACGTGTGAAAGAAATTGTATGTCTTTGCAAAAGTAAATATACCCGTCTTCTAAGTTCTGACCACAATTCTGCAGCTTTTCCCTTTGGCTTATCTTATTCAATAACATAATCTTAATTTTGGTTCTAACAAGATCAATGGAAAGTTCACAGTTCTCAAGTGGTAGAACATTTGGATCCCTTTTAAATTTGAATTCCTAAAACTATTAATTACTTAATTGAATTCTATCACTTTTTTTTAATTATTCATATATTAAGTATAGTTTATTCATAACTATACTTTATAAATTATTGTGTACACTTAAAATTTTATTTTTGCAATATTTGAAAATCCTCCATTAATAGAATTAGCACAATAGCTGCAGATTCTTTTCGTACCTATTTTTGTTCACATAAGTGAATTTATTTAGAAAGTTTCTTCAAACTAGCTTTAGGTTCAAGCTTAGACTAGTATGGTCTTTTGTGTTATTAGATTAGTTAGTATCAATTAAACATTTTACCTTGAATATAAAAAAAATTAAACATTTTACCTTATAACCATAAATGGCAATCTAGCTTTAGAGTAACATTGTACTCAAAATAAATAACATTGAGGGTATGCTTGTTTAGTAGGTATGAGAAGAAAGGAATAGGTATGAAATCAAAAACAATGCTTGGTAAAGAGTTATGATTGGATAGGTAATATTATCATTCCTTATTTTGGGGCCTTACTCTATTCCTCTCAATAACCAGAGGAATGGGAATCATTCCTTAGTATATTTGGCGCGTTTTTTGTCGATTTAGATCAATCTTACTTTTTCTCACTTTTTTACAATATTTTTAACAAATCAATCATTATCAATAGCAATGGTAATCATTCCTTTATTTTAACTAATCATCATAATTATAATGATTATATCCATTCTCATTCTTCACTATATTCATTCTCATTTCTATTTCCATTCCTCTCTTTAAACCAAGAGGCCTTAAAAATTATTCTAATTTATGGGTCTAAAAGTAATATGCTGCTTTTCTGGGGGGTGGTATGTTATAAGTACAAAGATAGATACATACCTGACCGCGCGTGCCGTCCGGAGACAGACACAGAACGTGTTGCCCGACTTTCCCTGATTCAGACCGGGCAGCAGAAAACGACAAGACAATAGCTGATTATCCTCCACCCTTCTGGCAGTTTGGGCAGCCCAATCTAGTCGCCGTCAATTCTCAGCAAGACCTGTCCAACGTTGGGCAGTCACTATCAACAGCTTTCCTTTTTCCTAACACGATTGATTGATTTCCCGCCTAATTGTCACCAGAACCTAACTGTTGTTATTATTACTTTTTAGGTGTATTCGAAAATTTTTGTTTTCGTATTTATAAAGTTGGAGTTGGAGACTAATAAATTTGACTAGTCAACAGGCTTCACACATGATATGCGAAGAATTAAAAGCTCAACACAAATCGAGGCAAGGTTACGTTACTTCCTTTCGGTTCATGATATATTGGCTAAATTAAGAAAATTAAAAATTAATATATGTTATCGACATGTTCTAAGAAGTTTAAAAAAAAAAACTGATAAGAGATTATGACCAAGTTAAAATCATAACTACCATATTATGTTGGTGGCGTCAAATCTAAAGGGTCATTTACCAGCATATCGTTGATTTTGTTTAACAGAGTCGGTCAAGATTTTATGTTATAAATATTGTAAAACGTTCAATTAGGCCTTTTTGGAATCTTTTAACGTTAAAAAGGAAGGGGCTTTTTTATATTCGCATTAATTCATAAATACAATAACAATACACATAAAGAAGATGATAATGGCCTTAAAATTAAAATTTATAAAAAGAGGGTCATCTGAAACATTAATTATTAAAAAAAAGATAGCTCAAAATTATGTATTTATCATACTTCAAATTAGACAAAACTATCATAACAAATTTATCTTTTCATTTTTTTATAAGTATTTAATCAATGCGATATCAATGAATCTTATAGAAGAAATGTTCCTTTAACTTTGGCATACTAATAAAACTATATCTAAGACACGTGATCATCAATTTCAATGGATTATCTTGTTAGCTACTGAATTAATATGAAATCTTGGAGTGTTTATTTTGGTGCATATTAAAATAAAATTTTGTAGCAATTTATAAATTAAGTATTTTAATAACTTATTTGACAAATTAACAATTTAAATTTTAATTTAAATAATATTTATAAAATTAAATTAAAATAAATTACAATCTTTCTCGTTATAATTCTAATATTTTAAATTAAAAACTCTAAAAGAGCTTAAATACACCGTTTAAATCACCATAAATTGGCAGCCAATACGTGCCACCCGCGAGAATGATATGACATGGCGCCCATATATATAGTACATTGCATGACATTGGTACACTCCCGCATTCTACATGGACCCCTCTCCGTGTTTCCCCTTACGCGGCAAATACTGCTTTTCTAGGACTTCTCAACTCTCATACTTTTTCCTTTAATCTTCTTTTTCTGTGGCTAGTGGAGGGTGGAATAGGCACCTTCCTTTATCCAATAATGCATTTGGTACGGCTATCTTAATTTGACCACTGTCACCGCCTTTGGCTGTATCTCATCCTGCACCAAATGAAAGAACCAAAACATATGGATTTTGGTTTTGGTTCCATCCAAATACTAGCTCAACTAATTTAGCCTGTCGTTATGCTAGTACGAGGAACTAAGATTTAATGGCTTGTAGGTATTAGTCTCGTTCTTGTCTTAAGTAGCAACACCCTTAAACAAATTAACCTACACATGCAAGACAGTTTTTGCAGTGGACATAAATTCTACAGCTTGGCTGATCTCACTGATCTGGTAAAGGTTAAAAACTTGAAATAAGATAAATCAGTCTCTAAATAATTCTAAATCAGTTTGCACTTTCGTATTTAAAAACAATTTCAGTATTAGTTAATGGCAAAACTACGTATTATTAAAACTCTTTAAATTTTACGATTCAACAAGATTTTTACTGATATTGTTGTTGTTGAATTATTCTGACACACCTGGACTAATCCGTTTTCCTAGTAATAGTTAGTTAATATTTTATTAGGTAAAATTTTAAGGAATTTGATTTAATAATTAGATAAATTTGCTACTTACATCATTATTTTTATTTGAATCTTACTAGTAGGGAAAACGAAGTTATTTTTCTTGAACATTTAATAATTTCATTAAAAATGGCATAATGAGAATATGTGTAGTTCCGAATGAATTAGTTTATGCACTTAAATGTAAATTGACACATAGTATGGCCCCATTTGGTTAGTGGCTGATAAGCCAAAATATAGCTGATTGACCCAAATCAGCTTATTAACTTATTACAAAAGCCATTTGAGTTGTTTGGTTATCAGCTAGTTGGGTTGACTTATTCAACCCAACCAGCTGATTTTCAATAAGCTACCCAGCAGGAGCGTTTTACAAAACCAGCTAATATTTTGGTTAGTCAATGACAATTTTGCCCTCTCTTTTTGTTACTCTCTATGACGCATTTCACTCATTTCTGGTCTCTAGAGTCTTCTTTCTAACGTTCAGACGCTCCTTCTTCTCCCACATCGCAGCATCTCGCATGGTCAATCATGAGGTTCGGCTCTATTTTTTCTTCTTTTTCATTCAACTCTACTCTTTCTTTCTTTGTCTTCCAAGTTCATTTCTTATTTTTCTTGGGTTTATGCAGCGATTATCTATTCATTTCTTCTAATCAGAGACTCCTCCGTCGGTGAGGCTTTTGCTAATCGGTATCTTTGTCCATTTTTTGTTGTTATCCAAGTGAAGTTATAGGTATTTTTGAAGAGATTGAACGTTGGGGGAATCGTTTCAGTGATTAGAAGAAGAAGACGATGGCTTCAAGACCC
>JANZXR010000172.1:5999710-6020707 GCA_027575705.1 Erythroxylum echinodendron
TCCTCTCCCTTCATAATATTTTCCATTGAAAAATATTATTTTATCATCTTATGATTATTATTTTATATTAGGATTGTGTTGGAGCCATTGATGGTATACATATAGCAATAGTTGTTGCAGAGGAGGATCAAATGAGATTTAGAGGACAGAAAGGAATAATAACAACAAATATATTGGCAGCATGTAACTTTAACTTGTTATTTACATATGTTTTAGTAGGTTGGGAGGGATCAGCACACGATTCTCGTATTTTCCTTGATACAATCGGTAATCTGAGACTTAAATTTCCAAAACCACCAATAGATAATTTTAAGACTTGTAGGATTTGCCATTCACGATTTATACTTTTTATGATATCATTTATACTAATTATATTACTTCTATCTAAACTCAGGTAAATATTACTTGGTTGACAAAGGCTATCCGGAAAGAGAAGGATATTTGACACCTTACCCAAAAGCAAGATATCGTCAATCAGAGTCTCGTGGTGCAAATTCAAGAGGATCTTGAGAAGTTTTTAATCGAGCTCATTCATCATTGAGAAGTTGTATTGAGAGGGCTTTCGGTGTTCTTAAGGCTCGATGAAAGATATTAGAGAAAATGCCTATGTACTCATTAATTGATCAAAATAGAATAATTTGTGCAACTTTTGCGTTACATAACTATATTAGAAGAAGTACAATTGGCGACCCGACTTTTAGCAACATCGATCAAGATCCTGAGTTTATACCTCCAGATGTATTTCAAGATGTTGAAGGTAACTCTACACAAGAAGACATTGAAGAACAGAGAACTCGGGAGATAACAACTATTCGTGATAATATTACTTCTAGTTTAATAGCAGCTAGACGTCGTTCTTGAATTGTATTGTTAAACTTCATTTGGATTGTTATATTTTATGTTTAGATGTATCGTTGACATCCTCATTGTCATTATCATTATCATTATCATTATTATTATTATTATTCTTGTTGTTGTTGTTAAACTTATTATTATTGTTGTTGTTGTTGTTATTGTTGTTATTATTATTATTGTTATGATGATGATGATGATGATGATGATGATTATTATTATTATTATTGTAGACTTAATTTTTGTAGAATTAAATATCTAAAATCTAAATTCCTATTAAAATATTCATAACTTTATAAATTTTTTAAAGATATGTCCTTATAAGTCATTTTACACACAAACAGCCAATACTAAACAGCTAATTTTGTCAAATATTTCTAACAAACAGCTAATACAATTTGCAAGTCAAATCAACTGATAGAATTAGCTATCAGCTAGTAACTGATAAAATTAACTAACAACTAATACAATCAACTGACTGTCAAATAGGGCCTATATCTCTCATGGTGATTTGCCTTTGATTTTATAGTTACAGGTAAGACGGTGAATCGAATATGCAAATTTTCAAGAAGTACAAATTCATAGACAGACAATAAATTGAAAAGTGGAAAATGGACATGTTTCCCGATGCCCACAACCTAGTTAGCTACTATAGAGCTAAGGGCCATCCCTAAGCCAAATGCAACCGAATAGGTCACCACCACCAGAGGTTGGAATTCCAATGAAGAGATTCAACCTGACAAAAGCTAACATGGACAAGATCTATCCTGCAGGACCAGCGCAGATCATGTCTCTGTACGAAGCTAAGCATGTGGGTTGTTTATTATTGGAGAGCTTGGAATGTTAAACCAAAGCAAAAGAGTTGAGTGATTGATTAACTTCTATTGGCATGCACAGAGAATTTTCCTGACATGTCGATGACAGCGCTCGGCCATGCTCGAAGGCCTATGGTGACTGAATCCAAAGAAAGTCTCTTCTATCAAGACTAGATTTTGTTCTGTATAGGAGTTTGCAAATTTTGGGCAGGCCTTAGCAATATAATAATCCAGTTCATGTGCTAGTGTTTCTTCAATAAATTAAAGGCCGTGAGTTCATTTCAATGTGATCAAAGCATACCAGTGATACAGTGATCTTCTTTGAAGATCCCAACAATCATAGGAAATTGCAATACACAATCTTTTCGTGCTATTCCGTAATCATGTTGAAAAGATTTACGTGCTTCTTAACATTGACACTGCAATAATATTCAGATAATGTTAATGAGAAATCACGTCTAACGGTGTTATGCTTTTACAAACTCCTTTCTTATGGATCCCACCTTAAAATTATTGGAAAAGAAGATCGCATCCCATCGCACACTAATTGAATGGCATGGCACTTACAATAAAATAAATTAAACATAAAGTTAGGTTTGCATGATGATTTAGCTTTTTCTTACACCAAGTCTCCACCCAATGCCTGCATAGACTTGACCGGCTTCTAAGTTCAAGAATATACCAACTTTCAGTCCCAAAGATTCCTCGATCTGTAACGCTGCAACCATTGTCACGAGACGAAACAAAGGATAGCGCAGAGTTACATCGAAAATCGATAAGACGTGTTAAGGTACGTCCAACAGTTTTTGATCGGATTAAAAAGACTCATTGCCAAATTTTTAGATTCGAGACTTTCACATGTGTAGAGTGCACTATTGATATGGACTCCATTCGTGGTAGGTTTAATGAATTGATCTAAACTCAACAAATTTGTAAAAATGAATATTGATAAACTGGAATGGAAGGGTATTAAGCAATTTTTTAAAAACATGATTGGATATAAAACCGCTCAAAGAAAATGTTTAAATTTAAAGGTTCAATTAATATTAAACCACTATGATTTAATTAGTATATAATAAACAAGAAATAAAAATTATAAAAATAAAATATTTTATTGAAATAAAAAATAATACACTAATGTTTATTATTGTATAATAAACTAATAATAAATCTAATATAAAACTTAAAATAATAGTAGAAGCAAAGTTGTATTTTTGAAGGAGGTTGTGTCTCACCATTGTCAAAATTTCTAAATTATTTAACGTTATGTAAAGTCTTATAAACTAAACTTTCATCCAAAGTATCTACATCAATTTTTTTACTGCATTCAAATAAATTAAAAATTTGTAATGTGTGAAATTATTCTCAACTGTAAATTATAATACATTATACTTTTAGGTTAAATATGATCAAAATAAGATATGAATTGACTATTAGTCGATGTTCTTAATTCGATTGTTATGATATATGCATGTTCTTCATAAATAATCTTTTAAGTTTGTTGTAATTAAGATCAGGCGATGACTCTTCTTCTTTAATCCAAAAATCAGTATGATCAATATAATCAATATCAACTAGATCATACATTCTTTTCTTATTAAGTGTCCTGAATACATAATAGAGAAATTATAAAGTGAAATATTAAAATAAAAATAATGAAACATACAAACAAATCAATAAAATATATGTTTTTCATTCTCAGATTATAATGTAAACAAGGTCATTGAGTCTTTGATGTTCCAAATAATTTCATTTCTTTGTGTGAATACGTTAAAAAATGCTCCAATTACGTTCACAACCTGATGTAAAAGTCGTTTAATTGAGTAATCCAATAGCGAGTTTTCTCAATGTTGGTGCACTTTCATCAAATAATCCCCCATCACTCATCTATTTTAAATTAATAATTATGAGAAATAAAAATATATTATTAATAATTAAAGGATGAACTAAAAGTATGAAAACTTACCAAGCTGAATTTTTTTAATCATAAGTTCTCTTTTTGTAGATGAACTAGCGAAACTCTCTAAACCTTCATGATACAATTTAATTTCATTTGTCGCCTATGATTGCTCTTTAATAAAGAAATATCTTTACATTCAATCATATCAAAGAGATTGTCCATAATATCATTTGTGCATGTGTCGCCACTATATAAGCAATAAGAATTAAGAAAATATAAAGTATCACGCAGCACTTATCTGACTTCAACTTTTTTCTCTGACTTCTCACTACTTCTCTTTTTCCCATCCTTTTTGCAATTCCCTTAATGCCCTCCCTCAGCCTCAACTCTCTGCGCCCTGACTAACGATTAGGTGGAGGGGTATTTGGTCTTTTGTTCTGGTTTACATCTGGGGAGAACCCATCTCCTCTTCGGTGACGCTCTCTCCCATAGGCGAGCCGTCTTCAGCACCAGAGGAGTTGCCTCCTCTTTCCCGGGAACAAGGGGTGGCGGCAACTGCTGCACTTGCAGGGATCGCACGCAGAAGGCCAACCGTGTAATGCTTGGCATCACCGAGTGCCTCCTCCGAATAACAGAGGTAAGATGACTTATTATCTAAATATGCTGAAGGATGGGGTAGTTTCGCCTCCCTTGGAATTACTCCAAGCTGGAGCACGGGTATGGTCGACAGCCCTGGTGGGCTTCTTCTGGTCGAAACGTGTGGCTTTTCTAGTGGTAAACGCGTAGGCGAGGGCTCGATGGAGTAAACAAGGTCTGGAGAAAGTTGTGCTTCGGACAAATGGGACGGTGTTGTTCAAGTTTACTGACCAGTCGAATCTGTCTGAGATTATAGAGCAAGTTCCCTGGCATATTGGGGATCAGCCTATATTCCTACAACAGTGGAAACTGGGTATGGATGTAGACAGAGGAACCATAGCTACCATTTCGATGTGGGTACCATTCCATGGGCTTCCGATGGAATACTGGACAGTGGAGGGGCTGAGCCACCTCGCTAGTGCAGTGGGCAATTCGATTTGCATGGACTCTCAAACAGCAACTATGGAGAGAATTGGTTATGCGAAGATTTGCATCGAGGTTCCGAAGCATGTGCCGCTCCCAGACCAGCTACCAATCCTTCCGTTAAGTCCCATTGGTGAGCTAATCCGAGATAATATCAGCATTACCTATCCTTGGAAACCAAGTTCTTTGCGGCAGCAGTGGATGGCCACGGGTCGCCAGTTTCGGTCAGGTTGGTAAGAGGATTTGGAGTGTCCAATGTATGTGGAACCAGCGTAGGACCAAGCCCCAGCGAATAATAACTCCCAGGCATATCTTAGTGTTGGGTTGCAGAACATGGAGTCGACCGTGAGGGAGCAAGTGGCAGGTTCCAGTACCCCTCCTGAACAAGGAGCAGAATCCATAGATAATGGCCTGACAAAACCTTTAGAGTCGCCAGAGAAGGTTAACTCTGATGTTACTGAGGGCTAGGACATATGGTCATTGCGATCAGTGTTAATGCTAATTCTGGCAGTGATGAATGTAGGGCTAAGGACAGGGGTCCATCTGCACAAACCATGGGGGAAGTAACACCTTCCATTAACAGGGAAGGAATGCTTAGGAGTATGAGTAGTCCTGTGGATGTTGAAACAATGGAGGCCAAGGAGCCTAGATTGTCTATGGATACAAAGGCAGAATCAGAGCCAGAATCAGAGGAGATTAGACAAACAGTAATTGGAGCTGGGAAAAAGACAGCTGGGAAAAAGAAAACGAAGAAGAAGAAACACAAAGGGATCATATCTTCGGAGTTTTCTCTTTTAATGACTATCTTAGTATAGAAAACGAGAGGTCTTAATGATCCTCTCAAACAACAGATGGTAAGAACCGTAGTGGATCAAACTATACCTTTTTTGGTAGGGCTTCTTGAAACCAAAATAAAATGTGGGGTTGTTCCCAAGATGAAGGATTTTTTGGGGTCTAATTGGGATTGTGCTACAAACCATAATCTGCATTATAATAGCAGAATCATGTGTTGGTATGATACAAATACTATGAAGGCAAAAGTGATGAAAATAGGAGACCAATTTATTCACCTTCGCTGCAGAGTAGTAGGGCTGTTGACTGTCAACGTTACCTTAGTATATGCGTCTAATTTTGCGTTCTAAAGGGCTGTCTTATGGGAAGAGCTTAACTAGTTGGCTGGAAATATGCAGGCCACATGGGTGGTGTTAGGTGACTTCAAATGCTGTCTCTGATCGGATGAGGTGGAAGGAGGGACTGGGTTTCATTTAAGATCCGAGAGTAAACTTACTCAACTATTCCAAAACACTTACTTAGTGGATCTTCGTGTGGTGGGCCGTCATTTTACTTAGGAGAACAAACAAAAAGGCAGTGGTTTATGCGGAAAAAACTTGACAGAGTACTGGTGAATCATATATGGATGCAATCCCATCCAATGGCTTCGGTACTGTTCGGTGAACCATTATTTTCAGATCATGCAACTATTTTAGTCCGAACTTTATGTAATGGACTCAAGGGAGGGGCACCATTTCGTTTCTTCAATGGATTACTACCTCTGGAGGGTTTTATGGGAATGATACAAGATGTCTGGAATACTACTATTTAGGGCCACAAACAGTTTCAGCTCATGCAGAAATTAAGACTAGCGAAGAGGGCAATCAAAGAGTTTAGCAAAAAAAGAAATAAAGATGTTGAAGCACTGGGTAAGGCATTGCAGGAGGCCCAAAAACTCTGTTATGATGATCCTCATAATGCCCACTTTCGATCCCAGGAGGAGCAGTCCCTAAAGTAGTTCCAGGTGGCAGTACAGCTACAAAAGGACATCCTACAGCAGAAAGCTCGGCAAACATGGCTTAGCGAAGGGGACATCAACACCAAATTTTTCCAAGCCTTAGTACTCAATCAGAGGAACCGAAATACTATCACTGAGTTAAGAGATGAGGTGGGTCATATGTACAGTACTTATCCGGAATTGGTTACTCATATTCGAGACTTCTTTATGAGTTTAATGCGCAGCCTGGAAGGACACCGAAGGAGTTTTGGAGTACAGAATGTGTTGACTTATAGCCCTAATACTGAAACTCTTGAGATGCTAATGACTCCTTTCACACCTCAGCAAGTTAAAAAGGTGGTATTCAGGTTCCACAGCTCGAAAGCACCAGGTCCTGATGGATTCTCGGCAAGTTTTTTCCAACGGACTTGGGACATTACGGGTGCTCTAGTCACAGAGGCGGTTCTTGAATTTTTTGCTTCTAGATCGTTGTTGAAGGAGATTAATCACACTTTTGTTTGTCTTATACCAAAGAAGCCTCAACCAGATCGGATCTCAGATTATCGACCTATTTCGTGCTGCTCGACGGTATACAAGATCATTGCTAGTTTATTGGCTGACTAGTTAAAAAGGGTATTGGCACTGGTGGTTTCGAAGTCACCAGGAGCTTTTCTACCTTCTCGGAATATCGGTGATAATATTCTGCTCTTACAAGAATTGATGGGGGAATATCATATAGGGAAACAAATCAAAAGTTGTGTTATTAAGATCGATTTATTCAAAGCCTAAGACACGGTGAAGTGGGGTTTTTTAAGCGATCGTTTGGAAGCTGTCGGGATACCTAGGCGATTCCGGATGTGGTTACAACAATGCATTCAGACAGCCTCAATGAGTGTTCTAATCAAAGGTAGCCTTACACAGCCTTTCACTCCTACTAGAGGGATTAGAGAAGGGGACCGTCTATCTCCTTATCTATTCACTTTAGCGATGGAGGGGCTATCTCGCTTACTCACACAGCTGGTTGAATGTAACGGAATATTCTGGTATCATCACAGGTGTAAGGAGCTCAAGTTGTCTCATTTATTTTACGTAGATGATGTCATTCTTTTAAGCAGGGCTGAACCGCAGGTTGTATCTATACTAATGAATAGGCTGCTTACTTTCTCGGAGTGGTCCAGGATGGACCTAAATTTACAGAAAAGTGGGGTGTATGTGTCGCTTGATGTATGAAATCCTGAATGGGTAGCAGAGATGGTTATGTGCTCTCTTCAAGATACTCCATTTCGGTATTTGGGAGTTCCTATTACTTCGGGTAAGCCTCGTTTTTTTGATTTTTTGCCTTTGTTGGAGAAACTGAAAACAAAAATTTGTGCTTGGCAAAACCGATATTTATCACTTGCAGCGAGGGTTACTCTTATAGTGGCAGTATTGAATAGCATGCATATTCACTGGGTGGCACATGCGATACTTCCAAAGAAGGTAATAAAGGAAATGGAGCGGATCTTGAAATCCTTTTTATGGAACGGGACACATGACAATAGTAAGGGAGCCAAGGTTAAATGGAATGACATCACTATCCCGAAAAAATTTGGAGGTCTTGGAATCATATCCATAACCCAAATGACAAAGGTGCTGTTAATGAAGAGAATCTGGAGACTATTTGAGAATAAAGAAGATTTGTGGGTAAAGTGATTACAAAGCTACCGTTTGCGTGGGCAATGCTTTTGGCAAATTCAAACCCATCGTTAACAATCTTGGATGTTCAAGAGTTTGTTGCAATTAAGGCCGATGATGTTCCCTCGTGTGAAGGTCAGAGTGGGTAGTGGTGAAGAGGTCAGGTTTTGGTTTGATAATTGGTCCCAGTTTAGCCTGTTATGGGACCGAGCTGATTTGATCCCATTCCGTAACCCGATCCCCATGGAAGCTACACTATGCTGGATTTTTAGGGAATGGGATAGACTGACTACTGTTCGCTATTTTCACGTGCTTGCTTCTTATCTTGATGGATTAACACTGAGTAGTAGAGCTGATGTGGTCGTATGGACAGCCCATTCCAGTGGCAAGTTCACCAACAAATCAGCCCGTAAAATTGAGGAGGAGTCCTTGGCAGTAGTGCTATGGGCGGAGCTTGTATGGACACAGGTACTAAGTCCCAAATCATCCATCTTTTTGTGGTTAGCTATCAAAAATAGGCTTAATACAAAAGATAGATGGTTTGGGAGCTATGACCATATTTGTGGGCTTTATAAACTAGTTAATGAGAACTGGGATCATTTATTCTTTGAATGCACTTATACAAAAGCGGCATGGAGTAGACTACTCAATATGTTACGGTTACCGCGATTCCACTTTCAGTGGTATGAGGTCATAGATGATATCTCACAGCTGACCAAGATCGGCCAGCCAAATAGCCTGCTTATAAAGACTTCCTTTCAGATGATGATTTATTCCCTGTGGCGGGAGAGAAATCAAAGAATTTATTCCCAAGAAGAACAATCTAAATATGCACTTGCGGAGTCATTAGTTAACTTTATTAAAGAAGTTATGGTACAAAAGGGAAGCAGCATACCATCAGCCCTGAACTCAGAAGTGTTTAGAGGATTTAATCACTGATGTCGTACTACATTAATTGAGTTGTGTCCCTTTATGTTTTGTTCTTCGGAAGTGTAATTGAGTTTGTGTCCGTCTCTTTTGTTATCCTTGTAAAGGATTGTATATAGTTTTAACACTATAGCTATATAATACCACTTTAAATTTTCAAAAATAAGCTACTAAGTATATCCTTTGACTAAGATGCTTATTCCATCATCAATTAAGAATATCTATATAGGCTTGTACAATTTCTTCTTTTCTTTAAAAAAACTTATATTTGTTTTGCAAGCTCTATATAGACAACCATATATATAAACCAAAGATGGCTTCTTATGTGAATCAACAATCCTTAATAACCTTATAAGTAGAGTCATAATCTTCACAATGTTCAAGCAAGCATCCCAAATTTTATTATCTAGAATAATAGTATAAACTTCTTTTTCTTTTACACTTTTTAGTAACTTATGACTTAATAAATGTTTACTTGTCACTAAAATTTGAAGTAGTTGATTATGTCCATAAACATTTTCAAAGTAATAAATTTAGTTACAAACTTACTAGTATCAGGACGCACGATCTCGACCAATCTTCTTGCTCTCTTAACCAAGACAAAAATATAATATGATTATATACAAATATTCTGATCATAGATGTACATGAGCGTGACTAGAACTATAGTCCATACCATCAATATCTTTTAAAATAATATTTATATAATGAGTAATGCATATAAATATGCCCACAATTTGATTGTAAGAAGTATCCAACTGATATATAATTAGTTAGCATTATTTGTAACAAAATGTACAACATTATTTGGTCAAACGTACTCAACAATTTCATAAAATAATTTAGATAAAGCATTCGCACTTTTTACTATCTCGGAAGCATCAATTGACATAATAAAAGTTGTTCCAATATAACCAAGAAATTAATCAAGGTTTTTTGTCTTTGATAAGTTCCCTCGTCTTTCATAATAGTGCATCATGTTGGTTCCCAACTAGGATTATATATATCTGAAACGAACTGACATTCTTTTTTTAAATCTTGAAGCAAAGGCACACGAATCTCATAATAAGAACGTACCTTAAATCCTGAACCTATCATTATTGTCGCATCTATTACTTCTTTAAAATATGGTGAATTTAAAGCATTTAAAGGAATATATGAATAATAAAACAATCTAGCTCATGATTGTTTACATCACAAAATAATATCCTTTTCAACCAAAATACTATTTAAACTAGGTTGAGAAACAAAAAAGTTCTTGGAGAAAAATAAGAATCTATATCAATAGTAGCTGTCCTTTGTCCTTTATCTAATACTTGCAATGCTTCATCATTTTCAAAAGATATATCATGAGCTACTTTATTTTCATTTTTCTTTTTTACTTGTTTTGCTGTAAATAATTTCTAATCATGCGATGAACATCAAATGGTACTTTTTTACAAGAAGCAATATTACCCTTAACACCAACAAGATGTTTTTTCATTCTATAAATTCCTCCCCTTTAATTATTCAACCACGAAACATACAATTATATTAGATATTCCCATTAAATGCTTAAGATGAAGAAAAATAATTCAATATTGGATTAGACTTACCATGAGTAGATGATGCTAAGTTTATTGAATATTTTTCTAATGATTCCATATTCTCCATTATAATTTTAACCTAAAAATATGAGGAAAATATTTTTATTAGTTTTGTACAAAAATAATTCTCAATAATAACTAGAAAAAATAAGTCACAAAATAATGAACCAAAGAATGAAGATGAAATGAAAAGATAAAAGTCTAAAGTGAAAATACCCCTTAACTTTATCTTCTTGATTCTTGCAACTTTTATATCTATTTGACAATATGAGATTTAGATTTCAATCACCCAAAAAATAAATAATAATAAAAAGGAGAGTTAACTTGTGATCTTGACATAAGGAATCAGAAGGTTGAAAAAGAATTGAAAACATCAAAGAAAATTAATTCAAATATGAAATAGAAATTGAAATCTTTTCCAAAATTAAAAAAATCTAAAAAGTCTCTAAAAAATTTAAGTATGTTTGAAAAAGGACATTGAAAATTCAGTATGCTTGTCTTAACCTACTTCTTTAAAGTTTAAACATTACTCTTTAATATACTCTTAAATTATCCTAAACAAAATTACTTATAAATACTAAATTACTAATTAATAGCTTTTTCAGTGTCCTTCTTTAAATGTACCTTTTAAAGTTCAAACATCGCTTTTTAACATACTCTTATCCTAAAAAAATTACATATCTATATTAAATTACTAATTATAACTTCTTCGGTTTCCTTCTCCAAACATACTTCTTTAAAGCTTAAACATTACTACTTGACACACTCTTAAATTATCCTAAAACAAATTACCTATTTGTAATAAATTAATAATTATTTACTTTTTTAATGTCCTTCCTTTAAATATACTTTTTTAAAGTTTAAACACCACTCTTTAACATATTCTTAAATTATCTTAAACAAAATTACTTATCTAATATATTTATACTAAATTACTAATTAATAACTTTTTTAGTGTCCCTCTTTAAATATATTTCTTTAAAGTTTAAGTAAAATTTTATTTTTTATCAATACATACTAATATTCTTAATGTATTAAAATAATTGAAAATTATATCTTCTTATTTTTCAAGTTTTTACTATTTATTTCAAATACGATCTAAAATACAACATAATAAGATCCCAAAAAGAAAATTTTAATTGTAAGGAGAGGCCACAAAAATAAAATTAACAAAAGCAACGTGCATAACTTTTGCCTTAACGGGTGGCCATATGCTCATCACTAAATATCATTGGTAGAAAGTTCCCCACGTTTCTCGTTTCTTCTATATTTCTCTTCTTCCCTTTGGTGTGTGATTTGTTCTCTACGCAGAAGGCAATGGTGTTGGAAATTTTGAGAGGGTGTAGGTTTGTATTTTGTTTAACCTTAACTAGCAGATGATTCTTTATATTGTTCTCTATGCCTTCTCTGTTCTCTATACTCTCTATGTTTTAATTCAATGTGTCACTTTCAAGATTTCTCTTTGCATGATGTGAGGTTCCTCCTTGTTATATCCATGATCTTTGTCTACATGTCAGGGAAGATTCTAATGATGATTGAACTGCTACTGGTTATGTAATGTGTCTATAATTATAAGTTCTTAGATACTACCCATGGATATGTTATTCCAGTGTTTTGTTTCCTTATTTAGTTTCATGATTGTATAGAAATCTCACTAATTCTCCACCCAACTCATGAAGCGGATCTCAAAGTGTCTTGTTAGAGGAATTTTGCTCAAGCTTTAAAAGGAAGACCACCCGTTGTTGTGCCTATTAGTGCGAGAAGAAGAATGCACAATTTATGATTCTTCACGATTAAGAGAAAACCAATTTAGTTATTATTTAACCAATTGATTTTCATTCATAACAGTCAAAACAAAATTTAAATAAAAAATGAAGCCAATTTTTGCTTAATACTATCAAATCGGTTAGTTCGTTTTGATTGTAAAATCATTGGTATTAAGTATGTAGACAAATTTTAAAGGATGCTAAATAAAAGTGGTTATGAAAATTTATTTTAAAATATATCTTCTTATGGAAATCATTTTTTGAAGTATAATTGGACTATAACTACCTTTAGTGGAGTTAAATTAAACTTTTACTAAGTAGTTTTATTGAAATTTTAGGTAGGTCAGAACCCTCATGCCACTAAAAAATAACTTATTAATTAGCTACAAATGTGCACCATAGTTCTGTATGCGACATATGCAACATAATCTAAGAATATTCCCTAAAAAGTAGATAATGAATCTTAATAGGTTTGTTGAAAACATATGCAAAGGTGACATAAAACAAATAACTAAAATCAATTCAATAAAGAAGGCTTGTATTACAAAGTTGTTTACCACGTTCAATAACTCTTATATACTTTTACTTTGACATGTATAGTTATGATTGATTGTCAACTATCTTGCATGCCTTTTCAATCTTCTTAGTAGGTTTATAAGAGTATGTAGTTGACTTGATATGTTAACAATTATGTCTAAGATAGGAGGTTAGCTACAAGTTTGATATAAATTATTCGTATATGTCTCAACTACTCTTATCTTTCCTTTGATAGTTCTACATGAGACAGACTAAGGTTCTAATACGAATCACTTTTGAAAACCTCAACTTCTCTATCTTTGCTTTGATAGGCTTAATATGGGTAAGTTGAGGTCTTGAAAAGAAGCTTCACTAGGAACATTTGATATAGCGTACAACTATCACAGAGATGTTCTTACTACTCATACAGGGGCAAAGTATTGCTCAATCTTAGCCATTAACCTTGTACAATATTGATCATCCATCCCCTCTATAAGGGATTCAATATGCATGACGATTCACTTTTATAATCTTTAGAGATTTGTTAGGTAGAGAAAACATGTATGTCATTGACAACGAGCCTATCTTTTTAAGAGAGTTGCAACATTGAAGTGATGAATAAGACTTGCCTTTTCCCATATCCTTTCATTATCAGTCTTACACAATATTTGCTCTACTTGATCGTCACCATTTTGCTTGATCTTAAAGACGTATTTATTTCCAAATGGCTTTCTTCTTTCTTATAATGGTACAAGTTTCAAACTTTTGTTTTATGAGAAGCTTCAATTTCTTTCAATATTGTTGTCATCCATTTAGAGACATCTAGATTATTAAGTAATTCCTGAAAGATTAATTGCTTTTTATCCTCTATTAAAAGGAAATTTCCATATTTCCCTCTATTATATAATTCAAGTGCCAATTTTGTAGTCTTTTATGCTATCTAATCGACAAACTTTTAAAGTTTCAAAATCAACTTGTTCTTGAAAATCTTGCTTTGATGCTTCAAAAGAAGTCGCTTGTTCAAAATCCTTTTCACTTGTATTATAGTCTTTAAACTCTTTGTGAAGTGATGTTGTTTTGTTCTTTCCTTTGTAAATTTTCGTCTGTAAAGGTGATGTCCCTATTAACACTAACCTTATGGGTAGTGAGATCCCATAAGTGATACCTATTCACTCTGTTAACAGATACCATAGGTGATGTCCTAACTTCATGATTTCTTTAGTGTTATACATCATTTACACAAGACTTCTAAATACATAAATCTTAGACTAATCCATTGGCTTATTAATCCAAATTTTTTTTTGGGATCTTTAACTTAATTGCAGTTAATAGAAATCTATCCATATATATTAGACATTATCGATTGTTTGTGAGATTCCCATATCGGATGGAGAGGGCGACGAAGTATACCTTATAAGGGTATAGATACTTTTCCCTTACAGATACATTTTTCCAAAGGTGAGAAGAGCAAAACCGTGAGTTTTTGGCTGGGCCAAGGCTCAAAGAGGACAACATCTATGAGTGGGTGGTCTAGGGCTATTATAAATGGTATCAGAGTCAATACCTGAACTGGTATGTCATATCGGTCAGAGAGGGGAATAAAGTACGCCTAATAAGAGTGTAGATACCTCTCTCTTACAGACGCTTTTTTCCAAGGATGGGAAGAACAAAATCGTGAGGGTTTGACTGGGCCAAGGTTCAAAGCGGACAATATTTGTGAGCGAGTGGTCTAGGGCTGTTATACTGTTTCTATCTAAAAACCCTTATCTAGGCCTGTAACTCTCAACATTGTTCTTGTTCTTTCTAATAGAGTTTTATTTTATTCACTTTGCCTCTCTTTTTATTGAGGAATATACGTAACAATGATCATATTTGATGTATTTTTTCTTACAAAGTGCATCAAATTCATTTCGAGTATATTGTCATCTATTTTTGTCCTTAAATAATTGATATTTTTACCATAGAAAACTTTGAAAATTGGGAACACATATGTCTTCTTTTTCATTTAGTATACCTAACACCCTCCTTAAATAATTATTATTGAGAAAGACAAAGTGCATTGCTCCTCTCAAGGAAGGAATTGGTGCTTACCTTACATTAAAGTAAACCAATTCAAGAACAACCTTGCTTCTTGAATTTGATATTTTAAATTTTACACGATGTTGCTTACTTGTAACTCAATGTTTATAAAAACTGTAGTGATACCTCATTGATTATAGGAATAACTTTCACTTAACAAAGTATCTTCATTCCTTATTTAGATATATGCCCAAGTTTTTGATGTCATAACATTGAAGATATCATATGCTTCTACTTCTATTAATGTCTCTCCTTTGTACAAGTTTTCACATATTATTTCTCCCTTTGTAAGTACAACTGTATCTCAAATTATCTTTAATTGTTAACAATTTCTATTTTACACCCAAGATGATTTAGTCATCCTAAGGACAACAAATTCTTTTTCAAGCCCTTTGTACTTCCTAAACAATACAAAACCATTATACATCATTAATTTGATGGTTCCAATACTAACAATCTTTGGAGGATAATCTCCACAATTGTACATAGGTCCTTTTGAAATAGTTTTACAATGATTAAACCATTCTCTTCTAAAGATCCTTTAAAAAGAAATTCTTAAGTTGAAGAGTCATGTATCAATTGGTGACTTCCTTCTTTAAATTGTTGTTGCTATTTTACAATATAAAGCATTGTCATCATTGTAGTACTTCTAAAATTTTCCTAAGGACTAGAATTTTTCTTATGTAAATTCTAATAATTCTTTTTTAGGCAACCTTTCTTGTCATAAGTATAGTATTTAAAATTTTTCTTACATTTTAATTTGGAGTTACCATGTTTTTGGCTCCTATTTGGGTGATATTCTGTTGGTAAAAGAAAGTAAATAATTTCTTGCACAAAAGAAGTTTGTTTTCACGAGATATAACTAGAAATTCTTATTTATTTATTACTGATTACCAAAAAAAAACAAAAAAAACTCTTTCATTCTTTTTTAATCTATATATATATTGATTGTAAAGACAATAAGTCAATTTAAGTATTATATATGTCATTAGTCTAATCTTTCCATATATCTATATAAAATATATATTTTTGTTTCATTTTGAAATTTATTTCTTTCTTTTTGATATATTTTTAGATTTATATAAATATAAAATAATCATCAAAAATATTTTGGATATATTAAAAAGAAGAAATACTTGATTATGACATAAATCCCAATTTTTTAAAAAAAATTGGATTGAAACGATATACATAAATATCTTTTTAGGTACCATCTCAATGGTGGTGAACTAATTAGAGTCAATTATAATGATCTTGCTATCGTGAAAAATATGTTAGCCCTTAGATTGTTGTCACATACTCAACTCTTATTGTAGCTGTTCCTACTATTTTTCTCTCTCTTATCACCATTCGGGCTTTAACTTTTTAGAAACTAGACTACTTATCTTATTCTTGCACCAAATTTCTTCCTCCAAAATTGTTATTGTAACATTATCAAAGACTAGGTCATTTGTAAGAAGATTATTAGTTAAATTGATGATAAGTTGATCATGAGAATTATATAGAATTTAAAGTAGAACTTCAGTATATTCATGTGACTCTATTATATAACCCAACAAAATGAGCTTAAGAGAATAAAGTATTCAAAATATTAATATGCTCAATCATTAGAGTGGATTCCATAATCCAAAGAGTATTAAATTTTCTCTTAAGGAAAATCTTATCATAGAACAACTTGACTTCGTTCAACTTTGTAAGATGATACAAAACTTCATCAGCTAAAGTTAGGTGAAGATTTGTAATAAAATTCACTTAAATTCATTTCATTTGGTATCATTGGTGAAGTTCTTTGGCTTTCCACTAATTGCTATATATAAGCCAATTATTCTTTGTGAAAATGACTCATTTTCAACTTTCATAGCAAGAAATTATTCCTGTTGAACTTTTCAATTTTAAATTTGATTATCAATACTTTTATCACAAACTATTTTGAGTTAAGAGAAATTGCTCCCACTAGTTTACATAAATAACAATTGTGTATGTGAGTAATTCTTAGTACTTTCAAAAAGTGAATAATAACTAGTTTATTTTTTGCCGTAGAGGAGCCACTTATAATGACAACCAAAAAGCATATAATAAGTAGATATATACATTTTGATTAGACTCTAATACCACATATTGGAATAATTATATGGATGAAGTAAGATCACAACTTAATTAATATTAGAAGAAACAAGATATAAAAATATTATAATGAGTACAAAAATGTTATAATACTAACAGTCACTAAATACAAGGTATAAATATTAATTTGTAACTTAATACTTATAAAATCAAAATCATCAAAAGCTCTATTCTTTAATGATTAAATTTACTTTTTGATATACAAAACAAGAAGATTAATGAGAATTTATAGGTGAATCAAACTAATTATACTCATAAATTTTAATTTATTATAATTACTAAATATTTTAATTTTAACTTTTACGTTATAAATTATTTATATTTATTTAAATATTTTGTGAATAATATCTTAATTCTTCTGATACGAATAATATTTAGATATCTAAATTATTCTAATAATTGTCACGTCGCGTGTTAATTTTTTAAAGCAAAAAGTTGAATTCATATTAGTAATTAAAAGTGTAGACATTTTATGGAATCATGACAAAGTAAATGCTGTTTGTTTGCTATCACAGTTTTGGTATAAACCACAATTAGCTTCACGTGCGCTTGTAGAGCTACATAAAAGTCACATAGTAGCTAGCTGTATCTGATCACGAGTGACAAGAGCCTGCAATGGGTCAATTTTGTGAACTGGTTTGAAGATAATCAATCATTTCATTAAAAGTAAGTGTACCGGCTTTAGTATGATCGAGGAAATTGATGTGTATATCATGCACTCTCCTCCCTTCATCACGCGGTATGCCACTTTACTCTGTCACCGTACTTGGCAAATGGATATCTGTCGTTTTATGCAATCTGCTCCTCACATGGATAATTAAATCTTATATTTTTTATAGAAAATGGAATACCCTTCCTATTTATTTCTACCATAATAGTGCTGATTTATTACATTATTAAATTAATATAAAAAAATATAGATGTAGTGTAGCTAGATGGTCAGTGGCATTGAAGGCGATATAATTCTGAAATACATGGGCCTAATCCTCTAGCCCTTGTTGGGTCAAGCCCAAGATACAAACAGTCCAACCTGAGTGAGACCTGGGCAAAAGTGGTATTTCGGAGAACCGTAAATTGAGGGACGCGTGCAGAAGTTGCAATCGGGAGCAGAGATTCAGCACAACACGCCACATCACACCACACCACACCATCGATTACTGGCATCCTCCACCGGCGAGAAACTCGTTCCGTATCTAACCGCGGTTCACCACCAACTTTACGATTTCATCTTCCAAGACCTCTGAGTTTGACGGGTTTTCTACTTTTCCTGCCGCCATGAACTGTGAAGTCTGTCAACTCAAAGAACTGGTAATTGTATCTTAAGTACAGAATAATTTCCCTGATCGGAGCCCCGATCAAGAATTTTTGCGCCGTCTATTTTTTTTTCTCCCTTTTGTTTATATGACTTGGTTGGACTGTTCAAAATGTATGTAGGAAGTGGAGCACTTTGAGATACGGGAAGTTCTACGTTGTAAGTGCTGTTCTTGTCGTCTTTTAATTGTACCAATTGTCGCGTTTTAATATGGACTACCTTTTACTTCTGCAAATCAATGTTAAGTGAATCGATTTCTGGCCTGAGACTCGGTGAACTAGTGATTTCTTGAATTACTTTTTCGTCTTTGTGGTTTTAGTTTTAATGTCTGAATTATGTGCAGGCATATTACACACGATTGTGTTTCATCGAGCTTTAGGTCTTGTCCGCCCCAAAGACGTTGACTTGGAACTCTTTGACATCACATACGTAAGTGACTCTAATTTCCCATCTCATCTTGCGCAGATATAGTTCCAGGACTTGATGCTTTATAGTTTGTGGTAATGAATTTGTTGAAAGTAAAAGGTTTGGGAGAAGGACTAGTGCGGAAAAAATGACGAACTTGTCTCCAGAGAAAATATAGTAGTTATTTGTTATTTGGTCTTTGTAGTCATTTCTTTCTCTACATTTAAGGACTGGCATTTTAAGATGATGGAAGCGTTTGATGTTTGTATTTTCGCACTGCTCTGTTTTTTTTAGGTGCAATGCGGGGATGCCGAACTTGAAAAGAAAATAGATGAGAAGATTGAGCAATTCATAAGTTGGGTAGACAAACACCCAAATAAGAAGAGTCAGGTCGATTGTTTGTAGCATTCTTTAAGATCGTCCCAGTGCTTTGGTTTATTTTCCCATCAATCTCTCATAGCTTCTGGTTTATTATGTATAATGTTATTAGGTGCTAAAATCATGAGAAATATTTATCTGAAGTACATGCAATATGATAAATTGGAACCTTGTTTGCGTTTCAGGCCTTAAGTCATCATATGCATCATTTTAAGAGTTGATCATGGAAACTTTATTTGTCTGCATAATGTATGTCTCATGCTTTGTCATGAGCATCATTTTCGTAGAACATCTGCTCTGCTTTTAATACTGATAGCAATTTGTTGTCTTTGTACAATAATTAATTTGCTTATTGATTTTCAAGCTAATGGCGCAGATATGTCTTTCTTTTTATGAAGTGAAAAGTAAAAAAGAGTCATGGTTCACCAACAAAACTGAAAGATTATTTTGGGAAAACTGGTACATCAATTTGAGTGTAACTCAACATCCGAAGGCTCACCCTGGAAAGTCTCATCATTCGAAAGTAGTAGTTGACCCTGGAGGTACCTTCATGTTATTTGGTTGATTTGATGATTTGTTGAAGTTCAATCCTTAAGCCTTTTCTTTATTTCATCCTTCATCTCGTGAATGTAGAAAGTGCATCTGAGGAGAGGAGTGTTCGCAGGGCAGCACTTGAAGCATCTCTTCGTGAGGTCCTATTCCAAATCATTAAATTTGTTAACGAGAAAAAGGATCATGTTCCATCCATATCAGAAGGGGTCATCTACTTCCCCTATGAAATTACAATCCCTAGGTCAGCTGTGTTTTATTTTCCTTTTATCCTCACAAGCTTCTTACTTCTGTTCTTATTCTATAGTTTCTACTTACTAGTTGGGCTTAAGTTAATAATATAGTCCTGGTTTCAACTTTTCTTTCTCTTACCTGTTTTCAACCTTCTGTGTCTTAAGATTTCTTGCTATGTCATCATGATTGAGCATAACTGGTTATCATTATCTCTGTTATCAATGTTTTCAAGTAGATTCATTTCATTGTTGGTCATTCAAGATTATGGTTAAATACTTGAGAATTGCTTCTCTTGAACTGTTTACCATTCCGCCTTAATTTCTGATCTTGGCAATTTAGAAGTCTGAATAATTTAATGCATCTTTTTGCCTATCTGAACTCGTTTAAGTGAGCAACACAGAATAGATTTCTTGACATTCTGACATCATAGTTGCTTTTGTACTCTGATTATGGGTGTCTCGGTACCTACGTTGGCTCTAATTTCCATGTTTTTTTTTCTTTCTTTTAATAGATTCTCATTTCATGCTATAGTTCTAGCTAGAAAGTTTATGTTTTATGGTGCATGCAATTATATCATGTCATAAGCTTTCTGATTTTCTGTGGGAGAGTCTGTGGAACCAATTTCTTAGTGTAACACCGATAGCTATGTTTTCTGCGTTTAACTAAACTTTTTTTCATGCAATTAATTGCTGTGATAATGATTAAAGTCCCCAGTCTGTGAAGTAAGCTAGACCTGACTTCATCTGTTAACTAAAATCAGGACAAACCTTCATATGTATAGGTCATGCAAGTGATTGTAATGAGGGCAGCCTGTTATAACATAACAACCTTGAGCACTAGCCAAAACCATCTTCTATTCTTCGAGCTTAGAGTCAGCAAGGTGGCATTTTTTTGAAAATATTATCCTAGGAAATGTGGTACTTATTTTATTCAATTAGTGCTTAATAGCGTTTTATGGAATTAAGTTAACTGAGGAAGTTTTGTGAAGTCTCATGATTTGACTGTACTGCCATTGTTCAGTTCCTCGGATTCTGCCTTTGGGATGGACATGCT
>JANZXR010000172.1:6020807-6030920 GCA_027575705.1 Erythroxylum echinodendron
GACTTCATCTGTTAACTAAAATCAGGACAAACCTTCATATGTATAGGTCATGCAAGTGATTGTAATGAGGGCAGCCTTTTATAACATAACAACCTTGAGCACTAGCCAAAACAATCTTCTATTCTTCGAGCTTCGAGTAAGCAAGGTGGCATTTTTTTGAAAATATTATCGTAGGAAATGTGGTACTTATTTTATTCAATTAGTGCTTAATAGGGTTTTATGGAATTAAGTTAACTGAGGCAGTTTTGTGAAGTCTCATGATTTGACTGTACTGCCATTGTTCAGTTCCTCGGATTCTGCCTTTGGGATGGACATGCTGAAGCGGATGCTACATTCAGGAAATCCAACAATACTTGGCTGATTATAATAGTCGGTGGACATTGTAGAAAGGGTTTAATACTGCCGTCTAAAGCACGACCGTTGTGGATTGGTGGCTGTGAACGTGAACAGGGATAGGTTTGAGGCGAATGAATTGGTTATGCTGTTAACTACTTAAACGGCTCCAATTGTAAATATACTTGGGTTCATTATTATCCATTTCTGTCTTGTCTCGTTGACATTTTCTCTTTTGTAATCCTTAACTCGCTCGTTACATGTAAACACAACAGCCTCAGCTGAAGCCACATTATACTAAATGCTGTTGATGACAAATTTATATTTGCGGGACATTTTCATTAACATTTTTGGATGGCGCAGAAATCTGTAGCCTTAGATTGCTATTATTGAGAAAATATGTTTGTAATATGAGAAGGAAAGATTGTAGATCATGATTGTTCTTATCCGCTTATTGCCGCTTCGTTTCATTTCCGAAATGCAAGTCTCAGTTTTGTCTTATATCTGGTCATACTTCGATTTGTGGACAATGTTTTTGTTAGTTTGTTCAAGTAATAACCAGGTTAGTCTTGATGGAATCCGGATACAGTAATACTCTCTACAGACAACCTCTTACCATTGGCTAAGCTCTTACAACTGCATTTATGTGCATTTTAACATCCGAACTAGTTGAACGCGCTATTTAGTTGCGACAAAAACAAGGGACAAAGGACGATGACCGTTCAAGAAATGAAAAGCTTTAATTTTGTAAAGAAGCAATGGCGGATATTTCGAGTTGCATCTTTTCTTTTTATTTTTTGTTTTATGGTAATTCAAGGTCCTTTATAAACCGCGTTTAGAAACAAGCAAAACCTTGCATACCTATAGCTAATACTTTCTAGAAATGGAGACCAAGAAACATTTTGTTTTGGTTCATGGATCTTGCCACGGTGCTTGGCGCTGGTATAAGCTTATGCCATTGCTCAAGCAAGCTGGCCACCAAGTCACAATTTTGGATCTTGGTGGCAGTGGTATCAATCCTAAACAACTACATGAGATTACCCCCATTAGTGACTATCTTCAGCCATTAATGGAGTTCATGGCCTCTCTAACAGAAGATGAGAAGGTGATCTTGGTTGGACATAGCCTTGGTGGCTTCAGTATTTCTCTGGCCATGCAGAAATTTCCTGAGAAAATCTGGGTGGCTCACTACACAGATAAGATTATTGGTGACGAAACTAAACATCACTAAATATTAAAACATCAATTTGCGACGAAAAATAATTATCTCCCCATTCCCCAATTGTTGCCGAATCCCGGTAGCAAACAACATTTGCGACGTTTTCCAGAAATTGTCGCAAAAATCTTTTTTCGACACAAAATTTTTCGGTAAAAAATATAATTGACGAGAGCAAAGAACATCGTACGTAAGATTTTGTGACGTTTTTGTTTCGTAGATAAAAGTTTTTTTCCTACTAAACTATAGTCATAGGTAATTATTTTTAGTGACGATCTCTTTTTTGTAGCAGAATAGTTTTAGCTACTAATTTTTTGTTGTAATTTTTAGAGACGTTTCTGTAAAAGTAGGTAACAACATTTTGTAACGATTTCTTTTTGGTAGCTAATAGTTTTTAGTGAAGATTTGGTTTTTATTATTGTATCTGTAATAATTTGTTAAACAACCTCTCTATTAGTTAGGGGTCAAGCTGCGTTCTATTGAATGTAGATTGTTATTGTTTTGGTTCTATGATTATATGAATTGTTAAATTTCTAATTCAAAGTTCGTACTACTCCATATATCATATTATTATAATGATAAATTTATTTAAATTTTTGGTAGCTAATTTTTGCAATGTTAGTAAATATTAATGATTAATTAATACAACTGTTTAACATTTAAAAATATGTTGTGTATTTTTTCAATAATACGTTGTAAATATTCAAAACAAATATCTAATAAAACATATCTTAACTATGATAGATTATAAAAATGTTAGTTTAATAATTTTGAAAAAATCAATCATTTGGTGGCGATTTCCAAAAATCTTCACTGAATGTATAACCTTTTGCAACGATTCCCTAAATTCGTCACCAAATAATGACCTTTTGGTCACGCTTTAAAATATGGTTGCCAAATGACAACTTTTAGCAATAATGTCAAAAACATAGCAAAAAATCAAACGTCTTTTTATGGACGATTTCGTATAATCGTCGCTAATTGTAATCATTTGGTGACGATTTTCAGATTTTTAGGATTAGTCACTAAATGTTTGACAAACTATGGTGACGATTTTTGAAAAGCGTCACTGTAAGTTTTTTTAGTGATGAACATCTGAAATCGTCACTTATTGTGCATCATTTTGTGACGATTTTTTTAATCGTCACTAAATGTTAACATTTTGCGACGATTTTTGCTTTGCGTCGTAAAATGTTTTACCTTTTCTCACGCTTTTTGATTTGGTCTGTAAATCCTTAGTTTTAATGACAATTTTGTAAAATTATTGTAATATGTTTACTTTAGTGACGATTTTTTTAACGTTGCGGGAAAAAAGTGTTTCTTGTGGTGGCCGTCTTTATAACAGCCTTTATGCCCAGCCGTATGAACCTACCGGCAACTCTTTTACACGAAGTAAGTTTATGAATAAGATGCTAGTTTCAGTTCTAACAAACTTTTCAACATGTTCAATTCATACACGTACGTCAGATCATGAGAAGAAATGGAGACTCACCACTCGATTGCGAGGTAGTCCCACGCCAAAACCCTGAAAGCCCTCCAATTTCATGGCTTGTTAGGCCAGAATATTTAGTGTTAAGCGACCATTTCGTCTAAATAGCTTAAGATGTTATGTGAGGCCAATTTAATTAATTTTATATATTCTCTAACACATCCCCTCAAGTTGAAACTTGTGCTTGAAACTTGCATATGCCTATTTTACCTTGTGCTTAATTTAATAAGTGGGTGCTAGGATTCGAACTTACGACTATTGAATCACTGAAGCTCTAATACTATATTAAGGGATCATTTCATCACAATAGCTTAAGCTATTATGTGAAGCCTATTTAATTGGGTTTATATATTCACTAATACTTGGCAAACGTGCTTTACACCAAGTGCCAGCCTGAGGCAAGTGTCCTAATTCTCTTCAATCACGTCTTCTCCTCGTGTTCACTTGTTGTTAAGAAGATCACCGTAAGTCACACTGATAAATAGGAACTGATCACACCTATCGTTATTGCTGATTTTTTGAGGTATTGTTTTCTCCAACTTTCAGGATTTGGAATTGACAACGGTATTAGTAAGACCTTCCAAGTTCCTCTCGGATGACTTGGACAAGGAATCTTTGCTGACAGAAACTAAATGCGGATCTGTGAAGCGTGTGTTCGTGGTCTGTGAGGAAGATGGTGTACTGAAAGAGGATTATCAGAAGCGGATGATAGGGAACAGCCCAACTCAAGAAGTGAAAAAAATTGAAATGCTCGTATGGCCATGCTCACTAAGCCTAAAGAACGTTGCCAATGCTTGCTGGATATTGCCAGCCAATAGATGATAGGGGTGAAACTAGTCTTTCCCTCGTATGTTTTCTCAGTTATGCTTTTATATCTTCTTGGTAATAAGTAAGATACGACCGTATGGTTAAAAGATAATATCCTACATCTGTTTCACAATAATTTAGGATAAACAAAAATAAATGGAAACAAAAAATTCTTACTAGTATTCAAAATTCTGAATTTAACAAATAATTGTCCTCTTTTGTTTATATAAGTTTAGGTAAGCCGATTTCTCATAATTTAAAAAATATTTAATGTAAATGCAAACCCCAAATCTCAATATTTCCAAATTTGGAGAATGGTTAATGTGTCTTCTTGATATTTGAGTTTATTAATCGACATTGTTACAAGTTACAACAACTCGTAATTCAAGTATTACGGCAACGCCCTTGTATCCTTATAAAGATCAGTTGTTTTTTGAATTGAGAACATAAAACATGTTATTATTATTAATATTAATGTCCACGATTTTCTCATTCATTTGCCTTGGAACAAAACCCAGAAGTTTGATTAGTACAGATTCATACACAGTCTAAACATATCCTAGTTGATCTTGACCATTAATAATATTACTTATATAGTATATTATTATATATCAATGTTTACATGTCAATCTCAATGTTTTTGACATTATTTTCCCTTTACAATCACAAATACTCTCAGAAAAAGTATCGTCCACCGACAAAAGCATACGGAAATGACTGTTGAAACAAAAATATCAGAATGAAGACTTGGGGAAAGCACTTTGTTTTGGTCAAATCCATGGAGCTGGCCATGGAGATTGGTGTCGGTAGACACTTATGCCCCTTGCCAAACTTTCCGGCCACCGTGTCGATGCTCTAGACCTTGGTGCTTCTGGGGTGGTCAATTGTAAACAACTACATGAACTGGAATCCCTTTCTGACTATAATAGAATTCATGAAGTCTCTTGCTTCCGATGATGAACCAGTAATTTTAGTTGTTAAGAATTACAGATTTCTCCACCACCATAGATGCATATAGAAAGCATGTATTGTTATTGTATTTGTTTCTAATACGATTCAACTTGCAAGTTCTTGTGTGTTCACTGAATCAATTCTCACTAAAGCAAAAAGAGCTTGGGGCATCGACGTATCTGTAACATAAAATTAATATAATATAACAGTTTTTAAAATATTGCCTTTAATAATATTAGAAAATAATGATAACTATGTATAAGAAAAGACAACAAAATTTAAAAAATTGTTGCAATTAAATCTTAGGGTTAATTATCAAAAAAAAGTCCAAACTTTCGTCAAAGTTTTAATTATAACTCGAACTTTTAAAAGTAGTAATAAAATGCTCAAATTTTTTAATTTTTTTCATTCTAGCCCAAATTTTAAAAAGTGACAATAAAATGCTCAAAATTTTAATTTGTTTCAATTGTAGCATGACGTTATCTGCTGTTCTCCCGATGCCCTTAACTCTTTGTTTTATGTTTGTTCTTTTGATGCCCTAAACTACTCTCGTATTATAACATATTTTACCAGTAAGTTTTTCGTTTTTAGTTTGTTCTCCTAACGCCCTTAGTATAAAGGCTTCAGGGTTGTGTAATCTAAAAATCGAAGGGTGAGGGTGTTAAGAGAACAAACTGAAAACGAAGGAAAAAACTGAAATTAAAGTGTAAAGTCTTCAGGGTTGCGTAATCTGATTTAGGTCATTTTTAAACAACGATATCATTTCATTAATCTTTATTTGTTGTGTTAATTTTAGTAAATGTGTATTGATAGCTAAGGTTTCTGAAATGCGTGGCAAGTCATGTTAGCAAACTTAACAGAAGCATTAATGTTAGGTTAGAGTTTAAAAAAATTGAAAGTTTGAGCATTTTATTGTTACTTTTTTAAAATTTAAGCTAGAATTGAAAAAATTGAAAATTTGAGCAATGCTATTTTTAAAATTCCGGTTATGATTGAAAAATTGACAAAAGTTTGAAATTTTTTTATAATTAACCCTTAAATGTTATATATGCAATATATAAAATTGTTGCTATAATTATAGTATTGTGTAAAATGGAAGCCTTTAGGGGTTGTTTGTTTTTTTCCTTCCATTTTTTGTTGTCGCTTTTGTAAAAAGAGAAACAAGTAAGTAAAACGTCTCTGTTTAACTATGTTGCAATTTCTTGTTTTTAAAAATAAAAACAGCAACAGTTTTATAAAAACCAAAAAATAAAGTTTCTTTGAATTTTCACAACAGATTTTCTTGGATAGAAAAACAACGTATCCCTGTTTCTCTAGTATCGTCTTTAGCAAACCCATCTTGAATAATACACCTAATATTTTTCACATAGATTTTTTAACGAGCACACACATGGCCAGTTCACTGCAAACTTTCTTTGATGAGAAGTTTGTTTGAGCCGCATGTTACTGTACTCGGAGCCATCACTTTGAAGGAGCACGATGCTTTAGATAAGTTTCGATCTGCTTACGAGGGACTCAAGGCTTACACTACCACCATTGATTGTGTGGCGACGGTAATGAGTGGTGGTGTTCTCCTCATGCTTCATCTGATTTCTAAGATGAGACTTCGTGGTAACTTTGATTGGTATACAAAATGCTTCTTGTTGTTGATTTGTGTGTTGCTCCTCTTATGAAAACAATGACAAGAAAGGGATTTTCATGGTTTTCAAGGTTGTTTGCTTAGGATACTCTAGAGCACTAATCCATGTGGTTTTAAGATTTAATATTTAGAATCAGCAATAAAGCAAACAACTTTATTGTCTCTTTATCCTTTGCTTGCTGATAATATCATGGTTTGATCATTTCTTGTTCTTCGTCTTCTGGGTTTTCAAGGTTCTTCACTTGGGATATCTTCTTGTGTACTAATCTATGAGTTTTTGAGATCTAATGTTCATAATTAATAACAAAAAAAAGGATATGGAGAGTAGATTTTGCAGTCTTCTAAGTCTAGATAAGGATTAAGCCAGGATTCCAAAAATTATTTTATCACAATTGGTGGATCATTATTATAAAAGATGGGACATATTAAAGAATTGACTGGTTGAACTGGGAAAGGGGTGAATGGGGAATAACAATTATGGGAGGATGTTTTGTACATTTTTGAAGTGAAACTAAAATGAACAGTAGAACCAAAAATAGATGTAAGGCTAGCTCTTACTTTATTAATTGAAAGATACACAAATTGTGGAGTTCAATTCAATAGTAACTGAGTATCCTTTAGGGATTTTTTATAGGTTAAGATCGACAGCTTGAAGGGTAAGAAAATTGGGTTGTATTTCTCAGCATCTTGGTGTAGTCCGTGTCGAAAGTTTTGACCCAGCTTTGGTAGAAGTCTACAATGAACTTGCTTCAAAAGGGGACTTGGAGTTTGTTTTTGTTATAGCTTATGAGGATGATGAATCGTTTAATACATATTTCTTAAAGATGCTATGGCTTGTAATTCCATTCTTCGACTCCAAAGCACGTGAGCATTTCGATAAGTTATTGACAGTGAGTGGAATACCTCATCTTGTGATCCTCGATGAAAGTGGGGATCTTTTGACTGAAGATGGAGTTCATGTATAGATTCATACCAGTCACTTGGCTTTTAATTCCTCTTTTGGCACACTGATTACAAAATTTAGTCCTCTTGGAGATTATAGTAGGAACGGAAATATTAAAAGTTGAGATTTTTTTCCTTTTCTTTTCTTTCTCAAATACTCTTTGGCTGGCTTTTGTCTTTTGGTCTTGTGATGCCTTGAAGCAAATACTAGAAAATAGAATAAAAAGTACCAAATTGTACAAAAAAACAATATTTTATTATTTTTTTCTCAACACATGATTGTATGGATAAAATTAGAAGGAAATTGCTTAAAAATTTTGGAAGATTTTTATGTAATAAAGGAAAATATTCTTAAGTCTGGTGGATGGTTCCACCTTAATGTTCGTTCATAAAGACACTTTAATCTTTATGTTGTTTTATATGTAGATCAAACTATCTTATAAGGAGTGAAATATGTTGTTCTATATGTAGATAAAAATATTCCTATATGTAGATAAAAATAATTAGTAATATAACAGTATAATTACAAAAATAAAAATAAGAGGATAAAACCAAATATGTTTTTATTTTCAGTTTTTATTACAAATCTCAACCAAATAGATTTTTGATTTTAATTTTTATATTATAAATCTCAATCAAACATGCTTTTGCTTTTTTTAATTAAAAAACAGAAAATGAAAACTAAAAATCACAACCACAAAACAGAAGTGAAACTAAACAGCCCCTTAGTTTTAGTGTTTAAATTCAAAACTATGCGATTTACCGCCAGAAGGAAACTCCGATCTCCAACAAAAGGAATTGAACAAAATCAAATCAAATGAACTCTTGAATTTTTACTCGATCCAGTTTTTTTAATTCCTTACATGTCTTCTACCCAACAATTGATTATTAATCAATTTGAAATGATAAATCCTATTTATTGGAAGATCTTTTTTGAGTAAACTATAAACAATATTTATATTAATTAAGTCAATAAAATAAATAATCTCTCTTTTTTTCAAACAAAATTAATAATACGGGTTATTATAGGCAACGTTTTCATCAGGAATAACGGTTGTTTCATTTAGTGGCCTTCCAAACAAATAATAATTAGAAAAAAATAAACAAATAGAAAGCTTTGCAAAGTTACCTTCTTTCAGGAAAAGTTAGATCAAATAGTCGTTGCCATCATCGTTGGTTTCATTGTCGCTTCAACTAGTGTTTTCGCTTTGGGATCTTGATCGCTTTATCAGATGATCGAGAATTCGATTCAAACCATATCGGAAGTCCGGTCAGGACTGAAAGAAGGTGATAGAAGACTCTCGAATAATCAGATGATAAGTTTGGACAGATGATAAGTTTCGGATGGTGTTTGGGCTAAGCAACTTCACAGTCCATTTCACAGTCCCTTTTATTTTACTTTATGTCCTGTCTTGTTTTGTCTTATTCTTGTTTTGTCCTTTTGTTACAATTGTAGTGTACAGCACAGACGGACAATTGTAGTGTACAACACATATGGTAGTTATTATTCTCCTTGATTCTAGGACATACAGCCAATAGAAGAGTAGCTAGAGTAGTATATATAATGTCCTGTACATACATCACTAGATGAATGAAAAATCATTCCCGAAACACTATTACTCTCCTTACCCTTTTTTTCCTTCAAGGACTTTCGTCATCACTAGTGTTACAAAGGTCTTCTTAAGTATCAAACTTATCCGCAAGTCACGCCTACTCCTTTGCATGACAATCTTACTTAGATCCGTTTAAGCAGACTTAGCCTTCCCCATGTGATTGTCGACCAACAACCTTATTTTTGAACGCCTCACGACCCTCATAATGTTTAACTCTCGCACTTGCAAGAAACTATGGAAGCAATAGAATATTCAAAGGTAACAATAACGCAAGAAAGAGATACAACAAAATGCCAACCTTTATAACTTCTCTCAAAGTATACAAAAGAATGCTCTCTTAACTCTGTGTGAGGGGCAAGGCTCAAATGAGCTATATATAGGCATCAAGACTTGGGAAACAAGTTAAAATCCTAACATAACTTTACTACCCGTGATCACGTCTTATCCTATTAGATTACATCGTTATCCTATAAGATCACATCCCCATCTAAATAGGACTCTATCTGATAAGGTCTATCTACATCCGAACTAACAAGATAAAAGATTACACATGATCTATCCCTATCCATGAAGATGTCCACTATCTACAGATGATCCTCCAGCGTGGTCTTTATCCTTTAACGATGATGTTTATCCTCTATGATCTTATCCAACACTTCATTCAAGATCCCCACGATCTCTATCCGTTGATGATGAGTCATCCAAGCTAAAGCCAGTCATAGTACACTAATATGATCCAATGCTTACCCATGTCAAGTCCATTAGCCATGATCTATCCATTTGAGTACCTACTAAGTCCTTAGTCCATCAAGAACTTAGCCTTAGCTATATCATATCGTACATAGTCCAAGACTCTACCAAAACTTGTACTATGCTTAATCTAACGTGCTAAGTCACCTTGAAGCTTTTGCATGCCATTGCTATACATGTGATCCAGCTAACCTTTCACCAAGGTCTGTCTCTAGCTAGTTATGAAGTGCCTTCATATGCTAAGGGTGTAACACCCCATTCCCGCTGGACCCGAACCCGATACCAATGGTGATATTCGAATCCGTGCCCCTCGAGGGTGGCGTGTCACATCACTTAACATTTAAAACTCGGTATAATTTTTTTTTGAATACAC
>JANZXR010000172.1:6038570-6054772 GCA_027575705.1 Erythroxylum echinodendron
AATTTGTAAATCAGTTGCCCTAGAAGGTGTAAGATAGTTTTAACTGAAGGAATGAAACCTAAGGGTTTGAAATGAATGAGCAAAGGCACAAAGGTTTCTAAGTTAAAAACGATACCTTCAATTGTGATACTTTCATACCTTCTCTTTAATATTGAGCCAACTACCTGTTAGCTTTCATCTTTAGTAGATGCTCCAAAATTACTTCCTGATGCCTTTGATATATGATGTGATACATAGACGCTTATAGGTTGAGCTGTATGACATACATTGTCTATGTTCTTTAGTGCTGTTTGAATTTCTTCTTCTATGAGATCAACTTCTTCTTCTTTCCTTTTTCTTTACTGTCTATCGGTGCTGGAATTCTAGGTTGTACATCTGCTACAATCCTAATTATCGTTCTGCTTGTCACTTGATAGATTGTACAAGGAATTTTTGTAATCTTTAACGGATATGGTTCTACCTTATCATCTCGCATAATGCTATATAATCTTCGTTCTTAATGACTTAGAAGATGTATCGACTAATCATTTACTGTTATAGGTTAAACTTGAACTTGAACTTTCCATGTAGTAGGTTCTCTGATGATAATTGAACCTCTGTTACAATTAGGTGTTGATTCTTCTATGACCTTCACCTTCAAATCATCTTTCTTTATTGGTTGAAGAGGGTTGAAAGTTACTAACTGCTATTCAGATGGTGTCTTCATCTTCTTTTCAATAGTCTATATCTTTTGTGAAACATCAGTTGATGAAGCCTTCTTTTTTTGAATAGGCTTTGTCTTCTTTTGCTCTTCTACTGGTTTGAAAGGGAGTTATTATTAAGGCTTCTTCTTCTCAAACACTAACTTCCTTTTATTTCTGTCTCTCTAGATGGTTGTTCTTGTTGAATCTAAGGGATAGAGACGGTTGGTTTAACTGGCTGTTTTTGTTTCTTTTGCTCCTTTTCACTCTCAGAGTTTGCACCAAGAATCAGAACTCTTTGCTTCTTCTATTTGTATTATCATAAGGTCATTAATCTTGGTGACCTTCTTAACTTCTTGAGCCTTTCTGATTGGAGCGTATCAACTTTCCTCTTTAAAGACACTTGGTGAGTTGGTTGTTGAACCTTTCTTTCCTTCTTTTGTGGAATCGTCTTGGCTTGCATCAAATTATCAGACAATTGTTCAACCTTTACCCTTGCTGATATTCTTTTAGATGATTGAGGTGTTATTTGTTTTTCAGACGGACTATTTCCTTTGTTTTGTCTTTCTGAAAACTCCCCCTTAAACTGTGCTTTCAATGTGAAATCTTCATCCGCTTCAGCTCCAATCTTGATCCTAATTTTGTGAATATTAGAGGTATTGATAACACTCTTAACATCCAGCTTTGCTCTATTTCCTCTATCAAGTAGGATTCTACATACTTTGAAAAATCTTGTTAATAGCATGCCATAAGGTAAAGAACCACTCTTTAGATGATATTCCTCCCTAGCCTTTATCATATACTTGAGAATAAAAAATGGAAGATTAACAGGATAGTGAATGAGTAGATGAAACAGACATTATTCATCATTCATTGTCACCGTGTCCTTTGATCCTGCCCTTGGTAGGATACAATGGAGGATAAGTGAGTGAAGAACCCTAGCCATCAGAATGAGGGTTGAAGACTTCTTGACTCCTAGATTACTGAATCCATATAGTTGCCGATTGATGTTGGCTTTGTCTATATGACTTTGAGCGATCCAATATGTACTATTGAAAAATTTTGCTCCTTCATTTGGACACCCAATAGCCTCCACCATGGAATCTTGTGTGATTATTACAGACAACCTGTCTACCATTGATACCAAGGTATTGTCTACTACCTTTGCATTCTTCCAGAACTCATATATTTCATTTAGATAAACCAGCTCTAGGATGTTGAAGAAGTTCTTCCATCCAACTACTTTAATCTCAAGTTCGATATTCGTCCGAGCATTCTTCAAGGAAGTGAAATTGACGAGTCTTACATAGACAAGAGATTTCGGTATTTTCTAAAATGTAAAAGATAAACACTAAACAAAGAAATGTATTTCGCTTTAAGAAGAGAGGTTAGTATATTGAGAATATTAAGAGAAAGATATGAAATGAGAAGCGTTTGAGGTTTAGAACAGAGCTTTGGATTGTCTTTGTTGAGAGCACTCTGAATAAGTCGGTTTCGAAGTTTTTCTCGAAAATTCTAGAGTGTAACGTGGTGAAGATTTTGAAATGATTGCTCCTTTTGTATACACTCTTGAAAAGTTACCATTTGTAACATTTGCAACTGATCCACCGGTAATTATGATATTGAAACTACTGAGTAAAAGTTACCGTTACTGTTTAATCTGAAAACTTGCAACTTTTCAGCTTCTTTAGGATGAATCGTCTAGATTATGGAGTTTCAGACGAATGGTTATTTAACATCACCATATTTAGATTTCGTCTGATTTCCTTAAATTTGTCTTCACTTAAGGGTTTGGTGAAGATATCTGCCCATTATTGATTGGTCTCAACAAATTGTAGATTGATGATCCCTCTCTGTATATAGTTTCTTATAAAATGGTGTCTAACTTCAATATGCTTTGCCCTTGAGTTTTGTGTTGGATTCTTTGAGAGATTGATAGAACTTGTGTTGTCACAGAAGATTGAAATTTGATCTTCTTAAATAGAATAATCCTCTAACTGATACTTTATCCATAATATCTGTGAACAACAGCTTGCAGCTGACATATATTCAGCTTTTGCAGTAGATAGAGCAATTGAATTTTGCCTCTTTCTTAACCAAGAAATTAGATTATGAATAAGAAAGTGACAACCTCCACTTATACTCTTCCTATCAATCCTATCTTTAGCATAACTAGCATCACAATAACCAATTAACCTGAAATCTTTACCTTTCTTATACATTAAGCAAAGATTAGTAGAACCTACCAGGTATCTTAATATTCTTTTAGCAGCAATATAATTAGATTCTCTAGGATCTACTTAAAATCTTGCACACAAATAAACACTAAACATTATATCAGGTCTGCTTGTAGTTAGATAAAGCAAAGCACCAATAATTCCTCTAAAAAGAGTTTGACCAAACTTCTTGCCAGCTTCATCTTTGGTTAAGATGATTAACAGATGTACAGGAGTTGACATATGATTAACATTTTCCATTTTATATTTGACTAAAAGCTCTTTGATATACTTTTATTGATGAATAAAAACCTTTTATAATTTCTAAACTAAGAAAGAACTTTAATTCACCCATTATACTCATTTCAAATTCACTTTTTATAATATTTTCAAAACTTGAACATAACTTTCTAAAAGTAGCACCAAAAATGATATCGTATACATATATTTGTATAATAATAAAATCATTTTTAATATCCTTTCGAAATAATGTTTTATCTAATTTACCTCTAACAAAGCCATTTTACTGAAAAACAAACTCAAACAATCATACCATGTACGAGTTGCTTGTTTTAATCTATACAAAACTTTATGAAGTTTATACGCAAAATCAAGTTTATCAATGTCTTCAAAACCTGGGGGTTGTTTCACATAAACTTCTTTGTCTATAAAACCATTCAAAAATGCACTTTTCACATCCATTTGAGATAGTTTTATATCATGATGACTATCATTTGCAAGCAAGATCCTAATAGCTTCTAGTCTAGCTATAGGAGCATATGTTTTACTATAGTCTATTCCTTCTTATTAATTATAGCCTTAAGCTACTAATTTAGCTTTGTTATGGGTTACTTTTCCTCATTTGTCTAGTTTATTCTTGAAAAACCATCTAGTACCTATAATAGATTTGTTAGAGGGTTTAGGGACTAGAGACTAAACTTTATTCCTTGTAAATTGATTTAACTCCTCTTGCATAGCCAAAATCCAAGCATCGACTTGGAAAGCTTCATCAATTTTCTTAGGTTCTAATTTGGAAACAAATGGTACATTTTCCTCTTTTTTAAAGCTAGATCTAGTTCTCACTACTTATAATGTTTCTCCTATAATTAGGTTTTTTGGGTGAGAAGACTTATATTTCCAGTCTTTTCTTATGATAATAATTTCATAACTATCTATCACTTTATCAAATGGATCATCTGGTGGTGAATCGCCTTGGTTATTAACTAAGGGAGCAGAGAGAGTTTCATCATTAGAATCTTCCCTTTTATCTAGATAAGAATCATCATTAAATTTACATGCATAGATTCTTCAACAGATCTAGAAGCAAGATTATAAACACTATAAGCTTCAGAATTAATAGAATAACCTAAAAAATTCCTGAATTGATCTTAGAATCAAATCTATCCAAATTTTCTTTTATATTAAAGATATTGCATTTGCAACTTAAAGGATGAAAGTAAGAAATATTTGGCTTTCTTCCCTTCCATAATTCATATAGAGTTTTATTTAAAATAGGTCACAAAAATACTCTATTTTGAAAATAACAAGTTGTATTTATAGCTTCTGTCCAAAAGTACTTAGGAAGATTCATTTCACATAGCATAGACCTTGCCATGTCCTGAATCGTCCTGTTCTTTCCCTCTACAACTTCATTTTTTTGGGAGTTCTAGGAGCAGAGAAATTATGTAAAATTCCATTCTCTTCATAAAACATTTAGAATTTTTCATTTTCAAATTCTCCACCATGATCACTCCTAATTCCAGCAACAAAAATTCCTTTTTCATTTTGTAACTTTTTGGATAAAACTTTAAAGCATTTAAAAGATTTGTCTTTATGTGATAAAAACAACACCCAACAAAATCTAGTAAAGCATCAACTATTACGAGACCATACTTCTTTCCGCCAAGACTTGCTATTTTGGTTAGACCAAACAAGTCTATATGTAACAGCTCTAGAGGTCTAGATGAAGTTACAATGTTCTTAGACGAAAAAGGTGTTTTAATTTGTTTTCCTTTTTGGCAACTTTCACAAAAGAAATCTTTGTTAAACTTATCTTTGGTAAGCATCTTACCAAATCAAGTCTAACTAATTTGGAAATTTGTTTAAAACTAACATGACCTAGCTTTTTGTGCCAAATTAGTTTCTCATCATCTTTTGATATAAATCATGAAATATTTTGACTTTTCAAATTGTCTAAGTTGATTTTATAGAGATTATTTCATCTTTTGGCATAAAAGAATATGGAACCGTGCTTGTTTTTGACTATACGAGAATTTTAATTAAAGGATACTTCAAAACCATAATCACATAATTGACTTATACTAATTAAATTATACTTTAAACCATCAACTAGCAGAAAATTATCAATAGACGAAAGAGAATCTTTACCAATTTTCCCGATCCCAATTATTTTGCCCTACTTGTTGTCTCCAAAAGTCGCTGATCCTCCTTGCTTATGTTGGAGGTCTAGGAATATAGACCTTCTGCCCATCATGTGTCGCGAGCAGCCACTATCCAAATACCATCGGTGGTGGTTGCTTCTTCCAAGTAAGGAGATCTGCAAGATAAATTATATCCTTTTGAGGTACCCATATTTTCTTGGGTCCTTTGGGATTAGTCTTATAGTTTTTCTTTGAATAATCAGAATATTATTTCTTTTTCTTAGCAACAAAATTCCTATCACGAGCACACTTCTTATTATTAAAGCCTAAACCACTTTTATCATTTGGATGTCTATAACTTCCAATCAAGTCATTCATCCTTTTTGTACTTTCTATAAAATTCGTTAAATCTAATGAAAGACTATTAATCCTTTGTTTTAACTGATTAATTTCCTCAGATCTATCTATGGTTACTCTCTTTTTCATATCGTGTACTTGTTTCTTGAGGCAGATGTTTTTTTCTTCTAAAATTTTTGTGTTCTTTATATTTTTAACAAATTTCTTTTTCAATAACCTATATTGTTTTAAAATAACATGTAAATCTTCTAACAATTCTAAATAGGCATTCTGAAGATCATCAAATTAGAAATTACCTCATCATCACTTTCCTCTTCAGCTACTAAGCATATATTTGCTTGTTCTGATGTTTTTGATTCGGATTCAAATTTAGATGAATCCAGATCTTTGATGTTGCCATCATGCTCTTTTTGTTTTCTTGACTTTTCTTTTGTTTTCTTTTAAGCAACAGACATTCAGACTTATAAAGTCCTGGTTTATTACACTCATATCAAATGATATAACTTTTCTCATTCTTCGAATCGTTTTTGCTATTCTTTTTGAAAAAGAAGTCTTTATTTCCCCTTGATTTCCTTTTCCACATCCTTCTAATCTTTCTTGAAATGAAAGATAGCTCATCTTCATCTTCACTTGAATCTTTATCAGATACACTAGTATCATCATTCTTGATTTCTTCAATCTTTAATGCTTTTGAAGATGTACTTCTATTTTTCTACATCTTTTGATTCTTATGACCAGCCTTCACTGCAATATATTTATCCCTTCTAGGTTTATCTTCAGCATCAAGCTCTACTTTATGAATTTTCAACGAACTAAGCAATTTGTCTAGCTTCAGCTTGCCTAAATCCTTGGCCTCTTGTGATGCTATTACTTTGGGTCTCCATCTTTTTGGAAGAACTTTTGAGAATCTTTTTGACATGATCTTGACTGTCGTAGATTCTTCCTAGAGCTTTAAGTCCATTAGTGATTGTTTGAAAGCGTCTAAACATCTTATCAATAGACTCATCATCTTTAATCTTGAACAGCTCATACTGATGAACAAGAATACCAATCTTGGATTCTTTCTCCTGGTTTGTGCCTTTATGTGCAATCTTTAATGTGTCCCATATTTCCTTTGCAGATTCGCATCCATGAACCTTATCAAATTCACTTATCAAATTCACTTCTGCTTAGTGCATAACTTAAAAAGAACTTGTCTTTTGAGTTTAATTGAAAGCGAGCTTTGTGATCAACCGACCATTAGTCACTAGAGATGCTTTCTCCTTCATTGTCTTTTGGGATTTATGGACCATTTTCAATGATATCTTAAAGATCAATGTGCGTGGATTCTATGAAGAGCCACATCCTGTCCTTCCAATAATGATAATCTTCACCATTGAATGCAGGTGGTCTTGAGACCGAGGCCCTTCTACTATAAAAAAATATGATTCAGCCATGGATCTTTATCCTCACTTTGTAAGAGTGTTTCTTGGAAACCTTGCTTTAATACCAACTGAAGTAAATCACTTTTTAATATAGAAATCATATATAATATGTAAAATATATAAGAAGAGGGGTTGAATTGTGTTAAATCGTCTAAGATATGAATCTTTAAAAGCTTCTTGATTTTCTTAGAAAATTCAGACGATTAAAAGTTTAAACAATGCACTTAATTTGATGAGTAATGAAATAGTGAAAATTAGTATCCATTCTTCGAACAACAAGAAAATTAAAAAGGTAAGGGTTAGAGAATATTATATCGCGATTTATACTGGTTCAACCCTAACCTCGGGCTACGTCCAGTCCTTAGAGTTGGTCTGAGATTTCACTATCTCCTTCTTTGTTACAAGTATTATTTCTACACTTTCAAAGCCTCTTCAGGTCTCTTTCACAAAGTATTCTTTATCTGGTTCCTTAGCCTCTTCAGGCTCTAGACTTCCTTTCTCTCAAAAAAATATTGTTTGAGTTTTCACATTCATGTTATAGATGTATTTACTCTCTTTCTTTCTTTCTTTCTTTTCTCTCAGAATATTTTTCATAGCATAAGCACTTGAGCATAAAATTTCTCTAAGTATTTTTGTACATGCAAGAATTAATTTTTTTAAGTCTAAAACTACGAATAATATTTATAGCCTAAGTCTCCAATGGTCTTTTTGAGAAATCTGCTTGTCGAGTCTTATAAATTCTGATATTAGTTGAGTCTTGTAACCAACTCCAACTAACTGACATTCTAGCACATTCTTCAATTACATAGACTTGTTTAGTTTCGTATGCTTCGTCTGATGTCTTAGACTTGATCACTTTGTCTTAACTGTCTTATTCAGCTTTTACTTAAGTTATCGTCTTGATTTGATGATTTGTGCCACTTATATTTATATGCATACTTAGCAAATTCATGAAAACAGTTTACACACTTTTATTATTATTATTATTTGACTTTCATCAAAATCAACAGAAGCCGTGAAGTCTTCTTGACTTAACATAAATGTGGTGAAAAGGATGAATGTTAGAGTAAGGGTGTTAAAGATGTAAAATGTGAATGAATTGTACTAGTTTCACTGAATGAATTTTACTGAACAGCTGTCAGGATTTAAACATAGCTTGAACTATAGATATCCAAATGAGGTGATTTTCATTTTGTATTACACTACACACATATGCCTAGAACGTTCATGAAGGAATGGAAATTTTTTTCTATCCCGAAGGATGATGAAATTTGGATTAAAGTTGAATTTAGGATTCTGTCATTGTTTGAGAATAGTCTGCAATATTTTAGGTATAACTTGCGAAATTCTGAACGAAAATGCATGATTTTGATGTCATTAGAAACTTAATACATAGAGGAACTTTTGGTTAGAAGAACATATTACCCATAAATCTCTTTTTATATGTCAAAATGGCCATACAAATCTAACCCGAAATCTATCCTAAGAAATTTTAAACTAATCTTGGTTGTGTAATTGTTGATATATATACGATTAGGACTTTAACAACGGTTTTATTAGACTTAAGTGAGATTAATAATGAACCTAGGTGATTTTAGATTAATGGAGAAAAATGTGTTTGAGTTATGGTTTATAAATGGAGTTGATATTATAAAAGATATAGGGTTTATTAATGATGAGCATAATATTGAATTTTGTTTGGTGTGATCATGAATGAATGAGCTTTTAAAGCTTGTATATTATGAATTAGATATGAATGATTGTCGATTGGAATTTTTGCTATAATATGGTGACAATACTAAACCATCAGTTGTCCAAAGAGTTTTATAGTTGGAATTGTATTGGAACTGCTTGCTAATTCTGTGCATATGCATAATGTTTGATGACTTAACATTTCTAATGATGCATAATTGCACTTGTTTTTTTTTTGATAAGTTTGGCATAAAATTCTAAAAGCTAAAATGGTTTGTTTTAAAACTATTGAGTCCTAGTCGTGGGTAAATAGGAGTGCTTAGAAGGGTTAGCAGCTGCTTCTGTAACTAGACATTAAGGTGTCTTCTATGCCAGACACTTCGGTGTCTTCTAATTTTAGACACTTTCGTGACTTCTATTTCAAAGACTTAAGTATCTTCTAGTTTAGATACCGAACATGGTATCTTCTGTTCCGATCCCGTTACCCATTTCTATAAAAAGGATTAGTAGGTTAACTTGTTTTGTATTACGTTACATACACAGTTCGGTTATAATTAAGTTTTGTTCTGATATAACAAAATACGATTTTGACACAGACAAGTTCTATTCTGAAATCATGATTTTCTATTCTAATAATTGTAAGCATGGCTTTGAAGCCAATATATCCTATTTTGGCATATTCTGTTCTGAGATACATATTGTTTGGATTACGCTTTTATATGTGATCTGATTTGTATATGTCAATATCATATGACTGTTAGAGACAGTTACCATTATGTATCATGTTAGTTATTCCTCACTAAGCTAAATGTTTAGCATGGTGGATTTTCCCCGTGTAGGTTCAGATAGAAAGGTATAAAGACTAAGACAAGGAAAACCACTGTGACCAAAAAAGCATGTGTTATTGTTTTTGGAAGATGTATATTTGTTTTTAGTTTAAGTTGTTTTTCAATGTAATTTGACCCCAACTTTAACCTATAGCATCAAAGATATAAATAGAATATGATGAGACGTCAGATTTAGACATAACACATTTAGAAAGAAACCTTAGGAAAGCTCGATGAGAAGAAGAAGAAGAAACCGAAAAAATACAAATGGTCAAAAAATTTCAATGAAATATGGATTAAGAAGTTAACCCAAGTAGGCAACAACAAAGGAACCTCATAGATTTTATGAGGCTAGGATTCAATCTTGTGAACCAAGGAGTGGCTAGACAGCCTATTCAGGCGGTCTCCTTTGAAATCAAGCCAACCTTCTTGAAAATGCTTCAGTAGAATGTCCAATTCTCCGAACTTACAAATGAAGATCTAAACACGCATATAGTGAGTTTTCTTGAGATTTCTGGTACCATCTGATATCACCAGATATCGGAAGATGCAGTAAGGATTAGGTTGTTTCCTTTTACACTTAGGGATAAAGCAAAGGCTTAGTGTCATTCACTAAGCCCCGCCAACATTATGACATAGGAACAGATAGTGCATGCCTTCTTAAATAAATATTTCCCATTAACGAAGGCCACCAAAATTATTAAGGAGATCATAAACTTCCAACAAGGTGATAGGGAGTCTATTTATGAAGCATGGGAGTGCTACCAGGATCTGCAGAGGAGATGCCCACATCATAATCTACTCAAAGCATTCTTGCTGCAAAAATTTTACAACGGAGTAAACCCACATATTCAAGGCACCATTGACGCAGTGTCGGGAGGATTGTTAATGAGAAAGATGGTCGATGAAGCAGAATAGCTAATAGAGGAGATGGCTAGCAATAACTGTTTATGAGCTAGTGAATGTAGTAAGCAACCTACTAATTTTAAGGAACACAAGGGAGTTATCGCTGTCAACCAAATGACAGAAATGCAAGATGAGATTGATAATTTGACACGACAACTCAGTAATATGAAGGCATCATCCTTAGTTCCAGTGAAGGGCACGTAATTGAAATACGAGTTATGCAGCCAAGTGGATCATGATATGGTGGACTGCTATCTGGTGAAAGACAATAACCCGAAGCAAGTAAATTACATGAGGGCACAATTTAGATGTGGAGGGGGTAACAATCGCTATTCCAACACCTATAACCCTGGGTGGAAAAATCACCCAAACGTATCCTAGTCCAACAACAACAACAAAGGGCAGTTCAGGCCCGAAGGATAATCGAGCTTCTAACAGGACAAAACAAGCTCAATGGAAGCTAAGTTGGATAATATTCTTGCTAAGCTTGGAACTTTAGATAATGCGTAAAAGAAGTTGGAAAACAAATTTGAGCAAGTCACTAAAAGTCATGCATCTTCCATACATAATTTAGAAGTTCAAGTAAGTCAACTAACAAATGTTTTTTCTATGTGGAATGTCAGAAACGTTCCTAGTACTGTAGGAACAAATTCAAGGGAGCAATTAAAGACCATCACACTCTGAAGTGGGAAGGAAATTGAACCACCCATAAGGACAATAGATGAGCAAGACTTGCCAGTTGAGAAGAATCAAGAAAAGGAGAAGGAAATGGACATGAGTGAGTAGCCTCCCTATGTTAAACCTCTACCATATCAACCTAAGATAACTTTCCCTCAGTGACTATAGAAGAAGAAGTTAGATGAACAATTTGCAAGATTCATGGAGAAGCTGAGGACGCTCCAGATAAATCTCTCGTTTGTTGAAGTATTAGAACATATGCCTAAATATGTAAAATTTTGAAAGGATGTTCTATCAAAAAAGTGTAATTGGGACAATAATCAAACGATAACCCTAACTGGTACTTGCATCTCCATAGTTACTAGTCAAATGCCTTCAAAATTGAAAGATGGAGGAAGTTTCACAATACCTTGTGTAGTTAGTGAGTTAGAGTTTACGAAATGTTTGTGTGATCTGGGAGCTAGCATAAATCTTATGCCTCTATCAATATTCAGGAAATTGAGACTTGGGGAGGTCAAAACTACATTTAAGCTAATTTAGTTGGCTGATCAGTCCATTAAAAGACCATTGGGAATAGTGGAAGACGTGTTCATGTGAGTTGATAAGCTCATCATTTCAGTGGATTTTGTGGTTTTGGATTTCAAAAAGATAAAAACTACCTGCTAATCTTAGGGCGACCATTCATGAACACCAAAAAGGCTATAATTGATGTTCACGAAGGCAAGTTGACACTGAGAATAGGTGAAGATCAGGTTGAATTTAATATGAATAAAGCTTTAAAGAATCCAACAATAAGTACCACATATATGAAAGTGGAAATCATGGATCAAACTGAACGAGAGCAAACTGAGAGTCGCATAGCAGAAGTAGAAGCACTGGAAACAGAAGCTGACAATGAACACCAAATCTCTAAAGTGATGGAAGATGATAAGATAGAAGAGATAGATGTCTCAGAACACCAAGATAGGTTAGTGTGAACTGAGGCACCCACACCACCATCTTTAAAGAAAACATCGATATTAGAGATTAAGCCCTTGCCTACACACCTTAGGTATACCTACCTTGGTAAAGGTTAAACTCTGCCGATAATAATCTCCAATCAATTAAGTGAAACACAAGAACGTCAGGTGGTGGAAATTGTGAAGAAACAAATGAAAGCCATCGGATGGCAAATTGTTGACATTAGAGGGATAAGCCCGAATGTCTACATGCATCGAATAAACTTAGAAGAAGGATGTAGAATGGTGCACGAGCGTCAATGGAGATTAAACCCTAACATGAAGTAAGTGGTTAAGAAGGAGATCATAAAACTATTGGATGCGGGGATAATCTACCCTATCTCCAATAGTGAATTGGTTAGTATAGTGCAATGTGTACCCAAGAAAGGAGGAATGACGGTGATAGAGAGTGAAAGTGGAGAAGTAATTTTGATGAGAACGGTCACATGGTGAAGAGTATATATAGATTATCGTAAGCTCAACTCAGCGACTAAGAAAGATCACTTCCCTCTCCCATTCATTAACCAAATGATAAAAAGGGTAGCTGGCCATTCATTTTATTACTTTTTAGATGAATATTTGGGCTATAATCAACTTTTTTCTACCTTAATGATTAAGAGAAAACCATATTCACTTGTCGCTATAGAACCTTCGTATATAGACAAATGCCAATCGGACTTTGCAATGCCCTAACAACTTTTCAAAGGTGCATGATGTCAATCTTTGTTGATATGATAGAGGATATAATGGAGTTGTTCATGGATGACTTTCATTCATTAAAGATTCCTTTGATTCATGTCTAATCAATCTAGATAAAGTCCTTCAAAGATGTGAAGAATCACACTTAGTGTTAAATTGGGAAAAATGTCATCTTATGGTATAGGAAGGGATCGTCCTTGGGCACAAAATTTTTCATCAAGGATTAGAAGTTGATAGAATGAAGACAGAGGTAATAGAAAAACTTCCGGCCCTAAGAAATGTAAAAGGGGTGTGAGGATTCTTAGGTCATGCAGGATTCTACCGAAGATTTATCAAGGACTTTTCATAAATTGCATGACCATTGACCAACTTCTTAGTTAAGGATATGCCCTTTGTGTTTGATGATAAGTGTATAAATGCATTCAATATTTTAAAAGAGGCATTAGTATTAGCACCAATTTTATCTCCACCATATTGGACACTATCGTTTGATGTTATTTACAATGCAAGTGACCAAGCCATAGGTTGCGTGCTAGGTCAAAGGAAAGATAAAAAATTGTATTCAATCTATTATGCCAACAAAAGTCTTGCAGGATCCCAACTGAACTACACCACCACTGAAAAAGAATTGCTTGTTGTGGTGTATGCGTGTGATAAGTTCTAACGGTACCTTTTAGGTTCAAAGGTAATTATATTCACCGACCATGTGGCATTGAATACCTCTTCAATAAGAAAGATGCAAAACCAAGGCTCATTCGATGGGTGTTACTTTTGTAAGAATTTGATTTGGAGGTAAGTGATAAAAAAGAAGTAAAAAATGTTGTTGCAGATCATTTATCTAGACTTGAGGGAGGGGAATACGAGCCAAGTAAGGATATTAATGAAAATTTTCCTGATGAAGCCTTGATGCTACTTGAGAGCTTAACAACACTATGGTTTGTATATATTGCTAATGGTAAACTCCCATATGATCTCTAGTACCAACAAAGAAAAGATTTTTTACATGACTGCAATTGATACATTTGGGATGAGCCAACCTTATATAGAACTTATGCAGATGGATTAATACGATGCTGCATCCTAGAAAAGGAAATATTAGACATCCTTAAGCAATGCCATAAAGGGCAGTATGCTAGGCATTATGGGGCCAACAAAATGGTAGCCAGAATACTGGAGAGTGGATTCTATTGGACATAGTTGTTTAAGGATGCACAGACCTATGTAACATAATGTGATCGTTGTCAAAGAGTGGGTAACATCTCCAAGAGGGATGAAATGTCGTTATCCAATATTCAAGAGGTAGAAGTTTTTGATGTTTACGACATTGAATTCATGACATCATAAATGGGAAACATATACATTCTGGTAGGAGTTGATTATGTTTTGCATTAGGCCGAGGCAACAACATCTCCAACCAATGATGGGAAAGTGGTGCAAAAGTTCATTAAATGGCTATTTAACTAGTTTGGTGTACCACGCATAATAATAAGTGATGGAGGTGCACATTTCCGTAACAAATCTTTTGAATCTCTCCTATGGAGATACAACGTGCATCATCGAGTGGCTACACCTTATCATCCAAAAACTGGTGGCCAAGTGGAAGTCATGAATTGAGAGTTAAAACGAATCCTGGAAAAGACAATTAATAACTCTCGGAAAGATTGAGCAACTAAATTAGATGACGCGTTATGGGCCTACAGGACAACATTTAAAACACCCATTAGATGAACCCCATACAGACTAGTTTATAGGAAAGCTTGTCACTTGCCGATCAAATTAGAACATAGAGCATACTGGGCCATTAGAGCATTAAATTTTGATTGGAAAAAAGCAGGTGAAAAGAGACTTCTACAACTGGACAAGCTTGAAGTATTCCATTTTAATGCTTATGAAAATGCCAAAATTTACAAAGAAAGGGTCAAGAAATGGCACAACGCTCCTCTCAAGCAAAAAGATTTCAAAGTAGGAGACACTATTTTACTATAAAATTCTTGGTTGTGGCTATTCCCAGGAAAGTTGAACTCCAGATGGAGTGGCCCATTTACAATAATTTAAGTTTTTGATTATGGGCTCTTCAATTGGAAACTAATAATAAGGAAACTTTTAAGGTCAATGGGCATAGATGTAACCTGTATCTTGGAGGAGGAATTCCCGAAGATGAGAAAGTGATTTTGTTATCTCCAACTAATAGAAATCGCCTTTCGAAAACAATGGTCAAGTTGGGGACCATAAACCAGCATCCTTAGGATCAAATCTAACCCCAAAATTTTTCTCCAGCTTTATTTTTTCTTGTGTGTTTATTTTTTTGTCATTTTTATTCTACTTTTATTCTACTTTTATTTATTCTATTCCTTGTTATTTTAAATTTCTGTTTGCACATTTTGTTTATGTATGTGTTCTGTGTGTGTTCCATCTCACATTGAGGACAATGTGTTGTTCAAGTATGGGGAGGGATTCTATATCTTTTCTTTTGTATGTGAATTTTAGCATTCTATATGATAGTATTAGGCTGCATAATGTGAAGTGTGTGAATGTATCAATGGCCAAGATTGGGTGAATTGTTTTTAATTTTGGACATAGCCTATTAGGTTGTGGAAAATCATTAGCTTGTGAAATTAGTAAATTAGAGGCCTTTGGATAATTATACAACCTAATTAGGACTTAGTAGAAATTTAAAGCCCTATAGATTGTCACATTCATTCATAATTTGAGGCCTTTTAGGTTAAGTAGCTGAACTAGTTTTTTTTATGGAAATGAAAAGCAACAAGGTAAATAAAAAATGGTTTAATTTAATAATCACTATTCTGCTGACCTTCAGGTTATGATAGCCAATTGAAAACGTGATGTAGTTGAGTAATCGGATCAACATGCATCACAAATATGTGGCTTCGTGAAAAAAGACTATAACGACACTTCAACCAAGCTGTAAACAATTGACTTAGTCGAGTAGCCGGATCACATTCATCACAAATGTTTGCCTCTGAGTACAAGGCTAGGTCCCACAAAAAAAAGTAGATAAATAAATAAATAAAATTTGTTTTAAAAAAGAAAAAAACCCTACTGGACTTGTCATAAGCTTGGATTTTCATGAAAAATATAGTTAGGCATAGTTACAGGGTCTGAGGGACCAAAAATTATTAATGTGTGTGTACAATTAAAAAAGGTAAATAAGTTAACATTTATGTTGGGCCTTGATTTTTTTTGTTTGTTTTAGCAAACATGATTTGAATGAATTCTGGTATTGTTAGATAAATATTTTTGATTGAAGTTAACTATTATGTCAAGTTTAGGAGGATTTAATTCAAGGATTAATGGAATTAAAGTGTGGATGTTGTAAGGTACAT
>JANZXR010000172.1:6061273-6072490 GCA_027575705.1 Erythroxylum echinodendron
GTCGATAGAGGGTCAACCCAGAAGATAAAAGTCAACCACAGAGGATAGAACACAGAGGATAGATTAAGGACTAAGGAGTATAAGAAGGAGTTAGGAAGTACTAAAGTGAAGTGCATCTTCTGTGTTCCTGTTAACCTTGTATCTTCTGCCCTAATGTTGAACCCTCAGACGATAGAGTCAGACTTGGGTGTCTTTATAAAAGTTGTAGATTTTGGGATGATTTTTCGAACCATATCAAGAACACCTTGATATGATTTTTCTAGAGAAAGTTATGGCAACTGGAAAACATCGTCTGTGTCATAGATTTCGTCTGTGTTGCTATTCACAGACTTCATTTGTGGTACTGTTCACGCTATCGTCTGGGTTACTGTTTATGGCTATATTCTGTCCTATTTTTGACCCACCAGACGATATAATTGGCCTTCGATATCTGCTTAAAATTTGTAGTTCTTGCAATTCTCTTTCAAACTAGCTAAAGAAATCCTGATTTGGATGTCTACAACAAAAGTTATGCCAGTAATCCCGAATCACGTATATGTAAGGTATGGACTTCCCAATGCTATCCTTTGAAGTTCTTTCGGTTGAAATAGATAAATGATTGTCGAAGAGCGGTGCTAAACTAAGAAGGAGAGCTGTTGAGGCAATTATAGTTGATGAATATGTGTAATCAGTACGCGACAGTGATACTATCGGAGAATAGAGGAATAACACGATAATGGATAAGGTATTCTCTTTTGGAGAATACTCACGTCTTAGGATACGTTTCATACGAGTTGGACTTCAGTAACGGGGTCTAACAAGTTTAGATAGAATTTAATTTACATTGTTTTGTTTAGACCGTAACACTCCACATCTCTGAGTAGGTTAGTAAGTTCTTTGCCATCAGCTAAGGTGTAATTCTTCCTACCTTCTTCCTCCTTAGAACTAAGGATGCAATTAAAGTCTCCAGCCACAATCCATGGGTTATTAACTGAGTTCTGAATGTACTTATACACCTCCACAGAATGTTTCTTTGAAATGCAAAATTTGCAGCATAAATCAGAGTTAATACAAACTTCAGGTATTGACCTCCTATCTGACAAGATAAGTGAAGATGTTGATCACTCTCCTTCTCTAATTGCACTTCCATTAAGTTTGAATTATAAAAACAGATGATGAACCCATTAAAATGGGACCTATGATTGGAGATACTCCTCCATTATGCACCAAAAAACTTCTAGTTATTCAGTATATATAGGTTTTTAATTCTAGTCTCAAGTGATCCTACCAGTACAGGTTGCTTCTCCTTAATAAGCTCGATGATCAAAGACCTTTTCAAGGGATCATTTAGCCCTTACATATTCCATATTAAAAGAGACATTTACCTTTTTCCCCGCAGTACTTCTCCTATCTTATGTAATTTGTGTATCAATTGGCTCTGTTCTTCCAAATCAGAAGGTAACCCCTTACCTAGTTTAGTGTTTGGCTCAGATACTAAAGCCTCTCCTTAACATTTGCAATAGATCAATAAACTCCCTTATTACAGGCCCATCCTCTAAGGCTATTGTAGTTGCATTAGTATCCCTGCTAGTTAGGTTCAATTGCTCCTCTCTATGAATGAGAGGGTTAGTAGTATTTTGGCTCTCATCATTTTGAACCACATACCTTGAGCTATTAGTTCTCATAGCAGTATCCACTTAAAGGCCAATAGGTTCCTTATAGCACCCCCCTTACTGCAGGGTACACACCGGGATGGCCGGAGGTCATTCCGATATATATCCTATGATAAGGGTGAGCTACGTTCGGTCGCTACATTCACTTCACAAGGCATCATATCATTACTCACTTATAAAGCATCTTAAGAAAATCAAAATATTTTAAAACCAACTTTTTCCTCATTTCATTTCACAAAACTGAAAGTCTATATTGTATCTTTCAACACTTACTATATGTACATCATCAAAACCTAGTGCAAAAGTACTAAATGAAAGAGGAAAATATACAAAGTCTATCTAATATGTCCAAAAATCCCAGTTGACCGAATTTTGAGCCATGACTTCTTTTGCCAAATCACAATCTACATGGCTGGTAGAGCCTCTCGGTAGCTAGAGTCATCTCTCGGTCCTGAAAGGACAATGTTGCAATTTTGGTGAGTTTTGCAAACTCAATGAGGTAACCATCATCAATGGTTCATCAATTCATGCAACACTACTTTTCACATAACACATATTTCACAAAATTGTACTTTACATCAGTATCACATTTTCACTTAAGCATAGCCAAATTGCATTTCAATCAATTAATCATACTTAAACAAATGCATATGGAATGCTCATGAGACTCTTTTCAAATTATTACATTGTTATGACCGAGTGCCTAAACTCTCTCGTATCCATTTTTGGATACCGGGCTCATTGATAAATGTCCCATATAGTGCTCATTAAACATTGAGCCTGAGGCTTTGAATCACTTTTGAGCTTGAGGTACTTTTTCACTCATTGAGCTTTAAGCTCTGAGCGGTGGCTACTCTGGTCACAACTGCCATTATGTTTTATACATTCATGAAATGAAATGCATCAATCACACTTACGTGATCCCATTCAATCACATTCCCATATCATCGGACCTTAATCTGGTATTCAGCATTAAGTTGAGAATCACATTTTCACTTACATGCACATGCTCATTCAAAACACATTTATCATCAAATTATATACACTTAGTTCATCTCATTCACAGATAAGCAACACTTCAATATCTCAACCAAGCATGACAATCATCAAACCTCCTGTCCAGAAACCAACACAATCAATCACATTCATTCAATCATTTCAAAACAGAACTTAAACAAACAAGTAATTAAGTGAAACCGTCTAGGTTACTTGCAAGTTGCTCCTGAAGCTAATGCCTGAAAGTTCCGGAAACGTCTGGCAGTTGACATTCCAGTTGCTCCTCTATATCAAACATCATACATATATATCACAATTTGAAAAATTACGAGTATTTAATAATGCACATGTATTAAATGAATTATGTACAATGCATGTTCATGACAACCCCGAGTATCTTCCCATCAATTTCATCACAAAATCATTTTCATATCAAAACTCATCTAAGTACAATTTATACTTAGGATTATGCCTCACTAAAACCATTAAAATCTCAATTCATTTCTTATTGACTCACTTCAGATTTTTTGAAGTCACACTTTTGGATTTACTGTTCATATTCAATTAGAAAGTGAAACTGATGTAATTTGGTCATACTATCTTCTAGAAAAGTGTTCCTCTATGTCTTATCTTTCCAATGACCCCAAAATCACTCAATTTGGTACAGAAATTTGGAAGATATAGTTCCAACATTATCAGGTTGTTCACAATCAAAAACAGTGTACTACATATAACTTCCATCCAGAAATTCAATATCTTAGTGAAAGAATCAAAATTCGACTTCTTGATAAAATTATATCTCTAGTTTAATCCAAATTAAAAAGAGTCTCATTTAGAATCCTATAGATCCAGATATAATCAAAATACCAAAGGGTGTTTAGGAAGAAAATCCTATTTCACTGTTCCAACAGATTCCACACTTTGATTTGATCAATATTTCTCAATTCAATTCAGAATGCTACAAAAGTTTATGGAGGCATATAAAACTGTGTTAGGAATATATTGGTTCAAGAATCAGGTCATTTGGAGATCTACAGAAGAAGTTATGGTCAAAAGAAGGAAAGCTGTTTAGGGTAAGTCAAACCCTTTGGTCAAACCAGCAAAGTCACCATACTTTACTTCATCTTCTCCACCAACATCTCAACCTCAAACCTCCATAACTTTTGATCCAGAACTCCAAAATTTACAAAATTTATATCAATAGAAAGCTTAAAGAAATGTCTATAACTTCAATAAAGACAACTTTGTCAAAAACTCTCTATACCAGTATAGAAAACTCATGGAAGTTTCAGATCAAAAATTTTTTAACTCTTTACTTACAACGTTCAATTCCTCATGCTTAATCTATCATTTCTAGTTCAATACTCATCATTTATCCATTATTCTTACTCCATTTCAACTCAATATCATCCATAAAAAATTTATAGCCCATGATTTATCATAAACACTAATAACAGAACATGCACCTATATGTGCATTCATCATCCATTTTCTGCACATATTTAACTTTATTTCCGCTTTCATTTCACTTCTATCTATCAACTTGATCCTTCATATTTCAAGACACCACATTAATCCCTTTCTTTAGCTTTAGACTCATTTTACATCATCACAAAAACACCCAAAGATATATACATTTATTCATCAAGAAAACAGAACAAAAGACCAATATGTATCCAGTTTTTTTCTGCACTTTTTTCCTACACCCAGTATTGAACTTTGAGTCAAAATTGGAAACTCTTAAAGACAGAATTTGAATCGATGTCTTCATGAAAATTGTATCCGTATATCTATAATTTAATCCAAATCAAGAACCATCTCATTTGAATAACTACAGAACAAGTTATGGTTAAATTACAGAAGCATATCCAGTGGAATTGTTACAGCTAACATATTCCATCCACTTTAAACACCATTATCTTTTATCTCTAAACCTTCATCTTAGTTCTTCTCTTTTCAAGAAACTATACTTGCCTTCTCTTTAACTTCCATATGCAATCTAATCCATTCCTAAAACAACCAACGATCCACGTTTTTATCCATCAAAAACAGAACATAATAATATCTATTCATCATTCAATTTTTCTGCACTTCTTTCTACATTCATTAAGGATTCATTCAAACTCTAAAACATCTCTAAATCAATTTATGAATCATTAATCATCATCCATGTAAAAGCAAGATATGAATCTACCACATTCCTCATTCACGTTTTTAGCATGTGTCCATCCTCATTTTAAGATCATTTAACACTTAACTATCATCATAATATGTTTCATTCAACAATTAAAGAAGAGTGATGCTTATACTTACTTGATTTAGCTCCTAATCCTTCAAGAAAACACCAACCCTATCTTGGTTGATAGCTCATGTTTCACGGTGGGAGGTTGGTTTTCTTGTGGGGAATGACAAAGATAAGAAAGTAAGAGTAGCAAGTGAAAGATGAGAGAAAAGTGTTGATAGTTGGGTGAGTGATCGTGGGAGTGAAGAAGAGAAGAAGAAAAGAGATGGAGAAGCCACGAAAATGAGAAAGAAATGAAGAAGAGAGAGTCACAAAGAGGAACCAAGAGTGACATTGTGAAAGACAAAACAAAGAGGGACTTTAAAATTAAAAGAATAGTGATCTAAGACTTGGTCACTTGCCACATGTCATAATCCTATAGGTTCAAACTAGTTCTTTTATTAAACTAATCCAATCAACTCCAATTTCTACTCCAATTGTCCCTAAATTTCAATGAAATAAGTCATTAAATCTCAAAGTGATTTATAAAAATTTTCACTGCCATTGGACTCTTAATTCTACTGCTATTCATCAATTGTCTTGCCACTTGGAGTTTTTCCTAATTCGAAAATACCCAAAATTTTTGAAATTTTCCTAAAATTCTCCAAAAATTCTAAATCACTAAATACACCCTCCAAATCAATTTTCAACAAATAAAAGCCACAATTATCAACAAATTCACATTCACAATTCAATTATAAATTAATTATACCCGAAATGTTTATAAATACGTGTACAATTATTTTCATGTGCAAAAATTCAATATTCAAGAGTATGAGCATGAAATGGATTTTATAATTTCTTACTAATCTCTCATATTTGCTAATCTAGCCTCAACATGGGTCACGGGATGTTACATTCCTCTCCAACTACTTCCTCAAGGCTTTCATTATGATTTGTTGTCTCAATTATTTTTCTCCGCTCAGAATTGTCATATGCTAGTAGTTCCTTATGAGAACGCATATGGAAGAGTTTCCCAGTAGGTAGTCACTTTTTTTCTGAGTTGGGTTTCCAAAGGTAAGACAGTGGAATAATCTTCTTTACCATCTCTCCATTCTTACCTAAACTCATTACCATCAATCTATTAGGTAAGTTAGCAGATTTTGGAATCTTAGTGCAGACTTTAGCATAGCCAACTCTTTCCATATTTGCTGTTTGGGAGTCTATGATTAGTAGTTTGCCTAATGAGCTTCCCACATAGCTCAACCCATCGACAGTCCAAAATTCCATAAGTTATGAAATTATACCCACAGTAGAAGAGTGTCAATCACATCCCTGTCCATTATAAAGCCAGGTCTCCATCTTTGTAAGAATAAAGGTTGATCCCCTATGTGCCATGGACCTTGTTCAATGATGTCCAGCAAAGCACTATCTTGTCCAAATTTGATTAAGAAGGTCCAATCTTCTCTAATCATCACACTTTCTAAGCCCTTGTTACTCCATCTGGCTTTAACCTATGCACCCACCACTGGGAATGTTGGTCTCTTTCTTGAAAAAAAGCTAATCAGGGTAGAAGACCAAATATGAGCACCCACGTCGAGTAGCTCCTTCGAGGGGTAGATGACTCCATCCCTAAATATATATTGGAAATGCTTCAACACTCCTTTATTATGATGATTTATGAATTTCTTCTTCCAAGCTTTAGTGGGTGACAAGGCCCTCTCAGTCACCACAGTGTTGGCATACACATATGGAGTTTGTCCACTTTTGAGGATTTTTGAAGTACAATATCTCTAGATAGCAATGGGAAGTCTTCTTTAAGGCTAGAAGACTCTCCTACTTTCATCCAAGCACACCCACAGCAAGGCCTGTTGAAGGAAAAAATGCCAGGAGAAGGAGACTAGCAGAAGGCGCGCAAGTAGGGAAAACAGGGCGGGAAAAGGAAAGTAACCAAAAAAGTAAGGATTGGAAGGTAAAAGTGTAATAAAGTTAGTGAGAAGGGGGAGAAAAAGTTTTCAATGAGAAGTCCTAACTTTTTAGATTTTGGTTAATTTGATGATTGCTAATTTTTTTACAATATGTAGACTAATATTCCTAAATTGAGCAAGATGTAATAGGATATCACTACAAGAAAACAACACAATTTGCGACATTTAAAAAATGACACAAAATCTCAAAAAAAAGTCACATAATACAATTTACGAAGTTTTAAAAAATGTCACAAAAAACGTCGCGGAATGTGGTGTAAACAAAAGGTTTCTGTTATGTTTCCTATAAAACGTCATGAAAAATATGGACATTACGTGATGTGTTAAAAATCGTCATTGAAAGATTGGTCTTTTCGTGACGTTTTTTTGGAATGTTGCGGAAAGTCACATCTTGTGACGTTTTTTGGAAACGTCACGGAAAGTCTCATTCCGTGACATTTGTTGACGTTCCACAACGTTTTTAGACCTCGCGGAATGTTGTTTTCTGTGACATTTATATAAAAAACATCACAGATAGTATTATTTTTTAATTATTATTTTTCCATGTTTCAAAAATCATTTTAATTAAATAATTTAATAATTTTAATAACTATTTTTTAAAATCTTATTTTTTAATAACTATTCAATATTATTTATGAATTTTATTTATTTAACAATTATTCAATTTTTTTAGTATATCATTAAAAAAGCAATGTACAGTATGTAAGTTCAAATACTTTGTCCTATCTCAATCTCAACTCAAACACAATAACAAAATGTCTCATGTTTACATGAATTGTACTGTAATTTATAATATTGTATATACATCACAACCCTTAATAATTTTGATTGGACAAAAATTCATGTAAGACAAGAGATACATATAACCTAGTTCAAACTTAAAAATTGACTTTTTATATTAACTTTAAAATTCTCTTAAAATCTACATACAACAATGAAGAGAAAACAATAAAGTTTCAATTGCATAATAAGAATTTATTCATCATCGTTGTCGGTGGACTCTTCCAAAACAATCTCACGTTCATTCTCACTACTGCTTGTCTCTAAGTCCTCCAAATCGTCATTCAAACGTTGCTCGGAATTCAATAAAAAATTATTTATTACATCAAGTGCAATATCATTTTGATATAAAAACTCTAAGGAACATTCCTTGACTTCCACTGGAACTTCATCAGACTCCTCAACATCATTTGAACCTTCTTCATTATCATGCAAAGGGATATCATATGCACGTCTAAGTTCACATTCTTGCACAATCCACCAATTTGGACCGAATAACAAATCTTCCACATGAAAGACTTGCTTCGCTTGGTTTCTCAAAATAAATGGGTCATCCTTGAGCCAGAACTTAGTTACGTTGATGCTTTTTACAACACTCAAAAGAACAGAAAACCTACCATCAAATCTTTTACATGACACAAACAAGGGCTGATTACTAAATTTATTTACTCTAAATGAACTTTTAAAGAGAATGACAAGGTCAAAAATTCAACATGATATGGTGGATAGCTTTAAAAAACCTTTAAAATTAGAAGAATGTTTGCTTGCTTTTAAGCACCAGATGCACTTATCTGAAACAAAAACTCGATTTTTGCCTTTTCTAGCTACAACTTCATAAAACAAAAGTGTATGCAAATTATTCCGGAGCAACTAAAAAGATAATTCTCCTCTACTTGCCCCACAGAGACAACACTCCCAAAATAAACAGATAATTAAAAGCTACAAAAGGAAACATAGCTTAAAAACAATTCCTACCTGTACTGCCATGAGAGCCAAAAGGATCAATCCAGTCATGCAAATTTTCTTTAACATTACCATTCCATGCTGCTTTGAAACTAGTAAGCTCATCTTGAGATAACAAACAATTAGTTTTCCCATTAGAGACAATCCCAAAACATATCAACTATCAATGGACATAATAAGCCTTCATCTAAGTTGTGCAGAGTTTGCATGGTATTGACTCTACCCTCTACATTGAGTTTCCTCGTAACTGAATGGCCCTGGGGATGTCATAAAGAATATCTAACCCATTAGAATACTAATATCATTTTTTAAGGTAGCAATATTGTTTATGGTTATGCTCTTCTATTATACTTACTCCCATGATTCACGACCTTACTTGTCCTTTCAGCTGCATGAAGCATAAGTTTCAGTATTAAACAAAAAAATGTGTATGATAGACAGAAAATTAAGATTCACCCACCATCGGAGTCATAATCAGGATGCTCAACTGATGGTTCGTTGCTTGAACCGTCATGCTCTTTATGATTGTTCTTCATGTTCCAAGCGTGTACTCCATTTTCTTCCTCACCATCAGAAGTTACTTCTTCTATAACTATTGCCTTCCGTCGACCATCACATGATTCACCACAATTTGCGGAACTCTGAGGTTGAAACCTACTCGATTCTAGTCCGAAAAGGCGATTAGTGAAAGGATCGTCAAATGGATCCTTGCCTCCAAATAAGCTAGGCATCATACTAAAGCCACTAAAATTACCAAAAGGATTGCCGATACCACACAAATCATTTCTACCTTCTCTTTCCCTTTGCATTTCATATTCTCTATCCCTTTAAACATCACAAATGCACACAGATTATAGAAAAACATTCCTCGCACTAAAAAAGATCGATTGCATACAAAGATTCCAAGTCTTTGTGCGCATGAACATTAAGTTCATGATCGATTCAAACATAATTGCATAAAATTAAGTACAAACACACGAAAATTTGCACTTCGTATATCTTATATCGAAAAAAGTTTCTGATTCCAAGCGATTGGAAAGACTTACCTGAAGAACAGAGTCGATCGCAATTCTACGACCAAAGGGTGTATCTTTAACCAACTGCTTAATATGCAGTCTTGTCAAGTCTGTCATGCAATAAGTAACAATCATAAAACCCTAATGAAATTGATTAAAGAAATAAATCAAACTAATAGTGAAATTCACAAAACGAAAAAGTTAGAGAAAGCGAAAAATAGTTTCTCACGAAGGTCGGGTGTGTCTTTTAGGGTGTCGAGGGTGTTGAAGAGACACTGGAAGGTGGAAATGATGGTGTTGATCTGGAAGATTCCAAAAGCCACAGCCTGCATGGCATCTTGCTTACCGTTGTTCCTCGATGCCCTCAACGGCCAGCTTGCCTCCAGATCTTGAAAGCTTATTTTTCCTCTGAATTAAAATCAATTCAATTCAGTTCCCCACCCTCGAGAGAAAAGGAAAAACTGAATCTACTTTGTTGAGAAAGAGAACCAGAAAGTGGGTGTGTGGGTATCAGGGAAGGAACCGAAACACACTACAAGAAAATCATAAATTAGCGTCAGAAATTTACTGATGGAATACAAAAGACTCTCGGTATATACATCATCAAATTTTATATAGGATAGAAACAATTGTATTCGGTAAAAGTGGTGGGAAGGAATTTTGCGCAAAATCTTCAACGACATATAGTATCGTCGTAACCATTCCCGTCGGTAAAAATTGCAGGAATGCTTTCCGCAATTAAATAGCTTCAGACATTTACCGACAGAAACTATTCTGTCTGTGAGTTTGGATTAGCATTTATTATTTACTGACGGAATAGCATCCTTCGTTAAATTGATATCTAGTTTACCGACGGACAATATATTCCATCGTAAAATTAACCGATAAGGCGTCGCTGTTAAATATTTGATGAATTTAAATACTGACAAAATTTGGTTTCCATCGGTAATTGTCGACTGGTTAATAAATAAAATGATGTCGTTTTATTCTAAACCAAACGACGTCGTTTTGTTCTTTGTCTTTAACCCGACAAATAGCCCCTATTTTCTTCTTCTTCTCTCCTCCGTCGTCGTCGTCTGGTTTTGGGCGATTATCCTTGCTTTCACTATCGTTTTATGAGCGTTTTTTAGCCCATCGTGTGTCGTTTTTCTGTAAGTTCTCTATTGAGTGTATTTTTTCTTCAAAAAATGCAACTTTTATATATAGATCGTGGGTGTTTTGGGTGGTCGGTTTTTATGTGATTATTGTTGTTGTATGTCGTTTTTTGTGTCATTGTTGGTTTATTTGTTGTTTACATGTATTATTGTTGGTAAATAATTAAAAAAATGCATTTGTTTTGTGATTAGCTAGAGATTATACATATTGGCTATGAGGTGTTCTTTAAAATGCCCCTTATGATTGTTGTAATGTTTTGTTGTAATTGTTGTAATAAAAATTTGTTGTAATGTTTAATTTGAAGTATGAATTTGAGAATTTGAGATTGAAGTGTGACTTTGAGATTGAGGATTTGAGATTGAGGAGAAAGGATTTAAGATTGAAGTGTGAATTTGAGATTGAGGAGAAGGGATTTGAGATTGAAGTTTGTATTTGAAGTGTGTATT
>JANZXR010000172.1:6078578-6106382 GCA_027575705.1 Erythroxylum echinodendron
ATTAATTTTATGAGTATCACATAATATAAAAGTATTTATTCAAATATTTAACAAAAATGATTTATCATTAATTATTGAATAATTTTCAAAAAATATAAACACCATGACATTAACTACTACAAAATTTTCATTTAAAAATTAAATTCGTGAAAAGCACAACAAAAATATAATTGAAAGGAAAAGTTCTCTTAGATTTCGTTTCTTATTTTATTTTTATTTTCTTGTTATTTATGAAAATAAAAAATGATTTTGATTTTCTATTTTCATTTTGATCATAACTTAATTTCATTACTTATTGTGTAAATATTTTTCAGTTGCTTAATATTAAGTACTAATGAAAAGTTATGACCTTCATAATTATTTTTTGTAAAATATTTCAAAATTTTTAAAAATAATTTGAAATTTAAATTATTTTGTAAAATTTTATTTATAAAGCATATTTCCAAGATTGAATTCACCTTAAATATATCTTAATAATAGTCCAAAATATTAAAAATAAAATTATTTTTAAACTGGTACTTCTTATTGTTGTTAATAACCAAATAATTTTTTATATTTATAAAATAAAATAAAATATAAAATCACAAAAAGTAAAAAAGTGGAACAAAATATAAGTTTGGAATAGGTAATGCCTTATCATGTAAACTTTTAAATTTGTAATTCTCTAGATTTTAAAATTTGACCATTTTCATTAGAGTAAGCAAACCTACCTTAAACCTTGATAAAAATGGATGAATTATTTTGAAATTCTAATCAAGATAAACTTTTGATAAAACTTTATTTTATTTGTCTCTTTGTTGGTTTTGTTTCCTTCTTTTGTACAATGTTTAAGATAGGACAAAACTAAATTTTAAATAGGTAGAGAGAGAGGGTAGAGAGAGAGAGAGGAGCCCTTAAAACTCAAATGATGCCTTTCAATAGTTTTTCTTTTATTTGATGATTCATTAATATAAACATTAAAAATTATTATTTTATTTAAAATTTATCTCTTTTCAAGTGACTAATAGGATTTAAACACTTAGATAATTAAACCATAAAATATGAGCCACTTAATGAAGTTATCTAATAATCTCCTCCTTGTTCCATGTAACAAATTATAGTTTAATAATATAACATAATACATGTATAATAAAAGCTAAATCCTTTTCTTGGTCAAAATATTAACCACAATTAAGTAAAAACTAGAGGATCATAGTTGTTGAATGTCTTTTAATGTGTCACACTACCTTTTATACAGCACCAAAACTAGTTCAAAACTCAATATGACTTATAATGAGATATATTTTAATGGTTTAACAATAATATCTGTATAAGGTAAATCCTTTTAAGATTCATATAATCATTCATGTATATATCCTTTTAAGATTTATATAGTCTTTCACATATATATACTAAAAATAAATAACATGATACTTAAAAATAAAAAAACTATACACAAACAAGTTCGGAGTGCTAAATATAGAATATACGTAAACAATAATATTTTTGTTTGTCAAATGCCTTTAGCAATAATCCTTTTGTTAATGGATTCATAATTATACGATTGGTGCTAATATGTTCGATTGACATTCTTTATTTCTAAACTTCTTCTTTAACAATAAAGTATTTTATTTCTATATCTTTAATACCCTTTAAGTACTTATCATTTTTAGAAAGAACATTGCTGTAATGTTATCATAATATTTTTCATCGATTTAATTAGCAACACTGTCAATAATTCTAAGTCTCGAAATAAGTTTTTACAACCATAAATTATAAACGGTGACCTCAAACCAAGCCCTAAACTTAGCTTCTATAATGGACGCAACAATAACACATTGCTTCACACTTTTCTACGAAATTTGTCCCCCAACTAAAAAACAAATAGCTAAATATAGATTCTCTCATGTTAACATATTTAATATAATTTGAATATGAGTATCTAATCACCTCAAGAAGATTGAATCTCCTATAAGTTAGCATATGATCATTTATTCCTTATAGTCATTTTAATATTTTCATTACAGGTTGTTAACTTCCCACTATTTAGATTAATAATTACTTTAATATTTACCTATCATTCCAATGGTGAAACTAATTGTTAAGCTAAAAGAGGTTCCAATCGATGTTTTGATAATAATAAAGCATAAGTACTCCTGATAAGTTTATTATTTCTATGAGAAATAATATGAAAATAAGTGTAGTCATAAACTTAAGAAGATACTTTATGAAGATCATAAAAGAAAAAAATGAAACTTACAACTTACAAAGTGAAGATCAGGCCAAGAAGAAAACAGGATTAAGGCTTATTAAGGTAATTTTACATTGTGTATTATTAACTTTGATATCACTTTGTAAATTTGGTGATCTCAAATGCTCACCATGCATAAACATTTCATAGTACTTTATTGTATGAAGCTTTTATTTTTAAGAGAAAAGACTCTTGATCTTTTGAATACTCTTTAAGGAATATTTTGGGAAGTGTTCAAACTATAATTGCAGTAAACAAATTGATTTTAAGCATTTGAAGTTGTTAAAATCATATTTTAAGAGGGCTGATCGACCTATATAAGTTGATGGTCGACCAATCTATGTTAACGCTATCAAATTTGATGCACTGAGAGTTTATAGTAACATTAGTTGATATTGATTAACAAATCTGCCAAATTAGTCGATTAATATGCCCTAATGGTCGAACAATTTTTCAACGGCTAGTGAGCAGGTACTTTTAATGCACACTGGTTGATCAATATGCTAGGTTGGTCAACTGATGTTTTAAAACTAGTTATTATAATGATTAATTTTTTGCTTTAATAGCTAGTAAAGGTCCCTAAATCTTATAAATACATGTTTTGCTCATTGTTTTTAGCATTAAGAAGCATTTGAGTGTCTTTTACACAGTTTTTAAAAGTTTTTTTCATTCGTTTGAGCATTCATTGTATCATTTTATATGAGTGAGTCTCTTTGGAGTTATCAAAGTGAAAAAAGTGAGATATTTTAAGTTATAAGCTTTATTTTGGTATTTTATTATTGTACTTGGTGATGTACCATATGAAATTGAGGTTCCTTTACCCCACAAAGAAAGATTGTAAAAGGCCCCTTTTTTACTGATAAAAAGTTATACAAAGGTTGTTCTTTACCTTGAAAAAAGAATTATAGTGAAATTTCAAGAGGAGTCTTGAGAGTGCATCTAAACAAAGGTTGTTTATTGAACTTCTATAAATCAATTTGTGTTCTTTGTTCCCTATCCTTTTTAAGTTATTATTCAATTTTTAATTAGATTTATGTTAAATAATTTCTTTATTCTTAATTGTCGTTAAATTAAATTTATTAGATAGAAATTATCATTAATTTTGTAATCACCTAATTCACCCTCCCCTCCTTTTGGGTTCCATTACGTACTAACACTAATGTCTAGCCTAGTGTAGGTTAGAGTAAAATTAAACTCCTAAAAATAGATGTATAAGAAATCATTTCCATTCTTACGTGTTCTAATTCATTCTTTGTGCATTTGATTGAGATTAGCTTACACCAGAACCTATTTAGAACCATTATCATGATTCTTTGCAAGAAATTAGAGGTTAATGACTAGGGCAAAGACAAAATTGATGAAGATAGCTTTACAAATATTAATCATAAAGATGCAAGAAAATGAGGCTATTCAAGATGAATATGATGCATTGCTAAGATTGATCACTTTTCTATATGTTGTTATAGATGGAATATGCTTAATACATGAAGAACAAAGCTTGGAGAATGTCTAATAACTTGGCCCACTTGTTTTAAGTTAAATGGAGCCCAATTTGCACTTTAGTTCACTTTTTGTTATTAGTTAGCACGTTTTATTATAATTAGGCTATAACTTAATTATAAAACCTAATTGTGTTAGTATTATTTTATAGTTATTTTCTATTTGCCTATCTGGGTTGAGACGTAGTATGGAGTTATTTTCTAATTTGATTAGGATTTCATAAATTTTTAATCTAATTAGGATTCCTTATGGCATTAAAGATATGAATTGAAATTAGATTCCTAGAGTCCTAGTGAAATTAGTATTAGTGGTTAGTGTTTAAATCCTTGTTACACTCGATAAAGAATGTTCCTTTATGAATCTAGTTTTCTTTTCCTTTTAAGATTCTAGTTCTTAGAGATTTTATGCCTATATAAGGCTATTCTTAGAGATTTTATGCCTATATAAGGCTATCTTATTGATTTAATTTGTGCATCATCCATACAGAAATAAATTTGATAGTTTTCTTTATTTATGTGGGATTTTCCTTTTGGTTCTTTAATAATAACTTAATATAATCTTATTGAAGTTGCTTATCAAAATCCTTGTAGCTTTAGATTTAATCCGTAGGTTTGGCTAGGGTTAAGTTTCCTTGCTTGATTTAAAGACAATCTTACGTTCTAATTCCTTGTGATTTGGGTTTTAGGTAGTTTTCAGCCTAAGGTGCGCATTATTTAGTATCAGAACTTTAATTCTTGAAATCAGGTGCTATCTATCATTTAAGTATTTATTTCTTTTATTCTTATTTATATCGTTTTTCATCTATCTATCCAATTCTTTCTATCCTCGATTTCTGTTTAATTTAACATTCACTTTATGCATTCTTCTTCAATCAAAGTTGTTTAATTCTCTTTTCTTTTATGTTTTTGAGTTAGTTCGCATCATGTATATACATACAACTAAAAAATTAAAAGTAAAAAAACTAAATGTAAAAAATGTGTATCAAAACCTAATTTATAATCCTTTTTCTAGGTTAAAATGAGATTTTTAGTTTTATTTCATCCTTGTTACGTTTCTGTTGGTTTCGTTAACCTATTCTTTATGTCAATTCATCCTTATTATCCTATTATCAAATTTTCTCCTTCAATTTTCGCCAACCAAAGTAATACACCCTATTGTTGCCTGCTATTTTGATAGTACCATTGATAAAGTTCTTCTGAAAGGGCTTCTAGTGCATTTTTTACTTTGATTTTTTACTTTTTCTTTTTTCCTGTTTTTTCCATTTACGTATATAAAATGTGAACTAACTAAAAAACACAAAAGAAAAACGAATGGAATAACTTTGATTGAAGAATGTAGAAAATGAATGCTAAATTAAAAAGAAATTAAGGATAGAAAGGATTGGATAGATAGATGATGAATAAAACAAAGATAGATGATGAATAAAACAATCATAAATAACAAGAAAGGAAGCAGACACTTAAAGGATAAATAGCATATGATTTTAAGAGTCAAAGCTCTGATACAAATAATGTATATCTTAGGCTAAAATCTACCTAAAATCTAAATCATAAGGAATTAGAACCTAGGATCGTTTTTAAATCAAGCAATGAAACTTAAACCTAACCAAACCCACGCATTAAAACCAAAGTTATAAGGATTTTGATCACCACAAGTGCTTTAATAAGACTATATTAAGTTATTATTGAAGAAACAAAAGGAAATTCTCACAAAAATAAAGAAAAGTCTCAAATTGATTTCAATATGGATGATGCTCAAATTACATCAATAAGATAACCTTTTATAGGCATAAAATTCCTAAGAACTAAAATCCTAAAAACAAAATAAAACTAGAGTCCTAAAGGAACATTCTTTATTAAGTGTAACAAGGATTCAAACACTAACCACTAATACTACTTTAACTTAAGACTCTAGGAATCTTATTTCAATTTATATCTTTAATGTCATAAGGATTCTAAATCAGATTAGAAATTTAAGAAATCCTAGTTAAGTTAGAAATTAACTCCATTACAAGTCCCAACCTAGATAGGAAACTAGAAAACAATTATAAAACAATACTAACACAGTTGAGCTTTATATTAAGTAAGTTAAGTAAGTTAAAACATGCTAACTAATGACAAAAAATGAACTAAAGCCCTTAAAAAACATCTTAATTATGGGAATTAGGCTCCATTTAACTTCAAACAAGTAGACCAGGTGAATTAGATTTTTACAAAATTTAAAATTTTTTCCATCTAATTAACTTAATATAGAAGAATAAAGAAATTGCTTAATACAAGCCAACTAAATAAATGAATAATAACTTTAAGAGAGAATGTAAATCAATTTATAGCAGTTCAATAAACAACTTTTGTTTGCGTGAACTCTTAAGACTTTTCTTGGAATTCCACTATAATTCTTCTTTCAAGGTGAAGAACAACCTTTGTACAATTTTTATCAATAAAAGAACCCTTTTATGATCTTTATTCACGGTGTAAGAAACCTCAATTTGACATGTAATATGCCCATGTACAATAATATAATAACTAACTAAAGCTTATAATTTAAAATATCTCACTTTATCACTTTGATAACTCCAAAGAGGCTCACTCACACAAATCACATAATGAATGCTCAAATATTGAAAAAACATTAAAAATGTATGTAAAAGACATTTAAATGCTTCTTAATACTATAACCAATGAGAAAACATGTATTTATAGGGTTTAAGGACCTTCACCAACTATTAGAGCAAAAAATTAATCATTATAATAGCTAGTTTTAAAGCACTGATCTACCAACCAAACATATTGGTTAATGTTAAAAGCATATGTTCATTAATTGTTGAGATATTGTTCAACCATTAGGGCATATTACTAAACTCATATGACACATTTGTCGATCAATATTAACTAATAATACTATAAACTCTCAATGCATCAGATTTGACAACCTTAACATATATTGGTCGACCACTAACCTATATAGGTCGACTAGCCCTCCCAAAATATTATATTAATAGCTTCAAATGCTCCAACGCAATTTATTTAACATAAATATGATTTAAAAATTTCCCAAAATATTCTTTAAAGATTCTTTGAAAGATTAAGAGTCTTTTTTCTTAAAAATAAAATCTTCATTCAATGAAGTACTATGATATGTTTATGTATAATGATCATTTAAGATGATCACATTAACAAACTGAGATTAAAAAGTTAATAATATAAATAAAATGTAAAGTGATCTTGATGAGCCTTGATCTTCTTTTGATCTTGCTTGATCTTCAAATTGTAATTTTCAAGCTCCATTTTTTCTTTTATAACCTTCATAAAGTATCTTCTTTAGTTGACGACTACATTTGTTGTCATATTGTTTCTCATAGAAATAATAAATTTATTTAGTAGTACTTATATTTTGTTCTTATCAAAACACCAATTGAAACTTCTCTTAGTTTAATAATTAGTTTTACTATTGGAATGATTAAAAAATACTAAAATAATTACGAATCGAAAAAATGGGAAGTTGTAAAGAAAGTATTAAGACGACTGGAAGGAATAAAATCCATATGCCCACTTATAGGAGATCCAATCATCTTGAGGTGACTAGATGCTCAAATTCAAATTATATTAGATGTGTTAACACGAAAGAATCCATATTTAGCTATTTGTCTTTTAGTTGGAGGAGAAGTTTCATAGAAAAGTGTAAAGCGGTATGTTATTGTTACATTCATTATAGAAGCTAAGTTTAGGACAAGCTTTGAGGTTACCGCTCATAATTTATAGCTATGGAACTTATTTCGAGACTTCGAATTATCGATAGTATTGCTCAATCATTAAAAAATTATTACGATAATGTTGCGACAATCTTTTTCCCAAAAAAAGACAAGCATTTAAAGGGTATTAAAGATATAGAAATAAAATATCTAATCGTTAAGGAAGAAGTTTAGAAATAAAAAATGTCAATTGATTACATTAGCATCAATCTTATAATTATGAATCCAAAAATAAAAGGATTATTGCTAAAGACATTCAATGAACACGTCAAAAGAATAAGCATTACCGAGTATCATTAAATAAAATATTATTGTTCATATATATTCTATATTTGGCACTTTGAACTCGTTTATGTATTGTTTTTGACATTTGAGTATCATGATATTTATTGTGAGTATATATATGAATGATTATGTGAATCTTGAAAGGATTTATCTTTTATACATACATTACTGTTCAACCATTAAGATATACTTATCATAGATCATATAGAGTTTTGAACTAATTTTGTGATACATAAAAGGTAGTATGTCACATTAAAAGACGTACAACCACTATGATCATCTAGTTTTTACTTAATTGTGATTAATGTTTTGACTAAGACAAGGATTTAGTCTTTAGCATATACATATTATGTTGTATTACTAAACCACAATCATGTTACATGGAACAAGTTCGAGAATGTTAGATAACTTCATTAAGTGGCTCATAGTTTATGGTTTAATCATCTAAGTGTTTAGATCCTATTAGTCACTTGAAAACAGATAAATGTAAAATAAAATAGGTGTTTCTTATTTTATATTTTTGTTTTGTTATTCGTTTTATTTTTAAATAAAATTTTGGGTTATTGTTAAGATATATTTAATATGATTCAATCTTAGAAATATTATTTATAAATAAATTTATAAAATAATTTAAATTTCATAGTATTTTTTAAAATTTTGAAATATTTTACAAAAAAAATTATAAAGGTCATAACTTTGTATTGGTACTTAATATTGGACAACTCAAAAATATTTACTTTATAAGTAACGAAATTAAGTTATCATCAAATGAAAATAGAAAATCAAAATCATCTTTTTTTTTTATGTTCATAAATAACAAGGAACTAAAAATAAAATAATAAACAAAATCTTAGAGAACTTTTCCTTTCACTTATATTTTGAAAATTGATTTTATTTTTTGAATAATTTTTTTTAATTGTAAATGTTATTATAATTATAATTTTAGAAAGTTATTAATAATAACTCTGCTATACAATAATCATTTTTGTTAAATATTTGAATAAGTAAATAATAACTCTGCTATACAATAATCATTTTTGTTAAATATTTGAATAAGTAACCTTATATTATGTGATAGTATTAAATTAATTGTTAATAATAAAAAAATAAAAAATAACTAATTAAATCATTATATAGCAAGCAATACTTTGTTTTTAAGAAATAATTAATTTTAAGTTTATTTTATATTTAAAATGATTATTTATTCTATTTTAATCAATAAATAATAGTAATTACATTTTATATTACTGGTAATAATAATTTTTTGAAATTCTTAATAGTTTAAAAATTTTAAATAAAATGCTCACTTTTTATTTCCTATATAGTATCTATTAATAAATATTACAATAATTTTATCATATTTTATTTAAAATTTTTAACATAAATTACTTAATATTTAAATTTAAAATAATTTTATTTTAAAAATAATTTTTATTCATGTAATATTTTTATTCTTGAAATTTTTTAATTTAGAATATTTTATATATTTTAAATATATTGAAAAATGCATAGTTGAATAATTAAATTATAATAGTCATAAATTTTATTACTAATTAATAATAAATAAATAAATAAATATATAATATAATTAATAACGAAATTATGTTGCAAAAAACAAAAATAGAAAATCAAAAGCCCTTACATAATTTTCTTAACTATGAAAATTTCCAAAAATAAAAACAAATTGTAAGACTATGAATTTATGCATTACTATAATTATTTTTATTCTGGATGCTTGGACTTTATTATATTTGAAGTTTGGAAGTTTTTGATCATTTTCTAGAAATTGTTATGATGTTAAGAGGTTTACAATTGGTTAATCATTAACATAGTGAAGAATAGACTCATTTTGGTTAAGATTAGTGTTTAGACATTTTTGCATTAGTTTTGGAGATTTATTAAGAATATTGATAAACTAAAACTCCATTTGATCTAAGGATGTACGAATATTTCAAAAATTCTAGGTTATTGGTTAACTAAACCAAGCTTTTAAAGGCATAATCGATTTATTCAATCTAAACATTAATTGATCAAATTGGAATTTTAGAGAAATCAGTTGATCGAACTAGTTATGGAACTATTTTTTAAAAGAAAATTCTAAAGACTTAGTCAACGATTTATTAAAAAATAAACATATGAAAGATGAGAGATGAGAGATGAGAGAACATCAACAAAATTATGAAAGGTATAGAAGAAACAAATTCTAAATGGGAAAAATATAATTTTAATTGTTACAGATTAACAATAGTAAAAATTGGGTAACAATTGATCAATTTTTCATAATAAAAGGTTTCTTATAAGAAACAAGTTGTGTATATCAGTTAGGGTTGTTGGAATATGTGCTTTCTTTATTATTGAATTCTTGAACGCCCAATTTATATGATTAATTGCAAGTTAAATAAATTGTTCAATTATAGAGGTATGCTTAATTGTTGTAAAATGGTGTGATTGTTGACATATAATTATGATGCATATCTTATATTTATGCTATTCTGAACGTACCATTTGTACATTTTAAATTATATGTAGGTTTCACATTATATTGGTGTTATATGCAGGTTTCACATCACGTTATGTTATTGTGATTGATGATTGCATTAATTATTGTGTTTCAAGAGATATGTGGTGGAGTCCACTTGGTTGAGGTATATTAATTGGTACTAGATTAAGACATATGATGATTCCTTATTAGAGACGAATTAATCTGGACTAGAATGATGTGAGCACTATTTTCTTGACCAATATGCATTATTTTGGATTAGATTTAAATAATTATAAATTCATTGGTTGAGATGAAGTATCCAATATCTCTCTTAATTAACTATAAGGAATTAGATGGATGTTGTCACACTAATGTGTGTCGATATTGATGTGATATTTTTATGTTAGTGATGCTTATTTCTTATGGACATTACATAAAACATATTAAGAAGTAGGTAGAAAGATTTTCTAGTGCCATGTAAATATGAATTATGAATTTTATATTTTATTCTTACAATTCTTTTATTTACGTTTTTGTTTGGTTGATATAATAAGCTACCTTAGTATATGTAATATTTTAAGCGAGGGTTGAAAGAACAGCAACTAGTTGGATCTTGTAGTATCACAAGTTATTTCCTGATGTGATTAAATGCATTTGTAGATTAAATTTAGTGTTTGATAATTGATGTTGTTTTTATAAAAGTCAACATATCCAGTGCACAAGATTCTCCACTTTGTGAGGGTCTAGGGAGGGTTACAAAGTATTGTTTCCTTAATTCAAATTTGGGACCTTATGGCCACAAAGGAGCAACTTTTACCTGTTACTCTAAAACTTTCCCTCAACTGATGTTATTTTTATGAGATTGTTTAATGTTTAATGTCATAAATATTTATGAAATATTCTTATCTTAATTATTTTTATTAGAATTTTGTGAGTTTAGTACGATAACTCATACCGGCAAATTTCGGCAAAAACTATAGAAAAATTAAATAACCATAAATCTCTGTTTGATTTATCAAACCAAAAGCAACATAGCCATATCTCAGCTTACAGAACACAGCTCCCACATATCTCTCTCTGTTACGTCAGTACGCTTTACAATTCTCCCCCTATCGATTATATGGTATTTACTATCATTCCTGTAGATGATCGACATAACTCAAACTTTCCCTTAGGTAGAACTTTTGTCATTATATCTGATTCATTATCATCTGTATGAATATTCTCAAACTGTAATAGCTTCTTCTTTAATGCCTCTCTGATCTAGTGGTATCTCACATCGATATGCTTTGATCTTGAATGGAATGAGGAATTTTTCCCAAGGTAAATAGTACTCTGACTGTCGTAAAACAGTTGATATCTATTCTGATGAAGACCAAGTTCATCTAAGAACTTATTCATCCATAGGAGCTCCTTGCATGATTCAGTTGCAGCAATAAATTCCGCTTTAGTGGTAGATAAAGCAACACATTTCTACAATTTTGATTACCATGACATGGCTCCCCCTATAAAGATAATTAGGTAACCTGAAATAGACTTTCTTGAGTCAACATCGCTACCCATGTCTAAATCTATGTAACCAACTAACATAGGCTTGGTAGTTCCAAAACATAATCATATTTTGGAAGTACCATGTAGATATATGAGAATCTACTTCATAACATTCCAATGTTCCTTACCAGGATTTGAAAGGAATCTACTCACTACTCTAACTGCATGCGCAATATCTGGCTATGAACATACCATGACGTACATCAAACTTCCAAATGCAGAAGTATAGAGGAATTTCATCATCTCTTCCTTCTTTTCATCCATCGAAGGGCATTGCTTAGTACTCGACCTAAAGTGATTAGCAAGAGGACAGCTAACCGCTTTAGCTTTATCCATGTTAAACCTTTAAAGTATTTTCTTAATGTACTTCTTTTGTAATAACTATAATTTCTTGGTGCCTCTGTCTTTAATAATCATCATGCAAAGAATCTGTTTTACTGGCCCCCAAGTCTTTGATGGCAAAAGACTTGCTTAAGTTTTTCTTTAAATTGTTAATCCTGTTGATATTTTGACCAACAATCAACATAAAGTGAAAGGATAATAAAACCATCACCAGAGAATTTCTGTATAAAAACACAACAATCTGAAGTAGTCTTCTTATAGCCTTGCTCCTCCATAACTGTTTCAAATTTCTTATACCACTATCTTGATGCCTGTTTTAAACCATAAAAGGCTTTTCATCAATCTACACACATAGTCCTCTTTCCCTTTTTCTTGGAAAACCTCTAAATGTTCGATATATATCTCTTCTTCCAAATCTCTACGAAGAAAAGTTGTCTTGACATCCAATTACACGATTTCTAAATCTAGACTTACTGCTAAACCGAGCACTGGACAGATAGATGTCATTTTCACAATTGGCGAAAATATCTCGTCAAAATTAATACCTTTTCTTTGGTTGAATCCTTTAACAACCAATCTAGCTTTGAATCTTGATGAGGATTGTGCTTATCATGCTTAATATTGAACACCCACTTATTTTTAAAAGCTTTTTTACCTTTTGACAACTTCACCATCTCAAAAGTTTTATTCTCATACAAGGACTTCATCTCATCTTGCATGGCTTCAAACAATTTTATCTTATGTTCATCTGTCATAGTCTCATAAAAATTCTCAGTTTCTCCCTCATCAATAAGTAACACATACTAGTCACTAGAGTATCTAGTAGTGGCTTGTCTTACTAGCGTAGGTCTCCTTATTAGAACCTGAGTAGTCTCTAGTGCTAGTGGCTGATTTTGAACATCATCTTCATTTGATTGATTTTAAATGGGAGCATCATCATCAGCTACATTCGACTAGCGATTTTCAATTTTATATCTTTGCACTGTTTTTAGAGGAATTAACTCTATGTCCACCGGGTCACCATTATTTCTTGGAGCATCCTTTTTTACTTTGTCAAGATCTTCAATGTTTTGATCTTCGACAAATATAGCATACAACTCCTGATCAGTTTCTTCTAAACTGGATCATAAAACTAATAGTCGAATTGATTTTCACCATAACCAATATATACACTGGTGAGTCTTGATGTCAAACTTACATCTCTCATCTTCAAGGATATGGACATAAACTTTACAACCAAATACCTTTAGATGATCATAGGAAACATCCTTTCTTGAACATACTTTCTCTGGAACATCAGACTGTAAAGGAATGAATGGTGAGAGATTTAATACATGAACTGTTGTGAATAGAGCCTTACCCCAAAATATCTTAGGCAACTTTGCATATGAGAGTAGGTATCTAACTCTCTCCATCAAAGTCCTGTTCATCCTCTCAGCTAAACCATTCAACTGCGGTTTCTTAAGAGGAGTAATCTGATGTCGAATACCATACTCTTTGCAATAGAAGTTAAATGGTCCAGTGCACTCTCCACCATTGTTTGTTCAAATGCATTTCAAGTTCTTCCCATTTTGTCTTTCAACTGAGGTATGGAATTGCTTGAAAATATCTAGCACTTTTTCTTTAGTCTTCAAGGTGTATACCTACGTATTCCTATAATGGTCATTAATGAAAGTCACAAAGTATTGAGCACTACTTAGTAAATTTGGCATTGGCTCATATAGATCTGACTATACCAAATCCAACACATTCTTTATTCTGAAAGGAGGGAAACTTTTGAAAGCAATGCTATTTTACTTTCTTGTAAAACAATCAACACACTTCTTTAAATGTACCTAGTCAATTCCAAATAATGCACTCTTTTTCACCAAATGAGTCATCCCCTTCTCAGTCATATGGCAGAGTCTTTTGTGCCACAATTCAATTGCACTCTCTTTCTCCATTAGATTCACAACATCATTGGAGACATTTGCCTGCATCACGTACAACTTTGAACACTTCTTACCTGTGGCGATTACCAAGGAGTCTTTTAGTAAGTTTTCATTTGCCGTCTTTGAAAGTGCTGCAAAAACCTTCATCATCAAGTATGCAAATTGAGATCAGATTTAGGCAAAGATTAGGACCATGTCTGACATCTTCAGAGGTAGTCTCATGCTATTGTTTGTCTCTAAGTAAATATCACCTATTCCGATGATTTTGACTAAATCGATATTTCACATTCTAACGATACCAAAATCTCCTTGTCTATATGATAAGAAAAGTTCTTTATGTGATGTGGCGGGATAGTGACACCACTATCATGTATCCAATTAAACTCAAAGGATGCACTATTCACATCATTATCATATAAGAGGATGTGAAAGTCATCAATGGTGGTAGCCGTCGATGTGTGTTCATCATCACTGCTCTCATCTTTCTTGACTTCTTTGCCCTTGTTCTTTTCTTCTTTGAACTTTCGACAGAACCTTTTGCTGTGACTCTTCTTTTTGCAATGATGATACTCAACGTTTGCATATTAATTTGATCTTCCTATGCTCTTATCTCTAAAATTTAGACCTCTAGATTTGCTTCTCCCCCTAGAACTTCTGACTGTGTTGAAGAGGCCGAACTCTGTGATCTCTGTCTCATCTCTTCATTTAGAATTCCACTTTTTAAAGATTCCATATTAACAACATCATGAACTACAGAATTAGTGATTGAAAATTTTAAAGTCTTCCAAGACTCTTTCAAGGAGGTAAGCATGAAAAGGGCAAGCACTTCATTATCGAACTTTATACCCATTCCTAATAATTGATCTACGATCTCCTGAAATTCATTAAAGTGATCAGCCACAAAAGTACCTTTTTGATATTTTATCTGTACTAATTTTATCAGGTAAAATAATTTATTGTTACCGGTTTTTGAGGCATACAACTCCTCGAGCTTCTTCCACAACGTCCGTGTGTGAGTCTTATTGCAGATGTGATTATACACATTATCTTCTACAAATTGCCGAATAAAACAACATATCTGCTCATGTTCAAACGCCCACTCGTCATCCAATTTATTTTCTGATTTTGTTGTGATAAACACTGGTAAATGCATTTTTGTGTTGAACAGAAGATCTTTCATCTTGTTCTTCTATATGTGGTAGTTGGAGCCATTTAGGCTAATCATTTTGCTTATTTTTACCTTCATCTTTGATAAGAATTGCTTTGACACAAAACTGAATCTGGCTCTGATACCACTTGTAAGTAATTAAATCCCACAGGTAAAATAAGCAAGGAAATAACACGCAGAAATTTATCATAGTTCACCTTCTAATTTGGGCTATGTTTACATGTCAAACTTTGAATAAATCTTCTACTAATAAAAATAACAGGCACAGAGAGTAAAAAATGACACAACAAAATAGTAGCGCTCTTACATAAGGTGTTTCCCAAATGTATTATCCATATGATAATTTCCTCACTATTTTGTCACTCATCCTTTAAAAAAACTTTCCTAAAATTACCCTAAAAATTACTCTTTCGTATAAAATAACAGTCTAAAATTTACTCTCAAACTCACCACACATTTGTTATGCACGTATGTTAAGAGAGGTGCAAGGGCTCCACCGTATGACAGTTATGCCAGCTGTTGATTGTCTTGTATGCAAATACAGTTATGCAATATCTTACCGAAAATGACATTTTTCTCGTAGTTTGCGTCGGTACCACCTTGCATGTGAAATCGTACCGAAAATGTCATTTTTCTTGTAGTTTACGTCGGTACCACCTTACATGTGAACGTGTGAGGCCCATATCCGAAACTTGTTACAGTCTTACAGAAACACAATAACGTAAACTTCTGTTCAAATTAATTAGTAGGCACGAGCTTCAATTAAGAAAAAACAGAAGAACGCAATTGTTTTTTCGGATGTTAGAAATCGCGTACCATGTCATCGATACTGAACGCTTCCAATCTAGATTCTCAGCCGTTGGTTCAGTACTTAACGGCTTCAAACAGTCTACCAAACAATTGGCACGGATTGATTCTTAACATGATTAAGCTTTCATCTTAATCAAATAACTAGCAGAGTCTATATATAGAGCAGCATTTCCCTGACCACATCACAAGCACAAAAGGGAAAGAAAGAGTGAGAGACAGCTACAAAGAGACATTATGACAATTGATCAAGTACTTCACATGAATAGCGGAATGGGAGATGCAAGTTATGCCAGAAACTCACTGTTACAGGTCAGGCAGTTCCTAGATGCTTGAAGTCAACTCTCATTTCTTTTACACCAATCTTAAGAAACAGCTCTAGATGCCTACGATGTTACAACATTCTTAAATCAGTGCAAGTTTTATGAACTATTCCTTTTCATGAAACTGATTAAGTTTTCAGTTGGAAATACAATTAATAAAATTTGATTTACTTAGGATATAAGAATACTACTTCAATCTAAAAACTTAACTAATCTAGAAAGCCAAAACCTACTAACGTATTTGTCATGCATGACCAATAGTTGAACGCAATTTTCTTTATGTTGTCCTCATCGTGATTCGTTTGGAATAACAAGAGCAAACTATTGTCGTTCAAATATGTCAAAAACTGTTTAGATTAGAAGCAATTGATGGGTTTTGCTCCTTTTAACATATAGAGAAAGGTGATATCAATGACAAAGCCAATTTATGAAAAGGCCATTACCATTCTGTACTGTAAAATCCTCCCTACAACTCTCGCCATTGCAGACTTAGGATGTTCTTCAGGACCAAACACTCTATTTGCTGTATCCGAATTTATCAAAGTTGTTCAAAAGCTCTGCAAGAGGTTAGGCCATAGAGGACCAGAGTATCAGGTGTTTTTGAACGACCTATCAGGAAATGACTTCAACAGTATTTCCAAGTCCTTGTCAAGCTTCCAAGAAGAACTGAATAAACAAGCAGGAGCAAGAATTGGGCCATGTTTCTTCACTGGGGTTCCTGGCTCTTTCTACGGCAGGCTTTTCCCTAGCAACAGTCTGCATTTTGTCCACTCCTCTTAATCTCATGTGGCTGTCCCAGGTAGCAGTGAACTCTGCTTCGTGTTTGGTTTCTTGAAATTTAGTCTGAAATTAAAACTTTCATCTCGTACATCATCAGGTTCCTGAAGGGCTGGAGGGAAACAAATGGAACATTTATATGGCTAGCACTAGCCCACCAAGTGTGATCAAGGCCTATCACGATCAATTTCAAAAAGACTTCTCGTTGTTTTTGAAGTGTCTTTCGGAGGAAGTGATAGCAGGAGGCAGCATGGTTTTGACAATTGAGGTAAGAAAGAATAAGGATCCATGTAGCAAAGAATGCTGCTACATATGGGAGCTTTTGGCCATGGCTCTCAAAGAAATGGTCCCAGAGGTACTTACACTTTCTAATAACTTTTCTTATGTTTCTTATACATATACGTAATTGATTAAAAACTAAGGTAGCAACAAATATGATAACTATGCAATTCATCATTAAGAAAATAATTTTCATTCTAACTAATACGTGATAATTTAATCATTCTCATTTTTAACATTTTCAAGTGATAAATGAAATAATTAAAATCATTATGATATAAAGTTAATTAATCACGTGAATAGGAGTAAAGCTTAAAAAAATTTCGAATACCACTTCGCACTAATTTTCTGTACATCATTATTACTACCTTTGAACAAATTTAGAGAGCAAGGAGAATTTGTTTTTATTGCTAACCGGTAAGTGACTTTGTCTTGTGTTTCAACAACCTTTTGATGTTGGACACTATTAGCCCTTTCATTACCTTCATAGTTACAACCACCGTTAGTTAATTATAAACTAATTACAGGGAAAGGACTAAGTCTAAGGTATGTATTAAGACCCATCTCTCATGTTTAATTATTACTTTCTACTTTGATGATAAGGAAGCCCTTCATTCAGCCACTACTTTTCAATAACATAAGCGACACCAATTGAACTAGGCTTTAATGTAATCAGAACTATAAACCTCGTGGGTAACGTGTTGATGGGCAAAGAAACGATTGCCAAATAAGGTATGTAAAAGCACTGCCCACAATCGTGGGATACAGAAACTAATCTCCCATTTCCCATGCAAATTTTCTAGTTTTTCTCAGGACAAATTTTTGGGTCAGTTTTGCATAGCCATTTTGATATAGAAACTGAGTTTTTGGGCAATGTGTTATTTTAAACCAATGTTCCTCTATGAATGAACTAAAGTTTATACAATTTGGTTCATTATTCCTAGAGCTATATCCCAAATACTACAGATTGTTCTCATATCATGATAACACACTGTACTCATCTTCGACCCAAATTTCAAAACCTATAGAGACAGAATTCAAATTTGATTCCCTTATTAAAATTGTACCCATATGTCTCTATTTAAATCTAAATTAAAAATCATCCTATTTTGATAACTACAACTCAAGATATGGCCAATGTACAAATGCATGTTTAGTGAAAGCACTCTATCTGACATATTACAATACACTTCATCATTTTCATCCTAGTTCATCTCTTTTGCTTAGTCTATCATTTCTAGCTTATGTCCTCACTATTTCTTTTTCATTCCTACTTCCATTTCAGCTAAATATCATTCACTAACAAATCATGATCTATGTTTGATCATTAACCCAAAAAAGGAACCTATAAATGTACATATTCATCATAACTTTCTGCAAATTTTCAACTTTATTAACACCTTCATTTCATCTCAAGAAAAACTTATGAAATATTGATCATCGTATATGTAAAAACAAGATAAGAACATATCAAAGTTTCCCATTTATGTTTCAGCATACACACCTTACCATTTCATGATCATTTAATTTCTAACTATCATCAAAACATGTTTCACTCAACAAATCATGAAGAATAAAGCTTCAATGTCTCCAAACCACACTTAACCCTAGCTTTCCATGCATCCTTATGGAGGTTGGAGGATTAGGTCTTTAGTGAGAAATGAAGGAGACAACAAAATGATGGCAACAAATGAAGGGTGAGAGTAACCTTCAACGTTGATGATGGTTGGGTGATTATCGTGGAAGTGAAGAAGAGAAGAGATGGAGAAGGTCACGAAGAGAAGAAGAATAGCAAGAATGGGAAACAATTAAGTGGTCTTTCAATTAGAGGAAATAAAATCATGGATTAAGACATGGTATGGCAAGTGCCACTTGTCACTTGCCAAATGTCCATTTTCTATGGTGCTCACTTGGTCCTCTTTAACAATCAGTCTATTTGTCTCCAATTTCTACTCCAATTGTCTCCCAATTTTCAATGACATATTTCATTAAATCCATATGTCATTTATCAAAATTTCCACTGCCATTTAATACTTATTTCTACTACCATTTATCAAATGTCTTGTCACTTGGCATTTTTTCTGGTCCAAAATTACTCAAAATTTTAGACAAGCATTCAAATCTAGAAATTTAGGGATATTATAGGAATGAAAGTGAACCTATGACGGATAAAGTGATACAATTAAGATGAATGATGAGTATTAAGTAAAGATGAATGATAAATTGGATGTTTTGTGACCTTATTATGCTAGAATAACCTTAGTAGATGATTGAATGATGAACTAAAAATAATCTTGTACAAATAAGGTGATAACCTAAGTTCAAATTGGACATATATGAGTTATAAAGTGTGAATGAAAGAAGAAAGTGCAGGGCATGACCACGGTCCTCACCCCACGATCGTGGCCTGGCCAAAATATGGTTCTATCACGATTGTGGTAGGACCACCATAATCGTGGCCAACCTCAGAAGTTTCTATCACAATCGTGGCAGGGACACCATGATCGTGACAGAGATACCATGATCATGGGCAAACCTATGGAGTAAAAGGGTTATCTTTTGAGTGTTGTTTCAAAATATTGTTATGGTGTAGTTAGGCTTGAATAAGATCTCAAATGACCATACATGATGATGAATTAGGTGATTAAAGCGAGTAACATGTTTTAGGTAGTAAAGAATGATTGATAGATGATGTTAAATGATTATGAGAGGTGAATTAAGGAAATGTACCTAGGAATTGTCATTGAGTATGCATTATTTATAACACATATACATATGTGGATAAATGAGTACTTATATGATTGTGCAAAGTTATAATATGTGTAAAGGTATGTTGCCTGATATAGAAGAGCAAGTAGAGCAACCACTTCCAGACGTTACTGGGACCTCAAGGCAATAAGTTATCTGGAGAAAATTGTGAGTCGACCTAAATGGTCTCCTCTTAATTAATTGTTTTGTTTAAGCATCTGTATTGAATTATTATATAATATGAATGTATTGATTCTGGACATTGAATGTACAAGGCGTTTGATGCATGAAAATCATTAGAAGTGCTCATTGTATGTGAATTTGACTAAATAAGTGATTCTCAACATTATTGTTGAATGCCAGACATCGATCCGATGAAAAATGTGAATGTGAATGTGGAAAATTTGAGCACAAGTGATTGAATGAATATATGTGAATGTGATGCATTTTATTACATGAATGCATAAACAAATAAAGGCTATTATGACTGGAGTAGCCATTGAAAAAGAGCTTAAAGCTCAGAAAGTGATTAAGAGCCAAAGGCTCACTATGTATAATGAGCCCTGTATCCCCAACGGGTAAGGGACAGTTATTAATGAGATCGGTATCCACAATGGATACGAAACAGTTATAGGCAATACGTCACAACAATAATAATTGAAAGTGAGTCTTATGAGCATTGCATATATAATTGATATGTATGTTTTAAATGATCGAAATGAACTGTTTGACTGTTCTTAATGTGAACTGTGAAATGGTGTATTATATGCCGACATTAACTGTATATGAATTTGAAGCATGAACTATATGTGCTATATGATATGAGTGAATCATCGAGGATGGTCTGCTCGCTGAGTTCGTAAAACTCACCTCAAAATTGCAACATATTTTTTAGGCTCAGAGAAGATACCCAGTTAGATAAACTGGAATATAGCCGCTGAAATCGAATAAGAGATAGAGATCAAGATCAGTTGACACCTGCATATATCTACAGTCTCTTTTGTATTTTAAAATGTATTTCACAAATATTATATAATGTTTATGTGAATTATAAAGTGTAATGACATTATGACTTAAAGCATTTGATAAATGAAATGATTAAATTAAGGATCTATTTGGACTCGATGTGTGAATAAATGATTTGGGCAATGTTTTTTATTTGTTTAAACATATTTAATACATGTGATATGAGAGAAAAATTTGTATTGAGTCTGACTGACCGTCCTAATGCACCAACTTTGTTGAGTGTATTTTCAAATACCATCAGTATGTTTGGAGATATGCACTATGAGAGTAAGGTGCTACAATAATAGCTAGCTATGAACCTTATACACATTATTGTCTTTATCTCTTCATATGATTTAATAAGTCTCTCATAATTCCTATATTCATTAATCACTAATTGACCTACCAATTACAAGTATATTCTGTAAACTCAAATGTTGCTAGTTTAACCTTCTTTTCATCGAAGTAATTATGATAATAAAAAATTTGTTATACCTTCCTCGTCCACTCCAAATATAGTTCAGGATCATTCTTCCCTTGAAAGGTAGGGATTTTCATTTTAACATTTTCTAAATTGTTATCCTGTTTTGAACAACACTTTTCCCTTGCTAGAAATAATCTTATCATAATCAGAATCATCCTTTTCTTCCTTCTCAAATAGGTATTTCTTAGAGAATTTAGGTTTTAATAGAGACTCTAAACTATCAATCTTATATTTAGAACCTTAAATTGGTCCTTGGTAGACTTCATGAACAACTTGAGATTCAAGTCTGCATTATCTCTACCACTACTCATGTTTAAATTTGCAAACAAAATGTTAGTAAAAAAGATTGGTTTTCCTCATAACTCCCTTACATGTTTACACTCAAGATTAGGTCACTTAATTACTCGTGTTTTGCTTAATTTTGGTTTTTCTTGATGATTTTCTTACCATTCTTACTTTTTGTCTCTCAATTTCCCCTTATAATAAATTTAGACATTTATTGCATTAAAAAAAAGGGCCACAAGTAGATGAATCACAAATGTTGCAATGAATTATCACTCATACATTCAAATATTTACTAAGGTAAAAATGCATTAAAAAAGTCAGAGACATTACTTTTAAACTATCACTCATATCTCAAAAGTCAGAACTGTGAAAATCTTTTGCTGCTAATTTTTGAGTTGAATATTTTAGATTCATATGTTGATGGAAATAAAAAAGTTGAGTGTAAGAAATACACCCAAATACTTCAAAAGAACACAAGAATTTTACAGTAATTTGAAAGTTAACACACACCCAAATACTTCAAAATAACACAAGAAAATAACGGTAATTTGAAAGTTAACGTTAACTTTGAACATAGAAACTACAAAAGAGTCAAAAGGTTCTGTTAACATTAAATGAGATTTAAAAAAATTTCTCAAAGAAAAACATTAAATGAGATTGATAGAATGTTAAAGAGATTGATAGTGGGCCCAACGGCAAGAGTTGCCAAAATGTTGAAAAGAGATTGAGAGTGTCGCACAATAAGTAAGATGCCAAAAAATTTGTATATTCCACTTCTCTATGACAACTATTCAAATAATTGCAATTATGAAACTGCAGGAATAAGATTGAGAGGGGCTTTGTTGAGGATAGGCCCTGGGTAGGCGCCCTACTTACCCGTACCTAAGGTCGGGACTGCCAGTAACCCATTTCCAATAGTCAGCCTTGCCTTCCTTGAAGTTAAACATCTTCTTGAAGTAATCCTTAAATGCACATTTGAGGGCCTAGGTAGAAAAATATCTGATAACGTTTGCAATACTGACTCTCCAAAGAGCAATTACACCCTCATCCTTGATGGTCCTAAAAAAGCAGACTGACATACCTTTGTATGGTTTAAATAGCTAACTAGCTTTGATCATCGCATTTTGATTTTGAATCAAGAGTTTAACACGCTCAACTAGGACATCAGCTGTCTAGGAAACAACAGATGAGAGTCCTCTCATAAGAAAATCCACCATAAAATTACCTTTACCTTTCTCATATGGTGCTTGCACCAATATTGGTGTGAGAGATGACATAAGCATCAAGTCATTTCCCTGACATGAAAAGCTAAAAGGGCTTTTAATTTCATTAGCATTTTTCTCAATTACACAATTGGTTAGAGAAGACTGGCCGTGAATCTTTGACTGCAGGGTAACTAGCATAGTTGCTCCTAGTTCCACTCCTTGTTGCTACATGAAATGTGTCATCGTAGTTTTAAATTGCAGCAAGTCATTCTCTATTTTTTCTACTCTGTTTAGAGATGCCAAAAACATATTCTCGTTCTTACTTTGTAATTCCAGAAACATTTTCTCGTTATTGATTTGTGCTTCCATCAAGTTTTCATGTTTTCTTTAATTCCACGCAGAATCGACTTTTCTGGTACCATTTGCTATGAATAAAAATGAAGAACATAAGAGAGAAGAAGAGAGAAGAGTCCAAAGGAAGATAGAAGGCAGAGAGCTTTAGAGAGAGAGGAGAGATACACAACTAATTCATCTTCATTCCTCTTAATGAAATGGTTACAAGTATTGTTATACTATCCACCTATGCTAGTATAGTTGTATAATGGCTATTGGTACTGTTGTCACCTGTAACCAAATTAAAAAAGAAACCAACTTCCGTCAATACAAATTAATTTAGTAGTGAAAAGTAGGGAACGTTCCCACGAGGAATCTTTAACGGCAAAGTTTTTACGAGTTTAAAACTAAAACAAAGTAAAAAGGGGGGTTTGGTTCACGTAATTTAAGAAATTAGAAATAACAAAACTGAAATTAAATGAAAATATTCAAATCTGGAAAATTCAGTAACAAACCTTAGTTTCGGGTCACCGATGTTATCACACTAATATGGATCCTTGATATAAAATTCAATTCATCAATAAACATTCATTGGGTGATGTTTTCTCTTAAGTGTAAATGAGTAGAAATATGTATTTTGAACATTATTATCACTCAATAACCTAGATATGATCGTAATTTCAATTAAGTAATATCTTTAAGAACTAAGAAACCAATGAACAAGATAATACATGTATGACATGCATCCAATCAAGATGAGTTTCTTCTTAGAATTTCCAACTCTAACGTAAAGATGGTTATTCTAATCGCTACTTGCGATTAGCAAAATTGAACGTCATATCTTACTAATTTAGCTATTAAACGAATCAATTCCTAGTTGCATACCTAGAAATCAATCAATTCAATTGTGAAAGATAATTCTGAAGGCACTCAATATTCATCAACAAAACAAACTTTGTTGAAACATCCCACACATGAAAGATAATAACATGGTTTCCCTCAACCAAGAAAAGAGATTTAGTTACTCGTAACTGAAATAGAAATCAATAAATAAATAGCCAAATGTAAAGTCTCCATCCCTGCTCTTTTCTTAGAAAATCTGAAAACTCCTAGAGAAAATACTGTAGAAAATGAAAAACCTAACTAAGGCTGATAAAAAAAACAGAAGAAGACTGCCAAAAATGTAAAACTATCCTAATGCTATGACTTACGAAAAACAACCAAAAAACTCTACAGAAAAAGTCAAACTACTCCTAAAATATGTTGCGTGAATAGTACACGTGAATATCTTTTTATGCTTTTTCGATTTCGTCTCTTCTCTCCTCGTGATCTTCAATAGATAATCCTTATCCTCACTTCAAGTTGCAGATCTCCATTGATAAGATAGCAATATGATCTTTAAAGATTATGAAAATATCATATTTGAATTTGAAAATAGATTCTGCAGATTGTTTCAGTCGTTACACGTGCCCACGCTTAGTCAATGAATTTTTTGCCAGACTAGAATTTCGAATTATCTTCACTTTCCTTGCATCCTTTTAAGTCAATTTCATCTCCCAAGTGTTGAAAATCATCTGAAACAATTAAGAAACAAATCCATCAATTTTAAATAATAATTTCAACACGTAAGATAGATTTATGTACCAAATGAGTGCAAAATGACAACTTAACAGTTATATTATTTTTATACGTAACATCAACATTCACAAATAGTCTTACGTTGTACTAAGTTGCATCAACTTAATTTAGTAGGACTTTAAGTCAAATTCTTAACATGCTTTAGAAGATAAAAACTAATAAACTATACATGAAAAGACGTGTTTCTTCATATATACAAGCATATTATAAGTGTTTTTAAGTAACTAAATAACCAACAATCAAGTTTTCTCACAATAATGTTAGCTAATTTTCATTGAACACCTTACAAGCATTAGTGATGGACATTTTGGATCATAAATAAACATCAATATGGGATATAATAGAATAAAGGACTCCATTTATGCGTAATAAATTCTTACAACTTCTTATGAGAGCTTACAATGGGTTATGTCTAACACATTAAATCCTATTTATAAGCAAATTTTTTTGAGTTTGGTTAGTAGGATATTACCATAACTTTTAAATTACAATTACTTATAACTTCTCCTACGTATAACATAAATAATAATAACCAATAAATAACAAAAGATAGGGAAATCGGTTGCCCAAATATAAATGTGTCCTATTTACTAAGTGTTAAGTGCTTGACTTATGATTCAAGCTTATAGTCCATATTTTTCCAGTGTCCAGTGATAATTTGTCAATGCTTTATATCAATGCTACCTTAAGGTGTTAAATTATCAGTAAACAACATAAACGATAAGCTTTCACCGAAATGAACAACTTGTGCATCTCCCAAATTACTAAGAATTTAGTCAATATTTTGGACAATCTTGTTTTTACCATTTTCTTACAAAATCATGCTACCCTTGTCTCAAAAGATTTGTAAAATTATGGCATTGTTTATCTTGTCAAAAAGAGGGTCTTATAATTTAGAGTAACCAAAACTTGCTCTTCATAATTTTGATTAGATGTTAAATATTTAGCATCTTTTTGGTTTTATGATTACAAGTATAATGATGAGAATACCATCTCATTTGTTACATTGAACAAGGTTAGTGGATTTCTGGTGGTTGGTTCAGAACCACCCTTTAAGGTGAAGGGGTTATGGTGGATAAAAGATTCCATAGTTTGTGATTGATGAGTATTACGACATGGAACTTTATGAATGGAAGAAGGTGGACATTAGTGATGAAGTACAGAAGGAACGTGTCAATCAGATGATTGAAGATCATGATCCATTTAAAGGAGAGGCTCTGTTGGATGCCAAGTGCTTCAAGTGATGAGGTTTCTACATAAATCTGAGGTCCCTGCGATGTATCTTCTTTACTGTTTATGGCTTTGAACTTGGAACAAATAGATTCTCACTAAGTTGCAGTAAGTCTTCTATTTGGTTTCGGATACTTATGGTGGTCAAATCCATGTCTCTGAGGTTTTCTCCGCCATGGAAGGTACGTGCTTCTCACTTGGTAAGTTACAGGTTTAGTCATTTACATTTTAGGAATATTTCATTATTCGTACAATAAAGCTAACGTTTACATTAAATATGGATGCTGACAGTCTCGGCTCTGGTCGAAACTTTAGATTATATTTTTTTTAGTTTTTGTTCTGTGTTTTACTTTTCATAATGTTTGGAATCGAAGGGGATGAATACTATCCAAGGCTGTGGAATCTCATAAAGGTGACAGGCAGATGACTGCTTCTCATACTGTCTGAGGCCAAGTGGGAATTGAGACTGCCTGAGTTGAGTTATGGAAGAGCAGTTCTTGAGACCATCAAACAGAGACAGGGTGGACTAGCTTGACGATAAGGTACCAAAGATTAAGAGTATTACATTCACAAAACAACACGCCTTACTAGACCTAACAGATCTCAGTATCCTTCGGTAAGTCTTCGTACTACCGCCTCATACGTGCTACTTTGCCTGAGTTTTCATTGTTTTTTTCTTGCTGTTTTGGACCCAATATCAAATCTAACGTGTTTCTGTCACTAAAGCCACTGTCACTCACAGAAAGTGACTTTTCCACGATCACCGATCCAGGCTTGTGTTTTACCCATTCTCCAAGTGCACTATGTGGTCTTTGTATATACTTTTGGTTGAGATTAGCTATTTTTCTTTATATTAGTGGTTGTTATAGTATCTTTAGCACGTCGTCTTTGTGGTATGATGCTTGTGGTTTAGATTTTTGTTAAGGTTGCAACTAATCTGCAAACTTGAACTGGATGTTTTGCTTGACTGAACTAGATAGCTTGGGAACGTTGTATAGGATGATATATCTGGTACTGCCTTAGTTTATTCGCTCATGCCGTATCACCACTACCAATTTTGAGCCACCTGACAACTCTGTTGATGTAAAACACCATCAGTATTTTCTACTTCCCATTACTACCCCGCCTATCGACTCTTACGCGACTTCCTTTATAAGACAAGGCTTTTACTTTCTTCGTTAACGAGTTTTAACCATCATCCTTCCGAAATTTTTACTCTTTAAAAACTCTCTTTTTACCGGTTCAGAATCCCTTGCTCCTGCCACTTCAGTAATCTCTTATAGATTTCTCAGTTAGCTCTTCAATCTTGACAAAAACGTTGATTTCCTTTGTTTCTAAAGGTGCTTCCACTTAGACCACGTTAGTGTCTTGCGCTGGTTTCAACAGTTTTTTAATTATTATTATTATTATATTTATTTTAGTTATTGTATTTGTATTTGTATTTGTATTT
>JANZXR010000172.1:6113196-6123770 GCA_027575705.1 Erythroxylum echinodendron
TGGACCACTTGGCATGTGTAGCTTGTCAGGTTGATGTGTAAGGCATGGAACTCCATTGCGAAGGCTGGTTGTATCAACTATCTAATGTCTTTGATGCATAATAGATCACATGAGGGTCACGACCTACCCTCTGCTCAAGAACTGCTCCTACAGTGTAGATACTGGCATCACATATCAGCTCGAAAGGGAGGTTCCAATCCGGTGGTTTGATGATAGGTGCAGTAACCAGCTTTTTCTTCAAAATATCAAATGCCTTTTTGCAGTCTTCATTGAATTCAAATGGCATATCTTTCTTCAGAAGGTTGCTCATTGGATGGGCTATCTTCAAAAATTCTTTGATAAATTGCCTGTAAAAACCTGCATGACCAAGAAAGGAGCATACTTCCAGTACATTTGCGGGGTAAGGCATCAAGCTAATTACATCAAATTTTGATCTATCCACTTCAATGCCCCTAGCTAAAACTATATGTCCTAATATGATGCCTTGATTAACCATGAAATGACAATTTTCATAATTAAGCATAAGATTTTTTTCAATGCATCTTTCTAACACTTTCCTCAAATTTTCCAAACAAGATGTAAAGGAATCTCCGTACACAGTAAAGCAATCCATGAAAACTTCAATAATTTCCTCTGCATAGTCAGAAAAGATACTTACCATACATCTCTGAAATGTCGTCGGAGTGTTACAAAGACCAAATTACATGCGTTTGTAAGCGAAAGTGCCAAACGGATAAGTAAACGTCATCTTTTCCTGATCTTCAGGTGCTACATGAATTTGGTGAAAGCCTGAATAAATGTCTAAATAACAATAATGAGAGCTACCTGCAAGTTTCTCAAGCATCTGATCAATAAACGGTAAAGGAAAATGATCTTTACGGGTAGCAGCATTTAATTTTCTATAATTAATACATCCATGCCACCCATTTTGAACTCTAGTGGGTATTAATTCACCTTTTTCATTTTCAACAACAGTAATGCCAGTTTTTTAAGAACTACCTGTTTGGACTTACCCACTTGCTATCTGAAATAGCATAGATCACATCTGCAGCCAATAATTTCAGTATCTCTTTTTCTACAACCTCCATCATTGTTGGATTCAATCGTCGCTGAGGTTGCCTGCTGGGTTTGCAGTCATCCTTCAACAAAATTCAGTGCATGCAGATGGTAGGGCTGATTCCGTTGATATCTGCAATCGACCATCGAATAGCTTCCTTATTCTCCCTGAGCACACGGATAAGCTTCTCCTCCTTTAAATCTCTCAACTGATTGGAAACAATCACAGGTAATGTTTCGTCCTCCCCTAAGAAGACATACTTGAGGTGCGCAGGCAATGCTTTAAGCTCCAATGTCGGCGGATGAAGAATGGAGGGGAGTAATTTGTTGCTGTCAATCTTCAGTGGCTACTATAACATACCAAACCCAACCTGTAATGCCTGCAAATCATGTACAATAAGGACCATACCTCTCAGAACTAACCATTCAGTTTTGATTTCTGATAGCTTCATAGGAGTAATGTTATCAGTTATCGCAGCCTACAAAAAATCATTAACACACAACTCAAAAACTTTCTCGGTCAAGGGGTTAATACAATCAACAGCAAAAGCTGTACAATAATCAACAGGATGCTTAATGGTATTATTAATATTGAATGTAACTTTGGCACTATCAAACTCTATAGTTAAAGTCCCCCCGTGAACATCAATTTTTGTCTTAGAAGTGCTCAAAAATGGGCCTCCTAACAATATCATCCTAGATGCAAGTGACCCCTCATCCTCCATTCTTATCACATAAAAATTTGCAGGAAATACTAGATCATCTACCTACACTAAAACATCCTCCAACAATCCCTCAGGGTACCTAGTGGTGCGATTAGCTAGTGTTAAAATCATACCATCTTGCTTTAGCGGACCAACATTCAATATAGGATAAATAGATAATGGCATAAGTTTTATAGAAGCCCCTAAATCTAACATAGCCCATTCTATACCAACATTGCCAATTTTACAAGGAATGGTAAACATACCTGCGTCCTTTTCCTTTATTGGTAACTTGCCCTGTAATACTGCTGAGATGTTCTCACTCATCACCACACGTTGATTGCCTCTCATCTTGGTCATGCTAGTAGCCAAGTCCTTCAGAAATGTGCAGTACTTTGGTGTTTGTCTAAGCAGCGTGACCAAAAGGAAGTTGATTTCCGCTTTCTCAAAAATCTTTAAAGCCTCCTCATCATTCTGTATTTTCTTCTTCTTGGCCAACCTGTGTGGAAATGGTGGCCTTTCTGGATTGGCTGTTACTATTTCCTCAATTTTATCTTCTTTTTCTGGCTCTATAATTTCGACATGGTCATGTTGAAGTTTCTGCGATCCTCCAGCACTTTCAATTTCTTTTCCACTAAGCAAGGTAATGGCACTGATATTCTGCCTAGGATTGATAGTAGGTTGCGAGGGAAATTTCCCTTGATTCTGTGCAGCAGCCAGTTGTCTAATTTTCTCCCTCAACTTTTGAAAATTTTTATTAGTCTGAGCTTAAAATTTGGCTGAATCAGTCTGAAACTGAACCAAACTCTACATTTGTGTATTGGTCATCAATTGAGCCATAGTCAACTGTGATATAAGATCCTTCAGGGTTAAAATTCGATTACCATAATTAGGCCCAAGATACTGCTGTTGCTGCTACTGCTGAGGCTGACATTGCTGACTACTTTGACCTTGCTGCCTATTCCCATATCTCAGATTGGGATAATCTCTCCATCCTGAATTGTAAGTATTAGAATAAGGATCATATTTTCTCTAAGGCTGGTAATTATCATTGATTGCATTGACGTCAGCTTCCACAGTATCATCTTACAGAATCGAGCAAGCATCAGTAAAATGACCTTGAAATCTACAAATACGACAAATAGGGACTTGTGGTCCCTTGGTTACGGCATTTGCATTGACACTATTGGCATTGGAAGAATTAATAACTTGTCTTTCCAATAATTCAGCAATCTTTTCAAGTCTACTTTCGAGTTTAAAACCACTTACCTCATGGACACCGTGAGTGTGTGTCTCTGAACGATACCCGAACTGCTAAACATTTGCGGCCATTGTTGCAATTAAGTTGGCCTCCTGAGGCGTCTTGTTCACTATGGCTCTCCCACTAGCAGCATCAAAGATCTTCCTATCATTTAGTAGCATCCCATCATAGAAGTACTGAATAAGGAGCTGCTCTGTAATTCTATGCTGAGGATAACTTGCTCTTGAATCTCTCATAATATTCATACATGTTTTCTGTATCTCTTTGTCTGATGCCACAAATATCTCTATGCAAACTAGCAGCTCTGGATGCTGGGAAGTATTTTTATAAAAATAACCGCGCCATATTAGTCCATGTATCCACTGTCTCAGGCGAAAGATAATACAACCAGTCTCTAGCTGCGCCCTCTATAAAAAAAGGGAAAGCACGCAGTTTCAATTGATCCTCTGTGATGCCTCTCGGTTTGAATCCAGAACATACCATATGAAAGTCCTTGAGATGTCTGTTCGAGTCGTCAGAAGGTAACCTATGAAATTTCGATAAGGCCTGAATCAACCCAGCCTTTAACTCAAACCCATCATCTACAGCCCTATAATATATACATAGAGGTTGATCCTCTACTAGTGGTGCAAGCATATCCCTCAGAGCTGCAGAAGCTCGACTTCTGGCTAGTTGTGTAGGTGGAATAGGTTGCTAATCTACCATCGCTGCTTCTTCAAAATCTTCCAATAACTCGATCTCATAGACAAGCGAATTCTCAGTTTGGTCAGGCAAGACTTGCGCAGACGTAGAAGCTTGTCTCTTACACAATTTAGTAGCTTTTCTGAGTCATTTTGTAGTCTTCTCTATCTCCGAATCAAACAATAAATCACCTGCAGAAACACAATTCCATATGCAAACAACTAAAAAAATTGATTAGCAACACAAACAAACAAAAACTTAAACACTAGTCCCCGACAACGGCGCCAAAATTTGATGGCGTGTCAAACCAGCAAAAATAAATTCCTACTTTAGAACATTTTAGCGAGTAAAGTGGTGAATAGGGTCGAACCACAGAGACCAATGCAGTAATTGTTTATTTATGTGAAATCAATAAAAATAAATAAATAAATAAAATAAAAAGAATTGATTTGGGGATGATTAATTTTATAACACGAAATCACACAAAAAGAAATTAAAAATAAAGATTGAAAACAATATAAAGAAAAGACTAGCCAAGGTACTCCTCCGTTCGATACTGTAATTTGATTATAGACTCAAAAATATAAATTCCATTCATTCTTATGGACAAAGTTATAGCAGACAGTGAACAACACATATCAACCAATCCATTCGTAATTAATTGATAACCCCGAGTAAAGCTCAGCAGATTATTACCCTAACCAATTAGACAATTCCCGAGTAAAGCTCTGCAAAATATAATCTATGGCAGCAATAGGCTCTAATGGACCTTTATCTTAGTCAACAGAATCGAAAAAGTCGCAATCTATTTAGACTAAATTATTTAATCTAATTAACTTCTTAATTGAAATTAATTCGCCACTTCAATAGACAACAATCACGGATTAACTAATCTATTTGGCAATTTATTACCAAGTCAACCAATTAATAGGCCTTATTAATCAACAAACCCAACAATAACAAATCGATTAAAGCACAGAGATTAAACAAACATAAAAGACAAACGAAAACAATTAAATCAAAGGAGTCTCATGAACTACATAAATCAAACGTAAGGTACCTTGTTTAGATTAAAAGGTTAGCCATGCATAGCAATATTAAAAGATAATGTTGTTGGAGAATTGTTGTTGTCTTCTTTCCATCCACTAAAAACTACTGTCTTCGTCCCACTATTCTAAATCTAATTGTCAAAATCATATTTTCTCCAAGTGTTGCCATCGTTTTTAGGGGAGTCCCCAAGCTAATTCTCAAACGTTCCTTTTTCTCCTCCTAAAATGTTGCTGCTGTCCTCTTCCCCAAAAGTTAGGCTAAAGATGGTCCTCCTTCCAAATGTCATCGTTGTCCCCTAAAAGTCTCTCAATATCAGTCCAATTTTGTCTAGGTTTTTCTTTCTTTCAATAAATGAAGTGGGCCTCCCTAATGGTCTAGATTTTTCTCTTTTCAATAAACAAAGTGGGGGCCAATTAAATATCAAAATAATGCTCCAATAAGCTACAAAATAACTTGACTTAGTCCAGAAAAAGGACTGTGTCATAGGCCCAAATCCCATAGTGATTAACTCAAAATTCGCAGGTAACAATCTGCCAACATCGCGTCACCTTCAACATGGTCATGTTGAAATCCTCTCCAGTTCTAGATTAGGCAAATTCACTCCAAATCGCATCACTTTGGTATTTCATCACCTAGAACATACAAAGACACGAATTACCATAGAAACACAAGCAAAACATCACATAAGCCTATCAAAAGAACATAAAACACACGCAATTAATATGCACAAAATGCAAGTTATCAGTAATAAATCCATACACAATTTCAAAAGGAGGATATGAGGTAGTAAAATGAACTGACCTGTTATTTACAAGTGTCTTATTAACTATTTTTATTTGTCCATTTGTTTAAGAATATGAAACTGTAGAAAATAAGAGTTTAGTTCCTAACTTATTCTATGAAATACATTAAAAATGACCTAGGAACTTAACATCTCTATCACTTACTATTATTCTAGGCAATGCATGCCAACATATTATATCCTTAAAAAGTAAATCAATAATATGTGTCACATCATTGGTTTTACAACATGCAAAGAAATGTGATATCATACTAAACTTATCAATAAAAATAAATGTATTATCTTTATCACTTTGAGTCTTAAGCAAACCTAATACAAAATCTATAGATATGTTAATCTAAGGATGATTAGATATAAGCAAACGTGTATACTAACTATGCATCATTAATAAGGATGGCAATAGGCGAGGCTACCCAGCCTGTAGCTAGGTTCCCAACCTGACAGGCCACCGACAGGTTGGGTTGGCCTTAAATGATTTATTAATTTTTAAAACATTTAAAAAATGCATCTTTTTGGAAAAATGATGTCGTTTTGTCTCTTTTAGACAGACCGAGCCTCGATTAGGCAAAGAAATCTTAGCTCGTGGCCTGTTGACTTTGGGTTATGTTGGTTTTCCATCCCTAATCATTAATTCATATTTTGCTTGCTTATATGTTATACATTTACCATAAATAGATTACACATCTTGTTTCATGTTAGAATAATAAAAATGTTCGTACAGTGTATCTAAAATATTTTAGAGACCAAAATGTCCCATTAAGTTACCTTTATAAGTCTCTCTTACTAATAATCATGCAAAGAACATACAGGCATATATAATTTGTCTTTATTAAACAAAAATTCATTATGCATATAATACTCACCATATACACATTTAAAACATGCATTTCATACTTGGTCGAAATCATCATCATTAACATATAGATCTTTAATAAACTCAAAGCCAAGTAATTTAGTTTGCAATGTAAAGCACTCGTGCCTTCTAGGCAATGCATCAACATGTTTTCCTTTTCATTCTCATACTTAATCATATAAAGAAATGTATCATTCAACTCTAACCGTTTAGCATGTCTCTTATTAAGCTTAGTTTGGGATTTTAAAAAAATTAAGCTCTCATGATCAAAATGGATTATTAATCTCTTCAATCATAAATAGTGATGGCATATTTATAGATTTCTCACTAATGCATACAGTTTCTTTTGATAAGTAGGATAGTTTAATTTTGCCCCATTTTCAACCTTAGAAACTTGTTAAAATTAGGAAAACATAACAAAGGTACATTAGTAAACTTATCTTTCAAAGTATGAAAAGCTTTTTTAAGAATATCATCCCATTTAAACCTAACATTATTTTTAACAAGTTCATTTGAGGGTATTGTAATAAACCTAAAGTATTTCACAAACCTTATATAAAATTTTGCTAATCCATAAAAACTTCTTATCCTATTCGCATTCTTAGGTATAGGCCAATTCCTAGTTGCCTTAACCTTATCTTCATCTACACTAATTCAATATGAACTCACAACAAAACTAAAAAAATAATGGACTGTATGTAAAGTGCACACAACTTAATATTAGCATAAAATTGATACTCCTTTAACATATGAAAAATCATGTAAATGTTTAACATGACCATCCTAATTCTTATTATACACTAAAATATTTTCAAACTACACTTCTCAATGAAAGAATGCAAAACATGATTCATTAACCTCATAAAGGTGCTAAGTATATTAGTTAAACCTAAAAACATTACTAACCACTCATATAAACTATATCTTATCTTAAAAGAAGTGTTCCATTCATCATCCTCCTTTATATGAAGTTGATAATAATCATTATTTAAATTAATTTAGGAAAACATACACAAACTATGAAATTTATCAGGCATATCATCCAACTTAGGGATAGGATTTCTATACTCATCCACTTGCCTTGGAATCTCCTTTGTCTCCTTAAGATTGGCTCTATAAGTTAGTCTATTAGGAATTATTGAACCAGGAATGAAGTATATTTGACGTTATATACCTCTTAAAGGAGGTAACTATATGTTATTTCCTCGAGAAATAAATTTGAAAATTCTTGTAATAAAGAAATAAAGAAACTAAGCAAAATAGTTTTATGTTGTCAGTTGAAAAATCAATATCCTAGTACAAAAGTAGAACTAGTTGCTACCTTACTAATGTGGCACTCTCAATCTCACAATTACTAGTAGAAACTCTCTCTTTCTTTTCTCTCTATTTTGCACTCCACATTCTAAAAAAAAATTATTGTACATCATTATATTCTTTTCACTTTTTTCACATACTCACTCTTTTTATTTTCTTAAGCACTTAGTTGTTTTTAACTCATTAAACACTCATGTTCTTAAGCTATCTATTTATTCAAACCGCTAATGATTTATAATTGCCTCACGTTCCTCTTGTAACTTTCTACACACATCTCTATAATATGGCTAGGTATGAAGCTTAAATGCATTATTATCTTTATCTCTTGACATGATTGAATAATTCTCTCACTATTCCTATGCCTATTAATCACAAACCTACCAAATACTGACATAGTTTGTAAACTTAATTGTTACTAATTTAACTTTCTTCTTCTTGAAGCAATTATGATAGTAAGAAATAACTATCTTCCTCCCTCACTCCAAATATAGTTTAGGATCATTCTTGCACCAAAAAATTTAGGGATTTTCATCTTAATTCTTACCAAATTGTTATCTCGTTTTGAACAACTATTTTCCCTTTTTAGAACTAATCTTATCATAATCATAATCATCCTTTTCTTCCTCCTCAAATGTGTTTCATAGAGAATTTAGGTTTTGATAGAGATTCCAAAGTATCCAATCTTATGTTTGTCTTGGGTAGACTTTATGAACAATTTGAGAATAAGTTTTGCATTACCTCTACCACAAACAAAGATTGGTTTTCCTCATAACTCCCTTACATGTTTACGCTCAAGATTAGGTCATTTAAGCACTCGTGTTTCACTCAAATTTGGATTTTTTAATGATGTTCTTACCACTCACTTTTTATCACTCCATTTCCCTTTACAAACCCTTTAAAAAGAACTTTATCAATATTCCTACCAAAATGGTATGCAATAATGGGGTTTATTACTTTGGTTGACAAAAGGATTAACAAGAAAGAACAAAGAAAGTAAAATCAACATGAAGGTAACAGGGATGAATTGACATAAATAATAAGTTAACAAAAAAATTGAAGATGATTTAAATTACATTTTAGCACTCTCTAAGTCCTTAAATAAATTACAATAAAAGAATAACTCACCTCGAAAAATATATAATTAACTAAATTAGTTATTGACTTTGTTATTTAGTTATTGTATTCCAAAAAAGTATTATTTATTAGTATATTATTATTTAAGTGTTGCAAAAAAATGTATTTTCTTTATATTTAAACTAACATAATACTAAATTTATTTAAAATTTTAATAAAATATATTAAAAATTATTTGAGTGTGTGAACTTATAAATTGAGTCACTTATGTGTGGATATTAAATTTTAATAATAAAATTATGTTTACATATTTACATATTGCTGATTTATTAGGGCTCTTTTTTTTACCTCGCCTACGGCCTACAAAACGTTAGGAAAGGCCTTGATTGCTGGGAATTTAACGTTAGGTGGACTTGCTAGTGCGTCATCCCGTCTTTTTTGTTTATACATTAGTCCATGCCAGAACATCCTTGGCTAATGATGTAAAGGTTACTAAAAGGGGTGATGAAAAGAAGTTCATTTTATGGTTGTTTACATTTTATCGATTTTATAAACCTCTTTAACCTTAGGGACAAGGTTTCCTAAAGGAGAAGGAATTGTTATGTATAAAAATAATATAGCCATTATACAACTGTACTGGCATTGGTGGATAGTATAACAATACTTGTAACCATTTTATTAGGAGGAATGAAGATGAATTAGTTGTGTATCTCTCCTCCCTCTCTAAATTTCTCTGCCTTCTATCTTCCTCTAGACTCTTCTCTCTTCTGTTCTTCAACTTTATTCATTACAGTTGTGCCCAATCTTAACTAGACCTTGTGAGTATAATTATCAAGCAAATTTTGGTGACAATGGTGGGTGAAAAGAGTATAGAATAGAAGAGGAAAAAGATTGCTCAATTGGAGCAATTTATTATACCTATTCCATCTAACAAGGACTTTTTGGTGATTATTCATTTAAATGAAATTAATGAGATCCTGCATTAAAAAAATACTAGATGACCTTATTAGGGAAGTCATAGGCAAGTTGGGTGTAATGGAAGATGTATTGACAATCATCTAAACCAATTGTATCTAGTATATTGGTACAAACTAGACGAGGTCAAAAGTATTAGAAATGACTTATTTTGATAATGTCTGAGATGCTAAAGCTTTTAAGAATTTTATGTGGAATATTTAAGAATATGTTCATGCCACATGAGTGATAAAAGTGGACAAAATAATATTGACCAGTATGTACTCGATTGGGAATTTATGGTAGCATCCTCAAGTCCTTGATTACTTGGATGTTGGTTTCCCTCGAATCAATATATTAGAGGCACTTTTATGGTAACTAAAGGAGCAATCATTGTAACACCCCACTCCCGCTGAATCCGAACCCGATATCGACGGTGATATCCGAGTCCGTATCCCGCGAGGGTGGTGTGTCACATCACTAAACAATTAAAAGTCGGTATAATTTTTTTTTAAAACACAACATAAAGTACAAAAAATCAGTAGCCAAAACGTTCCACTTTGTTTTATAACCATTTGATACAATACAATGAAATTAACAGAAACTTTTATTAGTCGATTGGGCCCATTTCAAAATTTCAAAATACAATCAATTCAGTTTCTCAAAATTATTACAAACTGTAATATTCAACTATTAATGATACACAATTTTGCGGAAAATACAATTCAGTGCAAAAATAAAAAAAGACACAATGCAGACGCGAACTGATCCCGACCTCTATCCTTGACTTGCATGCAGTAAGTCTACTCCCGTTGCCTAACGGGG
>JANZXR010000172.1:6123870-6135194 GCA_027575705.1 Erythroxylum echinodendron
GACAGAAGCAGTTGTAGAAACTGCAGGGTGCTCCCAACAGAAAAAGTGGCGTCGCAACATCTATTATTAGTTACAGAAGTTGCATGGAGAAATAAGACTAGAGAACCTGTTCGAGCACAGCGAGAAAGGATACTCTGGATAAATCTCAAGGGAGATACGTCGTTAAACTTTCGAAATACGATTACCCTAGTTTGTGCACTAGAACGCGTAGGGGAGGCAGATCGTTTATGGACGGTCATGTCAACATCTATTCAAGAACAAGCAAAGGAGTTGTTGGGAGTTACCTCTGGAAAAAGGAGAATGGATAGGGAATCGTGGTGGTGGAATGACGAGGTAAAGATAAAGGTTAAGGAAAAGCAGGAAAATCTCAAAAGATTGATAGCAACTACTGATGAGCAAGAGAGAGTCCAAAGAAGGGAAGACTACTGACATGCAAAATTAGAAGCGACAAAAGCAGTCTCAGAGGCAAAAACAAAGGCCTATGAAGAGATGTATCGAAGATTGGATGCTAAAAAAGGTGAACAAGATATATATAAGCTCGCTAAGGTACGTTCCAGAAAGAGTAAAGATATCGACACCGTTAGGCATATAAAAGGAGAAGACAGGAGAACACTTTTGGGAGATCAAGACATTAAAGACAGGTGGGAAGCCTAATTCACCAGCCTGTTTAATGAGGTGCGACATGAAGGCACTGGTATAGAGAGTTGAGAAGAAGAGAGACCCCAGGATATTTAGTATGATGATGTTAGACGAATCTCTGAAGAGGAGGTGAAAGAAGCCCTTAGCAAGATAGGAAGAGAGAAAGCAGTAGGAACTGACCAGATACTTATTGAGGTGTAGAAGTGTCTAGGAGAGGTGGGGGTACAATAGCTTACCACTCTTTTCAACGCTATTTTGCACACGGGGAGAATGTCGGAGGAGTGGAGAAGTAGCGTAGTAGTACCAATCTATAAGAAAAAGGGAGATGCGTAAGAATGTGGAAACCATAGAGGCATCAAACTCCTGAGCCATAGTATGAAACTGTGGGAACGAGTTATTGAACAACGATTGTGCAAAATAGTACAAGTGAAAGAGAATCAATTTGGATTCATGCCTGGGAGATAAACTATTGAAGCAATGCATCTATTACGATGGCTGATATAGAAATATAGAGCGCATAGGCGGAGCTTACATATGGACTTTATTGACTTAGAGAAGGCATATGATAGTGTGCCAAGAAAACTCATTTGTAAATGTTTGAAAGCGAAGAACGTTACTCGTACCTATATCAGGACTATAAAGGATATGTACGAGGCCGTTAGAACTTGTGTGCGTATGCCAGTGAGAGATACAAAGTATTTTTTGGTGGATATAGGGGTTGTATCAAGGTTCAGCTTTAAACTCGTTTCTTTTTGCACTTATAATAGATGTCATCACATAAGACATGCAAGATGCGGTGACGTAGTGTATGTTGTTCGCAGATGACATTATATTGGTCAGAGAGATGAAAGAAGAAGTTAATAGGAAGCTAGAGATGTGGAGACAGACTTTGGAGTCAAATGGTCTGAAGACCGAGTATATGACATGCAATTTTGCACAGAGTTCAGAGGATGACAGACCAGAAGTTCGGATTGGAACTCATGCGCTAACCCAAATGAATAGTTTTAAATATCTAGGTTCTATCATACAAGAGAATAGAGATGTTGAGAGTGATGTAATTTATCGCATCCAAGCTAGATGGGTGAAATGGAGAGCGGCAATTGGAGTTCTATGTGATCGGAAATTTTCGCTAAGGCTGAAAGGAAAATTCTATAAGACGACAATACGACCGGCTATGCTTTATGGCTCTAAATGTTAGCCTATGAGGGTGGCGCAAGTGTGAAAGTTTGACGTAGTGGAGATGAGAATGTTGAGATGAATGTGTAGTTGTACGATGTTAGCTTGAATTCCAAATAGGGTGTACAGAGAGAAGTTAGGCATCGCGGCTATCGGAGACAAGCTAAGGGAGTGGAGATTGCGATGATCTGGACACGTGTGCAAAGGAAGTGTGACAGAACCAGTCAGGTGAGTTGAAGGGATTCATATAGAAGGAAAGCGAGGTTGAGGGAGGCTAAGGAGGATATGGGAGGAGCAGATCAGACTGGACCTATAAGCGTTAAATCTATTTGAGGATATGACCTCTGATAGAAACAGTTAGTGCCGTACAATTTCAATATTAGACGTATAGGGTGCGCAGGGGCGTGAGGAGTAAAGTGGGCTTTAGACTGCTCTGAGCACATGAACTGTGATCTGAGAGTGAGAGACAACGTTATACAGGTAGACACTTAGAGTGGTCTAAAGTAGAAAAGGTCATCTGTGGGTTTATATGTAGCCCTTCACGGAGTCAAAGGGCTACAACTTGGTTGTAGACTCTTAGTTCAGTGGATAGTATGTCTGCTGGTAGACCGTACCTCCACACAACCGCTTGCCCTCCTTCTGAAGCCCCATGAGGATATGACCTCTGCCTAGGATAAGTAGAAAACGTTTAGGGTGGAATTAGAGCCTCCTATAAGAGATGATTAAGTTCTACCTCTGCTATATAGATCACAGACGTTAGATCAGGAATAGGCCATAGAGGAAGTGTATGTGTATATAAATATGTATGTACTTATATATATTATGTACCTAGTGTACTTTTATTTTATTGGTCTCTTTTTATTTTTTATGGGTATTTTTATTTTTATTACATTAATTTCTTCATTTTAATTTTTATTTATCTCTACTTATACCTGTTCACATATTTACATCTTTATTTATGTATATATTTCAGTTTCATGTGCATTCTATAAGTTATCGTCCCCATGCATATACACATATTGTTATACTTATACAGTGATGTACTTGCATTGGTCTGATCTGTTTGTTTTTTGTTTGTTGGGTTTATTCTTGTGTTTGTTTTCTGTTGCTTGTGTGTGTTTGTTTGTGTTTGTTTATATTGGTTTGTTTGTTGTTATTTGTTTTTGCTTTTACCTTAGTCGGAGGACTATCAGGAAACAGTCTCTGTACCTTGATCGGAGATGCGGGCATGGCTGCGTACATCTTACCCTCCCCATACCCTGCTTAGGTGGGAATTTGGGTATGTTTGGTTATATAAATGATTCATCTTGGCAATGTATCTGAGTTATCTTTGACAACCTCTTTTCTCTTGCATCTTTATGATTAATCATTACAAAGCTATCTTTATGTGTTTGGTACACCCTAGTTATCAAACCTCCAATTTCTTGCAAAAGGTCATAAGAATGGTTGTGAATAGGTATTGGTGTAAGTTGATCTCCATCATTCCCTCCCTCCTAGAAAGGATTCATCCTTGAATCAGCTATATATTATAAAGACAAATCAACAACATTAAGAGTGACACTTACATTACTATAATGGCTTAGCAAATCTAGTTTATAGGTGTTGTCACTGATTTTATTTAACATTTAAAAATGTCCATCTTATCTAGGCTACAATTTAGACTTCCTTTGAGCAAGAAACCTCTCTTTATGCATCTGAACCTAAATTCGGTCTCTAGGTTCAAACGTAACCTTTATACACTCCTTATTTGCTTGCCTTGCATATTATTCATTCTTTCTCTCTATATTAGGATGAATCTGGGTATGCAAATCCCTCGCAAAATTGTCCTTATGATTACCATATAAATTAGCATTTTCATTAATAGGCAAAGGTAAGATGTAACATCCCGTTTCCATACACATTGTAATGACTATTTATGCACTCATTTGACATTTTTTTGGGTATGAATAATTTTTATTAAAGTGATTAATATGTGAATAGTGAATGAAATGTTTTGAAAAATTGATTTGGTGAGTATAATTATTGACTTAGAATTTTTGGTGAAAATTTGGAGAAATTATGATAATTATGAGTATTTTTAGGATAGGGAAAAATGCCAAGGGGTAAGACAATTGATAAATGGTAGTAGAAATGAGAGTCAAATGACAATAGAAATTATTGATAAGGGACATTAGGATTTAGTGATAAGTGTCATAGAAAATTGGAAGACAATTGTAATAGAAATTGGAGACAAGTGGACTGGTTATTAAAGAGGGTCCATTAAGAACCATAAGGTGGTGACATGCGGCATGTGGCAAGTGACAAGTGTCACTTGCCATGCCACATACATTACTTATGATATTTTCATTTAAAGACCATCTTTTGTCTTTCATTTGGTTAATCCATGCTTTCTTCTTCTTTTCTTCTTTGTAATTTTCTTTTCTCTTCTTCTTCATTTCTACGTCACCTTCAACTCTCCCCATAGTGAAGCTCACTATCATCTTTCACTTTACGCTTCACAATCCTTGCTATTTCTTCATCTTGTTACTAAAAGACCCATTTTATTCCACCAAAAATGTTGACGATCGTGTATTATGAAGGAGCTAGGATTTTATAGTGATTGAAGAAGCTTTGAGCTAATCAAATAAGTAGTGTATTGTTCTTCATGGCTTACATGATATATATATTTTTGATGATATATTAAAAGGTGAAATGATTATGAACTAGTATATATGCTTTAACGTGGGCGTAATAATAAAGAGGTTTATGGTCTAATGGTAGTGTGCTAATGTTATTCGTGAGTTTTAAAAAGAAGCATTTATGATGATTAATAATGAAGGTGATGGTTGAATGAGAGTTGAAAGTTGATAAATAAAGATATGTGGTATATCCTAATTTTGTGTTCATGATGAATGTATGAAATTCATGAATAAGTGTATATCACGTGTTCTTATTTTGAAGATATGAAAGCCATGAATTATAGCCTATTATATGAGGAAATATATTGAGAATTTAAAGTATAAGAAAGATGTTGGGGTAAGATTCTTGGAAAGAGAATTAGATATAATAATGAAAGATCATGAAATGTTTTGTTTTTGCATGATCGATGAACCTTAAGTTATGAGTTGTCTCATGAATGTTATTGAGATAGTTTTGAGGTAAAAATGAAGAGATTATGAATCCTAAATGGTGAACTATGGAAATGAATTGTTTGATGCATTATGCATGAGATATATTATGGAAAGAGTTAGGATTGTATGTATGATAAGACTAAGTAATGATAATGAATCAAACGAGTAGAGTTTTGAGAGTCTAATGCAATCAATATGGTGGTTGAACTAGTATGTAATGAAGTTGAACATGTGCAGAAATTTATGATGAATGTGTATATGTATGAATGTTCTATTTTTTGTGTTATCAATCATAGATCTGATTGATTTAAGAATGATATTGAGCTGTAATAGGAGTGAGAATGAAGTGGAAATGATGAGGGTTTAAGCTAGGAATATTGAACTATGCATAAGGTGTTAAATGCAGTGAGTAAAGAGTGAGAAATTTGGAAAAGTGTAGAAAAAAGTGGGTAGGCCACAATCATGGTACCCATCCCACAATTGTGGACCGTGGGCAGAAGAAAATGTTCCTTTCATGATCGTGGGAAGGGTCTAAAATGGCCTAAGCGTGAAATGTTCTCCTTTTATGTATGGTTTGAAACAATAAATGCTAGGGTACTTTCCTATGATGCATTTAGGCTCGAATAAGGTTTGAATTGAACCTAGTTTGATGTTGGATGAAGTGATTAAATGTGTGATATACTTAGGGTGATAATCAAGGTTATAACTTAAGCATAGATGATTGATATCAATGAGACGAATTCTGGAAATTTAGCGATGTTATAGAAATGAAAGTGAATCTTATATGGCTAATGTGATTTAAATGAGATGAATGATGTGTATTGAGTAAAGATGAGTGAGAAATTGGGATATTTTGTGATCTTATAATGCTAGAAAAAGGATTAGAGAGCATGTATATGATCGATATATGATTAAATGATGGGTTTAGAATAATCTTGTACAAATGAGGTGTAAACCTAAAATCAAATTTGACATATATGAGATCTGAAGTATGAATGATCTTAAGATATGAATTAATGAATGATCTTGAGATGTGAATTAAGTACCAGAATAGTCAAATTGAGCATGCATTATACATTACACATATACATATGTGTATAATTGAATGTTTATGTGATTATGCAATTAGTAATATGTGTGCAATATGTGTATTGCATGATGTTGATACATAGGATAGAACTTCAGCATCCAGACGTTTCTGGATCTTGGAAGCAAATGCTTATGTGGAACGTACTATGAATCGACCTAGATGGTCTTACTTTAAATTATTAAATTTTTGTATTGAATTACTACTGATGTGAATGTGATTGAGACCATTCCGGACATAAATAGTCTGAGGAGTTTGATAAATGTGAATATATTAGAAGTGCTTCATTGAATGTGACTGAGTAAGGAATAAGTGATTCTTAATATTATTTTTGAATGCTAGACATCAATCTGATGAAAAATGTGAATGTGAATGTGAATGTGCAAATTAAATACAAGTCATTGATTGATTATATATGAATGTGATGCATTCCACTATATGAATGCATGATCAGATGAAGGCAGTTGTGATCAGAGTAGCCACCGAAAAGAACTTAAAGCTCAGAATTTAGTAAGAGTCTCTGCTTATAATGTATGATAAGCCCCATATACCCAATAGATAAGGGATAGTTATTAATGAGCCCGGTATTCACAATAGATACGGGACAGTTACAGACACTCTGTTACAACAACTTAATAATTAGAAGTGAGTCTCATGATCATTGCATATATATTTGGTACGTGTGTTATAAATACTTATAGTGAATTGTTTAAATTGATCTCATTGAGAAATAAGATGTAATTGAATATAAAGTGTATGTGATTCAACACGATGATCAGAGAAGTGATGCTTATGACTATGTGAATTATCTGTGAAATATTTGTGTTATGTGTTATAAGTGAGCCATTGAGGATGGTCCACTCACTGAGTTCACAAAACTCACAAAAATTGCAATGTTGTCTTTCAAGCTTAGAGAAGATGCTCATTTAGACCAACTAGAGTCTAACCACTACAAGCGAATAAGAGACAGAGGTCGGGATTAGTTGCATCTGCACAAGTCTTCAGTGATTTTTATATATATTAAAATTGTATTCTGCAAATATTGTACAGTGTTTATAAGAATTGTAAAATGTAATGACTTCATGACTGAAAGTGTTTTGTAATTATAATAGGCCCAAGTTATTACTGGAATTCTGATGATATGTTCAATGTTTGTAATACTTGCGACTGAGAATGTTTATAAATAAAATAGGCCAAAAATGAATATTATTTTTTGAAATGCACGTGTTGTGTAAAAAAAATTGTAATGAGTATGATTGATTGACTATTCTAGCCTGTTTCCCTCGTAAAGTTTGTTCTCGAATATCGATGGTATATTCGGGAATGTACTTTATGAGAGTGGGGTGCTACATAAGATGTCTAAAAGAGTTAAAGCATCAAATTCATACACAATTTTGAAAGGAGAATAAGAGGTACTAGAATAAACTAACGTATTATATACAAACCCAACATGCAATAAACATTTTTTATGGTTTTAATTTTTTTCAATGATAGCATGTAATAAAGCAATAAGTGTCCTATTAACTACTTTTGTTTGTCCATTTATTTAAGGATGTGCAACTGTTAAAAAAACGAGTTCAATTCTTAATTTATTCTTTGAAGTACACTAAAAATGCCTTAACAACTTAACATCTTCATCACTTATTAGTATTCTAGGTATTCCACGCAAACATACTATTTCCTTAAAGAATAATCAACAATATGTGTTATATCATTGGTTTTAGAACATGCAATAAAATGTGCTATCTTACTAAACCTATAAAAAAAATAAATATACTATCCTTAACACTTTGAATCTTAGGCAAACCTAATACAAAATCTGTAGATGTGTTAATCTAAGGTAGATTAGGTATAAGTAAATGTGTAAACTAACCATGCCGCATTACTTTAGATTTTTCTTATTTATATGTTATACATTTACTATAAATAGATTGCACATCATGTTTCATGTTAGAACAATAAAAAAATTTGTGCAATATCGGTAAAAAAATTTTCACACCAAAATGTCCCATTAAGTCACCTATATGATTCTCTCTAACTAATGATCATACAAAAAATGATTATACATACATAATTTGTCTTTATTAAACAAAAATACATCTTACATATAATACTCACCATATACATACTTAAAACATACATTCCATACTTAGTCTAAATCATCATCATTAATATATATAGATAAACTCAAAGCCAAGTAACTTAGTTTGCAATGTCGTAGGTAGTTGTACGTTCTAGATAATACATCAGCATATTTTCCTTTCCATTCCTATACTTAATCACATAAAGAAAAGTCTTAGTAAACTCTAACCATTTGGCATGTCTCTTATTAAACTTACTTTAGGATTTCAAAAAATTTAAGCTTTTATGTTCAAAATGTATTATGAATCTCTTCGACTATAAATAGTGACGTCATGTTTATAGAGTTCTTCCTAATGCATACAACTTCTTTTCATAACAAAGATGCATTAGTAAACTTGTCTTTCAAAGTATTAAAAGCTTTTTTTTATGCACATCATCCCACTTAAACATAACATTCTTTTTAACAAGTTTACTTGAAGGTATTGCAATAAAACTAAAGTCTTTCACAAACCTTATATAAACTTGCTAATCCATAAAAACTTCTTACGTCATTCACATTCCTAGGTAAAGGCCAATTGTTAATTTCCCTAACCTTATCTTCATCTACACTAATTCGATGTGAACTCATAATAAAGCCAAGATAAATAATGGATTCCATGCGAAATGCACACATATTAATATTAGTATAAAATTTATGCTCCTTAAACATATGAAAAATCATGCAAATGTTTAAAATGACCATTTTAATTCTTATTATACACTAAAATATCATCAAACTAGACTTCCTTATGAAAGGATGCAAAATATGATTCATTTATCTCATAAAAGTGTTAAGTACATTAGTTAAACCAAAAAACAACACTAACCACTCATATAAAATATATTTTATCTTAAAAATTGTTTTCCATTCATCATCCTCTTTCATGAAAATTTGATAATAATCATTATTTAAAATAATTTTAGAAAACATGCATAAACTATGAAATTTACTAAGTATATCATCCAACTTAAGGCTAAGATGTTCATACTTTATAGTGATTTCATTGATGGCTTCATAATTAATACACATGAGCCATGATCCATCTTTCTTTAGCATAAAATCACAAGAACTAAATATAGACTAAGAATCTTCCTTATGAATCCCTGTTGTACTAACTCATCCACTTGTTTTGGAATCTCCTTTGTCTCTTTAGGATTGGTTTTATAGGTTCGTTTATTAGGAATTGTTAAACCAAGAACGAAATATATTTGGTGTTTTATACCTCCTAAAGGAGGTAACTATATGTTATTTCCTCGGGAAATAAATTTGAAAATTATTTAAATAAAGAAATAATAAACTAAGCAAAGAAGTGTTAAGATTGTCAGTTGAAAAACCAATATCATAGTACAAAAGTAGAAATAGTTACTACCTTACTAATGTGGCACTCTCAATATCATAATTACTAACAAAATCATTGAATCTCTTTCTTTTCTCTTTATTTTTCAATCCACATTGTAAACAAATTCTTATTGTATACCACTATATCCTTGTCACTTTTTTGCACATACTTATTATTTTGTTTTCTTGAACATTTAACACGCTTAAAGTTATCTCTTTACTCAAACTACCAATCATTTAGGCCATCATTACCTCACGTTCCTTTTGCAACTTTCTATATACAAGTCTTTATAATTAATGGCTAGGTATGAAACTCATATGCACTATTGTCTTTATCTCTTTACATGACTGAATAATTCTCTCACTATTCCTATGCCTATTAGTCACAAATTGATCCTACCAAATACTGACATAAATGTAATGTCAATTGTTACTAGTTTAACCTTCTTTTCCTTGAAATAATTATTATAATAAAAAAATCTGCCTTCCTCCCCCACTCCAAGTATACTTCAGGTTCATTCTTCCCTTAAAAGATAGGGATTTTCATTTAACACTTCCCAAATTGTTATCTCGTTTTGAACAACCATTTTCCCTTCTTAGAACTAATAATCATAATCATCCTTTTCTTCCTCCTCAAATGTCTATTTCTTAGAGAATTTATAGTCAGATGGAGACTTTAAACTATCCAATCTTATGTTTAAAACCTTAAATTGGTTATAGGTAGACTTATGAACAATTTATGATCAAAATTTGCATTATCTCCACCACTACTCATATTTAAATTTGCAAAGAGAACGTTGGTAATAAAGATTAGTTTTCCACATAAATCCTTTACATGTTTATGCTTAAGATTAAGTCACTTAATACTCAATTTTGACTTTTCTTGATGATGTTCTTAGCACTCTTACTTTCTGTCACTCAGTTTCCCCTTAAAAATCCTTTAAGAAGAACTCTATCAGTTCTCCTAACAAAACAATAAACAATAATGGGGTGTATTACTTTGGTTGACAAAAGGATTAATAATAAAGAACAAAGGAAGAAAAATCAAAATGAGGGTAACAAGGTTGAATTGACATAACTAATAGGTTAACAAAACCAACAACAATGTAACAATGATGAAACAAAACTAAGAATCTCTTTTTAAACTAGAAAAGGATTATAATTTAAGTTTTGATGCACTTTTTTTTACTCTAATTTTTACTTTCTCCTTTTAGCTAACTAAAAAACACAATAGAAAAGAAAATGTAACAACTTTGATTGAACAAGAATGCATAAATTGAATGTTGAATTGAAAAGAAATTGAGGATAGACAAGATTGGATAGCTAGATGATGAATGTAACAATAATAAATAAGAATAAAGGAAATAAACACTTAAAAGGATAAATAGCACCTGATTTCAAGAGTTAACACACTAATACGAAATAATGTGAATCTTAGGCTGAAAACTACCTAAAACCTAAATCACAAGGAATTACAACCTAGGATCATCTTTAAATCAAGTAAGGAAACGTAACCCTAACCAAACCCACTAATTAGAACCAAAACTATAAGGATTTTGATCTCCATACATTGCTTCAATAAGATTAGATTAAGTTATTATTGAAGTACCGAAAGGAAATTCTCACAAAAATGAAGAAAACTCTCAAATTGATTTCCATATGGATGATGTATAAATTACATCAATAAGATAGCCTTTTATACTAGAATCTTAAAAGGTAAATAAAACTAAATTAATAAAGGAACATTCTTTATCAAGTGTGACAAGGATTCAAATTGTTGGGCCCCGATTCCTTTTCTTACTAAATAAGCATGTGTTCAGTTTATTTTGAGGTTGAGTTTGATTAATTTGTT
>JANZXR010000172.1:6150305-6162805 GCA_027575705.1 Erythroxylum echinodendron
AAAACATAACTAATTAAAACTTGTACTTCAATTTTAATTTGTATAGATGTTTTAAACCCTAAATAAAACTAATCCTTTAAAAAATAAAACCCTAAATTATATTAAATATTAAAAATTAAATATTATATATAGGCAGGGAGCCAACATTATTGCTGGCTCTATGCAAAAAGGGTTGCTCACCCAGCCATTGGGAATGGCGGGGTGAGCAGGGAGCCAGCATTATTGCTGGCTCGGTACAGTCGACAAGGAAGCTGACCCTCGCGAGGGCGAGCGTGCTACGCTCTCCTCACGAGCACCAGAGCTCGCAATCGCGAGGGCCAGCGTGCTACGCTCTCCTCGCGAACGCGAGAGCTCGCAATCGCGAGGGCCAGCGTGCTATGCGCTCCTAGCGAACGCGAGAGCTTGCGATCTCGAGGAGCAACGCGCTACGCGCTACGCTCTCCTCGCGAGCACAAGAGCTCGCGGCCCTGGGACGTGTGCGCTACACAATCCTCGCGATCGCGAGCCCTAGCCCGCGCGTCTAACAGCCGTGAGACTCTTTCCGAAAGCCAAGGAAATATTCTTTGGTGCCTTTTAAAGTTAAATCGTAGAAAGTAAAAGTGCTTATAAATGGTGTAATTGCAAGCTCTTCAAAGAATTTAATGTGATATATTTATTTTATTCTCATGTTACATATTTTGTTCATTAATTATTAATCTCATGTTAGATTTTTGTATATTATTATTGAAATTAAAAATTATGTATTGAAGTTCGACATAATATTATAGAAGGATTTGTTAATCACAAAAGTGACCAAATTAATTAAGTGAATTTTTTTAGTAATTTATTCATAAAATATTAATGTCTATTGTTGACTTAATTATATGGATAAATGATGTTTATCAATTGATATAATTTTAGAATTTACCCAAAGGTAAATTAATAGTCTATGACTAATAAACATAATAAAGAAAAATCAATATTCACTTGTCAAATATGTTATATATCTAAAGATATTGATTGTATTTGATTAGTTTTTGTTTGATTGCTTAATAAATTTTGTATGAAATTAAACTTATGATAATATATTGTTGAGTTTGCCCAAAATAAACCTACATTATATTCTAAATGTTTAATTCTTTGAATTCGATAATTTATTGAACATTTATGTCTTTGCAATTACTTCTCGTCATTCAAATGCTTCTTCTGTTATCATGTTTAATAGTTTGAACTTCTCTTAATGGTGTAAACAAGTCAATTTTTATTTAGGTATTTTGGATTTTTTATTTAGCATTGTTAGAAGAAAAACCTACTATCATTATGAATACGAGCAATGAGGTTGAGAAGACAAATTACAAAAAATGAGAAAGATCTAACATATTATTTCTTAATTATGCAAATAACTATTCCTAACAACATTAAGACTAATATTCAATAAATTGCAAGTGTTAAAGAATACCTTAAATTTGTGGAAAAATGTTTCCGTTATGGGGATAAGTCCGTTTGTGGTGCACTAATGGTTGAACTTATGACTGTGAAGTTTGATGGGTCGTGAAGCATGCAACATTATGTCATAGAGATGATGAATATTGTAGCAAAATTAAAGACTTTGATTATAACAATTGATGAATCCTTCTTAGTGTAATTTATTATAAACTTGTTACCTCCTGAGTAAGGGCCTTTTCAAATTAACTATAACACTATAAAGGACAAGTGGAATGTAAACGAATTGTTCAGTATGACAAGTGGAATGTAAATGAATTGTCCAGTATACTCATTCAGAAGGAAACAAGGCTAAATAATCAAGGAGTTACATTCAATTAACCTTTTAGGTTAAGGAGCTAGCAAGATTCACAAGTCAAAGGCTAAGAAATTTAAGAAGAAAGCACTTGCTAAAGTGACACAAGTTACTACTAATGTTGATAAGAAGGAACAAAAGATAGATAAGTGTCATTTATGTAAGAAGGAGAAACACTATCAAAAAGATTGTTCAAAACGTAAGGCTCATTTTGAAAAGAAAGATATATCTAATTTTTTTGTATGTTCTAAACTAAACTTAACTGAAGTTCCTTCTAATTTACTACTTATGTTTTTAATGTTATGCATACATTCTTTACAATCTAAACCATAAATCCAACTGAGAACTTTTTGTTCTTGGGAAACTATAAAAAGGTCCCAATTTAAGGCGTAAGGACTTATCATCTAATATCGGATACTAGTTATCACCTGGATCTAATACAAACTCTCTATGTACTTTCAATTTCTAAAAACTTAATTTCTGTTTCTTAGCTTAATGAAAATGGGTTTACATTTAAGTTTGATGATGTTTGTTTTAGTTTATTTAAACACAATTCCATTATTGGTCTTGGAATTCTTATAGATGGCTTATATAAATTGAAACTTGATGTTAATTTTTTTGAATCCCAATTTTTTGCTTATCATACCATTAGGAGTAAGTGTAACATAATTCATCATATTTGTGGCATAAACAGTTGGGTCATATATTCAAAGGAAGATTATAAAGATTGGTAAAGAATGGTTAATGAAAAATCTCAAGCTGTAGACGCCCGTGTTTGTAAAGGAGGTTGAAAGGTAATTATAAAGAAAAGTGAAAATTGTAAGATATGATAGAGGTGGTGAATATTATGGAAAATATGATGAATTAGGACAATGTTCAGGTTTATTTGCAAGGTTTCTCGAGAAACATGACATATATGCACAATATATTATGTCACACACACCACAATAAAATGTTATGATAGAATGACATAATTGGACATTAATAGATACGGTTAGAAGTATGATGAGTAATTCTTCATTACCCAAAACCTTGTAGATGCGTGCACTTAAAACTACTGTGTATTTGTTAAAATGGATTCTTAGTAAGGTATTACCTAAAACTCCTTTTGAGTTATGTATTAGAAGGAAACTTAGTATGAGGCACCTGCATATTTGAAGTTGTCTAGAAGAAGCATGAGTTTATAATCCATAAGAAAATGAATTAGATTCTTGAACAATTAGTAGTTATTTTATTGGTTACTCAGAGAAATCTAAAGGTATAGGTTTTACTATCACAGTTTAATAATTGTTGAAACATCTAATGCCAAGTTATTAAAAATAGTAAAGTTAGTGGGAGTACTGAAAAACATGTTGTGGATATTAGTGAAATAAGATTTGATGTTCCATTACCCATAAATATTCCAGTATCCACATCTATACTAGATGTTGACCTAGTATTGGAAGAACAAAAGAATTGAAACAACACCTTACGAAGAAATTAACTTACAACCAACTAATTTAAATAAACAACGTAGAATAACTTTGAATAAACCTATAAGAATAAGGAGATCTACTATTTCTGATGACTATGTAGTTTATTTATAAGAGTCAAAATTTGATTATGGCATTAATCATGATCCTATTTCATTTTCACAAGCTGTTGAAAGTGATAAGTTTGATAAATGAATTGATACTATGAAAGATGAGTTACATTCAATGGAACAAAATAATATTTGGGGCCTTGTTAATTAAGGATCTAAGCGAGTCAAATGCCAATGAGTCTTTAAAACTAAATATAACTTGAATGGTAATATTAAACGATACAAAGCTATACTTATTTTCAAATGTTATCCTCAAAAGGATAACATTAATTATAAAGAGACTTTTTCACTTATCTCAAAGAAACACTCATTAAGAATAATCATGCTATTAATGGCTCAATTTGATTTAGAGTTGCATCAAATGGAAGTGAAAGTTGTCTTATTGAATGGTGGTCTTAAGGAGGAAATTTAAATAGATCAACTGAAAGGTTTTTTAATAAAAGAAAAGGGTTATATGATGTGTAAACTTGAGAAATCAATATATAGATTTAAACAAACTTTCCAAAAATGATATATTAAGTTTAATGATACCATAACATCTTTTATGGTATCATTAACCATGCATGTTTCCATTTACATGTCAACATCAATCAACAAACTAATAAGTTAAAGTAACTAATTTTCCATTCCTTTAATAACGGGTTGAAAACAAAGGTCAAAACATAAGGTTTGGGCTAAAGTTTGTGGTTTTATGGGAAAGAAAGAGGTTAAGGCTTCAATTTGGCTAAATAGGGGAAATAACATACGAGGTAGGTTTTAGAAAGCCAAAATAGTTTAATCCTAGATGCCTTTTATCACTTTAATGCACCAAATTTACTAGTGATCTCAACATGCATAACAGAGCAAGTTCTAGAATGATCAAACCGTGTGTGACAACACTCAACAAAAGAATAATTTGAGCACAAAGAATATAATTTCTCTTTAAAGGCTCAATTATCACTTATTTAAGTAAGCTTTTGTCAAATCTTGCACACTTTTTATTCAAATCAACCAATGCGGAAAAAAGATAGTCATTCTATCACCAAATTACTATTCATGTTTGTAATCCATCATGTTTTCCCCATTCGAAGAGATAATGCACATTAACTTATAATACCAAAACACTTTTTTTTTATTGTTTTCAACAAATTCAAGAAATCCCCTCTCCCACACCTAAAATCTACGTTGTCCTCAATGTAGAAAAACATAAAGCACAGAAACGTAAAAAGAAAAGAAAATGTAATAATAACATAACACAAATCACAATGAACACCAAAAACTAGTGACGGAGAGGAGAGAATAGAAAATAGAAGATAAATAAAGAAAAGAAACTTCCCTGGATAAGCAACAGTGGAGGACTTGAGTGTGGCATAGTTGCTGGTATCATTGTAGGTGTTTGGATTTTTTTAAAATAAAAATTCTAACAAAAATCATTTGTTCCCTCCCAATCAGCGCCTTTCTTTATTGTCTTTGGCTAGACACAGCTTTTGTGTTTCAAATTGATTCATAAACAGGTTGAGTGAAACGAATCCCCTCTATAAAAGAGACATCAAACTTAACAATGAAAGGTTTAAGTCTATGACCATTTACCTTAAATATTTTGTTAGTTTCTAAACTTTGAATCTCAACGACAATATGAGGAGAAATATTTTTGGCAAAATATGGTCTAGTCCACTTAGATCTTAACTTACCAGCCGTAAGTTTCAATCGTAAATTATAGAGTAAGACTTTTTGGCCAACCAGAAATTGTTTTCGATGTAAGAATTTGTTATGTAGGTATTTGATCATCTTTTTGTACATCCGAGCATTGTCATATGCTTCCAACCGTATTTCTTCCAATTCTTAGAGTTGTAACTTTCACTCCTCTCCCGCTGCGTGAGCCTCAAAGTTGCATTGCTTAACTTCCCAAAAAGCACGATGTTCAATATCAATGAGTAAATGACACATCTTACCAAAAACCAACTAATAAAGCGACATTTCAAGGGGTATTTTGTAAGTCATCCGATAGGCTCATAATGCATCGTCTAAATGTGAGCTCCAATCTTTACGGTTGGGATTGACTGTTTTCTCCAAGATACTCTCTATTTTTTGGTTGAAGACTTCAGCTTGTCTATTCGTTTGTGGGTGATAGGTGGTTGCTACATGGTGATAGACTCCATATTTGTGTATCAACGCTTCCACCGTGGGGCTGCAAAAATGCATACCTTGATTACTAATGATTGCTCTGGGTACCCCAAATCTACTAAAGATGTGAGATTTAATAAATCCTAAAACAAATTTATAATCATTAGTGCAGTTAGCTTTAGCTTCTACCCACTTTGATACATAATCAACAATAAGCAAAATATACAAAAAACCAAAAGAGCTATGAAATCCATGCCTCATACATCAAATACTTCACAGACTAAAATAGGAGTTTGAGGCATTTCATTCCTTACAGATATATTTCCAACTCTTTGACATTTTTCACAACCTTTGCAAAACAAATATGCATCCTTCAAGAGAGTTTTAAAAACAGAATTCACTATCTAGAATTTTCCTAGATATTCTTTTTAGACAAAAATGTCCACCACATGCATTCTTATGACAAAAAGTAAGAATGGAATGAATTTCATCATTAGGCACACACCTACGAATAATCTGATTTGAATCTATTTTCCATAAGTATGGTTCATCTTATATATAATACTTAGAGTCACTTTTAATCTTATTTTTTGAAAAATATTCAAATCATGTGGAAGCACACCAGTGACTAGGAAATTCACTATATCAACAAAGCATGGTTTCTTACCTTGTTTACCTTAAACAAACCACAATTGCTCATCTGGGAAGGACTCTGAAATTGGCAAGGGATCTTCTTCATGCAATAGTCTGCTTAGATGATTAGCCACAGAGTTGTTAACTCCCTTACGGTCTTTAATCTCCTAGTTAAATTCTTGTAATAAAAGGATTCATCGTATCAAGCTAGATTTTGACTCTTTCTTTTCCATGAGGTATTTGAGAGCTATATGATTAGAATAAACCACAATTTTAGATCCTAATAAATAAGACCTAAATTTCTTAAAAGCAAATAAAATAGCTAAAAACTCATTTTTAGTAGTGGTATAGTTGCATTGCGTATGATTCAATGTTCTTGATGCATAATGGATAATAAGGTTATTTCTCCAAACTTTTTACGAAAGTATAGCATAATGACTCGCATCACACATAAGTTCAAATAGCAAATCCCAATTCGGAGGCTGTATGATTGGAGCATATGTAAACAACGCCTTCAATATCTTAAAAGCACTTTAACACACTTTACCAAATGCAAAAGTCACATCATTTTGCAGCAATCTCGACAATGGTTGAGCAATCTTGGAAAAATCTTTTATGAATCTTCTGTAGAAACTTGCATGACCAACAAAACTACAAACCTCCCTAACATTAGTAGGATATGGTAAATTTGCAATTAAATCAACCTTGACTTTATCTACTTTAATACCCCTTGTTGAAATTAAAACTATTCCTTCTTTAACCATAAAATGACATTTTTCATAACTAAGAACAAGGTTTGTGTCAATGAAATGTTGCAAAACCTTAGATAAGTAATCAAGACAATGATTGAAAGAATCTCCATAAATAGCAAAGTCATCGATAAAAATTTCACTACAACTTTCAATCAAATTAGAGAAAAGACATATCATGCATATTTGAAAAGTTCCAGGAGCATTGCATAATCTAAAAGGCATACATCAATACGAAAAAGTACCAAATGGACAAGTAAAGGTTGTTTTTTCCCTGATCTTCCGGAGGAGCTAAAAAAATTTGATAATAACTAGAATATCTATCCAAGAAATAGAAAAATAGTTTACCTGCCAAATTTTCAAGCATTTGATCAATGAAAGGTAGTAGAAAATGATCCTTTCTTGTGGTGGCATTTAACTTGTGAAAGTAAATACACATCCGCCATCCAATTTGCAATCTTATAGACACCAATTCATTACTTTCATTTTTAACCAATGTAAAACTAGACTTTTTGGGAACCACATGTACTGGACTTACCCATTGACTATCAGAAATAGGGAAAATAATCCCTAAGTATAGTAGTTTTAGAATGGATTCAGGTTCTAGGAAGATGCGATGCATACATACTGAAGGGTTGATCCCTTTTACATCTACCAAGGTCCAACCAATAGCTTGTTTATAGTCTTTCAGCACTCGTATCAAATTCTCCTCTTGCACTATGGAGAAATCATTGGCAATGATGATTGTTAGGATCTCACCTTCTGTCAAATACATGTATTTAAGATGTGCAGGTAATGTTTTCAACTTGAGCTTAGGAACCTGTTCAACAGAAGGAAGAATTCATTCAGAAATAGTGGGTAACTGAATACAACTATTCACTGACTTGCATTTTATCTCAAGTATGGATGAACATGCCATAATAGTATGTTTAAGCTCAATCTCACTTTTCAATTCGACATCCCTATTTGTCAGGTTATTCCTTAAAACGACCTCCAACTTATCTTGCACCAAATCACTTTCAAAATGCACTCGCACCATAGCATCAATTACTCGAATATGAAAAACAAAATGATGGTTATCTTAGTGTTTCATGGCATCTGGTATATTAAAAGTAACAACATTGCCATTAAATTCAAAAGTTAAAGTATCCAAATCAACATCAATCTTAGTTTTTGTTGTTTTCATGAATGACCTTCCCAGTAAAATAATAGCAGCATCAGGAGATACATCATTAACTATATCCATAATGTAGAAACCAACAGGCAAATAAGTTTACCCTTTTTAACTAAAATATCTTCAATCATGCCTTCAGGATAAATTATAGATCTATCAGCTAATTGAATTACTACATTGGTTGCCTTCATTGGTCCCAAATTAAAAAAGCTATAAACTGACAATGGCATGACATTAATTGAAGATCCTAGATCAAGCATGGCTTTTTAGATTTTAGTTTTGCTAATAATACATGATATGGAAAACATACCTAGATCTCCACACTTTGGTGGCACTTTCCTTTACACAACGGTCGACACGTTTTAATCAACTACAATTTTTCTCTCAATCTCATGGCTTTTCTTCTTAGAACACGTGTCGTTAAGAAATCTTGCATACCTTAGTATTTGATAAATAACATCTAGGAAAGGAATTTTGATTTCAACTTTGTAAAAAGTCTCCAAATTTTTCTTTTCCTTCTCTTCTTTTGTGGTTTTGCCAACCTACCGGGAAAAGGTGGGGGAATCACAATTTTAGGTTTAGTGTTAACCGACTCATTAGTTACCTCCTTTGTTAATTCATTTCAAAGAGTATTGTTCTCTTCAGCTTGAGGCTCTTTAGCTGCTTGCTCTTTAGGTATAGGGCTTTTCACCTCCTTTCCACTTCAAAGTGTAATGACACTAGTGTTTTCCCTTGGATTAATTTCTACCTGGGTAGTTAGCCTGCCCTTCCCAACTTCCATTTTGCTTATGGATGTGGCCAATTGGGACACTTGCTTTTCCAGATTGTAGATACTTGCACGTCTTTCTGTCAAAAAGTTTGAGTGCTAGTAGCCAAACTTTTCATAATATCTTCCAAAGACATACCTACTTAGAAGATGATGATGCTTGAGGTAGTGGAATTGGCGGTCTCATTTGAGGTGGATGTGGCTGAAATCTTGGTGGCTTATTGCCATGACTGAAATTAGGGTGATCTCGCCAGCCTTGACTGTAGTGATTTGAGGAGGGATCATATCTCCTTTACGGTGGTCCTGGAAATCCTCCTACCACATTTATTTGGTCATTGGGCTCTTCTTGCAGAGTTGGACATATATCTGTCTCATGACTTGTTATGGAGCAAATACCACATGTTTTGACCTATTGATTTTGTCCTACAACCAATTTTCCACCAAAGAAGTCAGAGCATCTAATCTTTGATCAGTGGAAGAAACACTAACCTCATTAGCCCTTCGTGGGGTGCTATCCTGTTGAGTCTCAAACTATTATGCATTACCGACCATACTAGAGATCAAACTCTTTGCTTCATCTATGGTTTTGTTCACCAATGTTCCTCTACTTGCGGCATCAATCATATTCCGATCAATTGGTAGCAAACTTTCATAGAAGTATTGGATAAGTAGTTGGTCCAAAATCTAACGTTGAGGACAACTTGCACATAGTTGTTTGAATCTCTCCCAATATTCGTACAGTGTCTCTTCATTAATTAAATTGTCAGATTCCACAAATATCTTTTCTGGTGTTTGCAGTGTGGGAAGTAGGGAAGAATTTATCTAGGAGTTGCTTCTTCAATTCATTCCATATGGTTATGGACCCAAATGGTAAATAATAGAGCTAATCCTTGGCCTTGTCAGCCACTGATGGAAAAGCTCTAAGCTTGATATGCTCTTCGGTAACTCCTTTTAGTTTTGTTGATGAGCAAACAACATGGAATTCCTTCAAATGCTTGTGGGAATCCTCACCTGCAAGTACACAAAAAGTGAGCAATAAGTGTATGAAACCAGATTTAAGCTCAAAAGGTGCATTAATATTATGAAATTCAATACACAAAGGTTGCTAGTTAACATTGGGAGTTGCTAACTCCCTTAATGTTCGTTGTTGTAGTCATTCACCCATTGGTCTTTCTTCAGTGATTCGGTCTTCAACAATCATCTCTTCAGTCTTTTATTCTTCAAACTCACGATTTAATTCTTCAGAATAAGATGTTGAAGTATGCAAATGATCTTTTTGTTAGCTTTAGCTGTCTTCTCAACTTCTGGATCAAAAATGAGTTCACTTGTACGGGGAAGATTAGGGCATCAACCAGAACAAAAGTAAAACAAAAATATAAAAAAAATAAATTATTGGCACCAATCCCCAACAATGGCGCCAAAATTTGGTGAGTGTCAAATTAGTCAAAAATAATTAACCCACTCAGAATATTAACATAGCACAGTGGAGCAAGATCGTCTCCTCAGAGAATGACAATTTATCTCTTTTAAACAAATAAGAAAAGAAAAATCAAAAGGGGTGGAAATTATGTTAAAACACAATATTAAAATAACAAAAATGAATTGATTTGAAATTCAATTAAACAGACTTCTAGTTAAAGGAATTTATTTTCTCCTTGATTCATGCAGTTGATTATTGATGCAAAAGCAATTCAACATATTCATGAATAAATTGGTTCTAGTTATTAAGAACAAATCTATAATAACTAATCTTTCTTTACCTTGTACGGTAATCACGAACAGATCAAATAATTACTCCTTAATCGAAAAACAAACCTATAGGTAGCTTGTAGGATTTAGTGTTTCGACAACCTTAAGATTTAGAAAGACCCAATTGTAACCAACAAACTCAACAGATAGTTTATTGCAATCAGAATAATTAATTCCACGACATATATTAAACTTCTTAACGAGGAAATAAAATTATGTCAATTGCCACGTATTAAAATCAACAAAAAATTACATATTCGTCGTTTTAATTGGCAATAGATTTTTTCAGGATTATTAAATATATGCATCTATTCAATAAAACAAAAAAAATCATAAAATCACTGAATTTAGGAAATAACTAAATACCTATGCACGATTGAATTCAAATAAACCTATTCAATCTCATAATCGATTTCGAATTAAGGTTTCAATATAATCCTCTAACCAGAATAGAAAAAATAGTTACAATTTATAAAGAAAAAAAGAATACATGAATATTATTCAAAAGGAAAATTATTCTTACGAAAAAATCTAAAGGAGAACGTGCATGAGTGGACAACAATGTTGTTCTCCTCTTGAAAACAAAAGGTGGAAACAAGACCCTACGTGTGTCTACGCCCTCCTCCGGAAGACATCCTCTAAAACTTGGTTTAGTTATTGCCTATTTTTTCGAGTGAGTCATCTACATACTGCCTCTCAAAAAGTCTTCCTCTCTTCTCTAAAAACAAAGTCCTATTCTTTTTAAAAATGAAACCCTTCATATACGTTATAACACTCACATCACCTAATCCATTGCGTTTTTGGACTGTTCTTTTTCTCTGTTAGCTGCTGATGTTTATCTTCTGTTGCTGTCGTTTTTGGTCCTCTTTACTGATGGTTTTATCTTGTCTCAAGCTGCTGCTAATTTGTCCCTGCTCTTTCCTCCTTTGTACTGCCACTTTGTCCCTTTTGTGTTGACGTTTTCTTTCTGCTCTTTTCTGGTTTCTTCTTGCATTATACGTTGCAAGATTTCAACTAATCACTTATGGCTGTCATGTCATTGTGGCTTCTTAAATTTCTTGTGCAATTCTTCTCTAATTTAACCAATTTTAGCTTCTTTTCTCCAAAACGACTCCACATCTTCTAACCTCCAAAAAAAATTTAAAAAAACCATAATCAGGACAAAATCTATCCAATATGCTAAAAAAAAAAAATCCCAAATTGATATGTAAATTAATAACCTATCAATTGTCCCAACACAAAAGGGGATAAATTTAGTCTTATGTAATGTCCAAGGAATGTAGACAAATGACATAGAGATTCCATATACTTCAATTGTTGGCAAACTAATGTATTTGCAAACATGCAGGAGACCTGATATTAGCTTCACGGTTGGAATGCTCGGTATATACCAAATAATCTTAATATAGACCACTGGAAAGCTATAAAGAAAGTCTTAAGGTATCTTCAAGGAATAAAAGACTATATGCTCATATATAAAAGATCTAATCCATTAGAAATGATTGGATATTTGGATTCAGATTTTGCTGGATGCCTTGGCAATAGAAAATAAACATTTGGCTTCTTATTTGTAATAGCAAATGAAGCAATATCATGAAAATTTTTTAAACAATTTGTCATTGTTTCATCTAATATAGAGCAAAATTTGAAGCTTGTCTTGAGGTCACAATTCATGCTTTATGGCTGTGGAAATTTATTTCAAGTCTTGGGTTTGTCAAGATCATCACTAAGCCGTTGAAAATTTATTATAATAATTCTACAGCAGTTTTCTTCTCCAAGAATAAAAAGTACTTTAGAGGTGTTAAACATATAAAGTTGAAATTCATCGTAAAAGAAGAATTTCATAAACAAAGAATATGTATTGAATATATTAAGACAGGTCTTACGGTTGTAGATCCCTTAACTAAAGGCCTTCCACCAAATTTATTTAAGGAAAATGTTCAAAGAATGGGCCTTGGTTTATTGAT
>JANZXR010000172.1:6165364-6175708 GCA_027575705.1 Erythroxylum echinodendron
TCCTTAATCTCTCTTTGAGCTCATATGTACTGAAATTTTGGGTCCTAACCCTTAATATGAGAACGGGATGTTACATACATGACTTAAAATTCTAATGCAACAATTATTGAAATAATGTGGCGGAGGTTGTTTCTGTGAGATCCTCATAAATATCAGCAACCTGATTTTGACACTCTCGCTTTATTCATGGCCCTGATGGACTTTGAAGTCCCCATCCTCCAAGAGTCATTCTACTTTTTTATTAAACGATGTTAATAGGGGACAGTCAGAGGAGGATAGATATGTTGGAATTATGCTCATGACCCCATCATTATGTAAGATTGAACACATACGCATTGTAATTATTAACTTTGTGTACTAACATGACAAATGATTATATTATCATATTATGTTTATTACTTTTATCCTAATATGATAAGTCCTTGATTGAATTTATACACTTGTCATCGTAATGGAGATTATGATAATGAGAGTCAAGTCTTTAGGATTTAATCTAAAATTGTTCTTGATCATAGGATCATCAAATAAGACTTTAATGATTCGGTTAGATCAATATGTATGTAATAGTATCTATTGGATGGATATTAGTAGATCTCATTTACTAAATTACATATATAAATGATGCATATAGAGATATGATCATTGTATTGACCAAACTGAGAATTCCCAATGGTTAATATTACCTATGAACTGTCAAGTGGGACATTCTTATAAGGATTTAAATATATATTTTTCCTTTGACTTGAGATCATCATATTAATCAATAGGTCACTTATTATGTTTTGATATCGGACACCTAGTGTGTAAAATGCTAGTTGAATGATTATTGGATATAATTAAGTATCTATTTGGTTAGTGATGAGTCAAGATGGGCTCTATCGACTCTAGGTAATGAGTTTGAACTCTATGTTGTCATTGATCTTAATGGTTGTTTCAAGACCTTGGCCGGGGTGATTGAATGAGTGAGAAAAAGGAGTTTTCTAAGTCATTCACCAATCATTAATGATCGACGTGTAACATAGATGGTTATTTAATAAGGTTTGACAGTTAAACCATACCTTAGGATAATCCGGAGTTGTAATGATGGAAGGTAATTATACATTATCCTTAAACCATATTTCATCTTTGTAAGGTTGTTACTTCACGCTATCCGGTCGTTGAGGAGTGTTGCTAGACGCCAACTTTGATTAGTAATTAATTAGATTGATTACTACCGGCTTAGTGATAAGCCTATGTGATCACACACTTACGAGTGTGATATTTCCCGTTTATAATTATTTAATTTATTATGAGATAATTTATTGAATAATCTATATGACATATTATTATATTTTTTGCTAGCACATAAAATATAATTAATATTGAAATTTCTCTTGTAAGAAATTGAATAAAATAAATAGTTTTATTTTATTTTATTTATAAATAATAATAAAAACAAAAGCCATTAGATGGTAGTTATTATTTTGGTTTTATTAATTAACCAAAAGGTATGACCAAATGAAAGATAGCGTTGTTTTAAGAGGTGGTTTATTAGCGTTGTTTTAAGAGGTGGTTTAGGTTTTCACAATTCTGAAACGTTGTAAGTGTTGTGCAATAAATGGAAAAGATAGACTTACGTAGAGAGATATATACTCTGGTTGTTTAATACGTGAAATACAGTGAAGAGAAAGTAAGACTTTCGTTTTTGTGCGTTGAGATTAAACAAAGTGAAGAGTTTATATATAGAGATAATTTTTTTTATGGTAGAAAGAAAACAAAGATGCAGAAATATTCTTTGTTTTTGTTCTTTGTACTGAAAATAAACAAGAGAAAAAATGTTGAGAACATTGTTTTCTTCATTCTTGAAAAAGAGTTCTGCAAATTTATCCATAGCCATATCAACTGTTAAAGCGGGATGTATTTTTTGATATAGAGCACATAGAGAGTTCGTAGTTTTGAAGTTCAGTATCGGTTAATCCTCATGAATTTCAGGTATTTATTTCTACCTGTTCTTATTATTAGTATGAATATAAACGCAATATATCTATATAGGATTACAATTAATTGTATTTCCGTTGCGTATTGCTATCTTACATTTAATACCAGAGCTAATTTTGCATTTACTTCGTACTTAGAGAAATGCCAATGTTTTGATTTTCATATTTTGTTGCGTTCCTTGTTTTAACAAATGGAAGTTGTTCCTTTAATATGTATGAATTTATCTTGGTTTCTCTGAAATTGGTTTCATGGAAAACGATACAATGGAGAGGTGAGTCTTTGTTTTTTGTACGGGAGATAGTTAGTTTTTCATGCAAAACTCATAAAGAATTTGTCCAGATGTTTTACGCATAGTCTTTTGGATAGATGTTGTGTATACGGTGTAATACAAGATGTTAAATGCTTTTGGTTAAAAACAAAAGGATGTGTGTGTGCACGGTTTTTTATACAAGTTATTAACAAAGGTGTTTGATAGATGTTGTATGCATATAAGTCCACCGAAACTTGTTAAAGACAATTGGAAAAGCATTGGACAAATGTTATCTTTAACATATGTGCTCCGTACATCCATTATTTTAGCATTGGAAAAATGTTATCAATCAAAGATGCATTAAAAGTTTCTTGTATGAATGTTGTCTGAACATGTGATATGATCACTAATGTTATTAAAATTGTTTTAATAACATGAAATCTTGACCATTACAATAATTGAGTTTATTTTGATATAATATATGATATTTTATCAAAAAAGATTTTCCATCCAAATAGATCATAATATTTATTTTTGTTTACAAGGAATGACCTAATAACCAGGTGACTTTTAGTTTAAGGATAAATAATATTTTCTATAGCATATAATGCATGTGTGAGGAAAAATTACTTAATTTTATACTTTTGGCCTAGACTACTTAGGAAGTATAATATTAATTAATTCTCCGTCATTTGGATGGATAAACTCAACTATACTAATAGGAACGACCTGACAATCAGGGGACTATATAATATTGATCCTATTATAAATTTTATATGATAAAATAGGTAATTAATCTCTCTTTAATTATGCATGAGTAACGACTTGACAACCAAGGGGCTCATTCATGTTTTAAAAATTTTATATCATTTAGATAAAAGTCCATGTCTTAATGATATATGGTTGTGTTCTTATTTTGGTGTTTTCTCTTTTATTAGATTTCTCAAAATGTCTACTATATCACTGCGAAGCATTCTTGATGCTAACAAACTAGCGGGTAATAATTTTGACGATTGGTACTGCAATTTGATAATTATTCTCATGCATGAGAAGCTTATCGATGTGATCGATACACCTATAAAGGAAGCGCCTCCTGAGGGAATTGATGATGCTAATGCATTAGATGCATATTTTAAGTACAATGAACAAAGTACTAATGCCAAGTGCATTATTCTGGCATCAATGAGTTCTAAACTCCAAAGGCATCATGAAGGTGTGAATCCTCCACAAATCATTGAGCATCTTAAGAAGATGTATGGGTCACAAAGTAGGACTAATAGATACCAGTAATCTAACTCCCTATTCAAGTCTGAACTGAAGCCCAAATCTCCTGTACCCCACGTTCTTAAGATGATTGATCTTATAGAATAACTTGAGAAGTTAGGGTGTTCAGTAGGGAAAGAGCTGTCACAATATTTGATCTTACAGTCTCTTACTGATATTTTTTTCACCGTTTATTGTTAATTTTAACATGAACAAGATGGACTGTGATCTTCATGAAATGCTCAACTTGTTGATTGATTATGAAAATCAAGTAGCATCATCTGAGAAGGTGAAAGTATCAGGGTCTGTGAACTTGGTTGGTAACTCTTCTAAACGAAAGTAGAAGGGCAAAAAGAAGCCTAAGAAAAATCATCTTGCACCCAGGAGTGTTTGGAACAAATCTAAGGGTAAGGAGATGAAAGTTAACCAAAAGAATGCTGAATGTTTCTTTCGTACAAAGAAGGGACATTGGAAGAGGAACTGCCCAGAGTATTTGGCGACTTTGAAAGACAAGAAACAAGGTGGGACATTTATGAAAAATGTTTTCATGATTTCTTTAACTACTATTGATTCTACTAAATGGGTATTAGATACTGGTAGTAGTTTTAACATCTGCAATAGGTTGTAGGGTCTAAGGATTAGTAGGAGATTGAAGAAAGGAGAAGTAAAGCTACAAGTTAGGAATGGAGCAAATGTTGTTGCCCTAGCTGTAGGAACTATTTATCTTGTTATGCCTACGGGGAAAGACTTTATTGTTAGAAGATTATTATTATGTTCCTAAATTTGTTTCGAAGATTGTTTGCATTTCGTCACTAGATAAGCGTGGATTTCATACAATCTTTAGGAATAACCAATGTAATATATTTCATGGTGATAAATTATATGTAAGTGGTTATTTACAATATGGTCTTTATGTCTTACCTGAAATAGTTGTTTATCCAATTATGAATGTTTTTGGTCAAAAAAGGAAGAGAGGTAATCAAGCAAATCAAACTTACCTTTGGCATTGTAGACTTGGTCATATTGGTGAGAAAAGAGTAAGCAAGTTGCACAAGGAAGGATGCCTTGGTCAATATGATTATGAATCATATGGAACTTGTGAATCTTGTCTCAAAGGAAAAATGACCAAATCTCCTTTTACTAGAACTGGAGAGAGAGCTAGTGAACTTTTAGGATGCATACATACTGATGTATGTGGGACTATGAAAGTTCAAACTAAAGGTGGATAAGTTCAAACTAAAGGTGGATATTCTTATTTTATCACATTCACTGATGATATGTCAAGATATAGATTTGTGTATTTTATGAAACACAAGTCTGAATCATTTGAAATGTTCAAAAGATTTTGTAGTGAAGTTGAAAAACAAACTGGTAAGAGTATAAAGGCACTAAGATCTGACTGTGGCGGTGAGTATTTTAGTGATGATTTTGTTGATTATCTAAGGCAAGATGGAATCTTATCTCAGTGGACTTATCCAAGAACACCACAACACAATCGTGTTTCAGAAAGGAGAAATCGAACTTTATTGGATATGGTAAGATCCATAATGGCGTTCACTGATCTTCCTATCTTCCTATGGGGATATGCTTTAGAAGCCGCTGCCTATTTATTAAACAAAGTTCCCACTAAAGCAGTCACTAAAACTCCATATGAGATGCGGAAAGGACGTAAGTCTAACCTAAAACATTTAAAGGTTTAGGGTTGTCCAGCTTATGTTAAGAGACTGCTGCCAGACAAGCTTGAAGCTAAGTCTGACAGGTGTCGATTTGTTGACTATCCCAAGGAAACTATGGGATACTATTTCTATCACCCTTCTAAACACAAAGTGTTTGTGGCCAGAAATGCAACCTTTTTAAACAGGGAGTACCTTAATGAAGGAAGTCATGGTATAGAAATAGATCTTGATGAAATTCAAGATTATGACGAATCAACACAAGATCAAGAGCATCATATGCATATTGAGCAGCCTTTACTTGATGTCTTGAAGTTGACACAATGGGTACCAGCCTCAATTGTTGAGGATAATGAACCGGTTAATGAACCTGTCTAAGAACCAGTGCAACTACAAGTTCAAGTAGAGAATGAACCTATTGAATATGAGCTTCTTAGAAGGTCTACTAGGGATCCTCATGCACCAAATAGATTAAACTTAACGATGCAAGATGACAAGGATAATCATATTGATGATGACCTTAAGACTTACGAAGAGGCTATGGCAAGTCCAGATCGTGAGAAGTAGATTAAGGCCATAGAATCCGAATTAGAATCCATGAGAATCAACAAATTATGAACTTTGGTTGATCCCTCAAAGGATATAAAACCCATAGGATGTAAATGGGTATTTAAGAAAAAGATTGGAGTAGACGGAAATTTTGAAACCTATAAAGCCCGTCTTGTTGCTAAGGAATATAATCAAAAAGAAGGTATTGATTATGATGAAACTTTTTCCCCTATAGAAATGATTAAATCTATTCGGATTCTACTTGCTATAGCTGCATATTATGATTATGAGATATGAAAAATGAATGTGAAAACAATGTTTCTTAATGGAGAGCTCAAGGAAGATGTCTATATGACTTAACCTGAAGGTTTCACATTGCTATCTGCTCCTAATAAACTACGTAAGCTACAAAGATCCATATATGGATTGAAGCAAGCTTCACGAAGTTGGAATATTTGCTTCAATACAACAATTGCAAAGTTCAATATTATTAGATACGAAGAAGAGTCATGTGCATACAAGAAGGTTAGTGAGAGCATAGTTATTTTCCTAGTGTTATATGTAGATGGCATATTGCTAATAGGAAATGATGTACCAGCCACGTAAAAGACACAAATTTGGCTATCTGAACAGTTCTCCATGAAGGATTTAAGAGAAGCAGCTTACATTCTTGGAATCAAGATCTATAGAGATAGATCAAGGAAGCTGCTAGGACTCTCTCAATCCATGTACATTGTTACTATCTTAAAAAGGTATCATATGGAAAATTCCAGAAAAGGTTATCTACCGATAGGCACTGGAATTTCTCTTAGTAGGGAGGACCCTAGAAGAAAGAGAACGCATGAGTAGAGTCCCATATGCCAGCACAGTGGGACCTATCATGTGTACCATGACATTTATAAGGCCTGATGTAGCTTACGCGCTAGGAATAGCGAGCAGGTATCAAGGTAACCCAGGTAAGGAAAATTGGAAAGTAGTTAAAACCATCCTTAAATACTTAAGAAGGACTAAGGATCAATTCCTTAAATATGGAGATTATGAATTAAAGCTAATAGGCTATACTGATGCTAGCTTTGCATCAGATAGAGATGATAGCAAATCTACCTCTAGTTATGTTTTCATTTTGAATAGAGGAGCAGTAAGTTGGAAAAGTTCCCAACAAGCTACTGTAGCTAATTCAGTTACTGAAGCACAATACATAGCTGCATGCGATGCAGATAAGGAAGCTGTTTGGATGAAAAAGTTCTTAACTAAACTTGGTGTGGTTCCTTCAATAAAGGAAGTTGTCCTTTTATTGTGTGACAATATCGGTGCTATTGCACAAGCTAAGGAATCAAGGTCACACCAAAGATCCAAACATGTTTTGTGGAATTTTCAGCTGATTATAGAAATTGTTGAGCGTGAGGATGTTTAAATTCAAAAGGTTGAAGGAAAGGAGAATGTTGCAGATCCTTCACTAAGGTGCTTGGATCAAAGGAGTTTGATAAGAAAAAATGGAAGATAGGATCGATGTTCATGACTGATTGGGTCTAGGTTGTTGGCCCTTGAATTTTAATTATTTATTTTTGATAAATAAGCATGATTAGTTTTAATTTGGGGTCTTGGTATACTATTTTATCTTGGAGTTAATTATCATGTTAATGTGGGTAAGATAATATGATATAGGTTAAGGGAATTAAAGTTTAAGGTGGTAAGTTTTCATAGGGGGTATTTTGGGAAGATCACTTAAGCTTAAAAACCTTAAAGCTTTAAAAGAAGGGGAAAATGGACATTATGCAAGCATTAAGAGTAGAAAAAGGAAGAAAGAAGACTTGTCTTGAAATTAGAAGAGAGAAAAACAAAATTTGAAGAAAGAAGAGACAGGGTGTCGTGAGAGAAGTGGGAGAAGAAGAAAAGAAGAGAAAGCTAAGCTAGGTTTCACCTTTTCTTAGTCTTCAAGAGTGTTTTTGGTGTTGTTCAAGAAGAGAAAAAGAAAGAGGAAGAGAAGATCTCTGTTTTGAGCCAAACATCTCTTTGATTAGTGAAGATTCAAGGTAAGTTCATGTTAAATCTTTTAGAATTTTGGATGAGTTTTGGTTCAAAGAGCTTGGGAAATGAATGGGTTTAAGTATTCTAGGATCAATTTCATGCTTTTGGTTCTTTGAGTTTTCCAATTTGAATGTCTATTGATTTGGAATTTTTGTAAATGTTGAAGAAATTCAAGAGAGGCAAGAGAAGCAAGAGGAGACGCACATTTGAGCAACTTTTCAACAAAGAAACTAATGTGGGTGACATTTTTATAATTGAGTTAATAAGCTACTAAAATTTCTTTCAAATAAATGGAATTAAATGATTTCCAACTACCTTGAAAATGTGCATTTATTGTTCTTTAAGATGGTTTGAGAATGTGCCATATGTTTTTGTATATGAATTATGTGAATAAATTTTGAGTGATATGTGAATGATTTCAAATTGCTCCATAATTGTTGTATTTGTGGCTTTTGGATGATTTGAGAAATGGTTATATGATTGGTATGAGATTTTGGTTCATAAAGTGTGTAAGAATGATGGAATTGCATATGAAATAGTGCATGCTCATAAAAAACAAGTTTTTTCCGAAATGTGCCTTTTGGGCAATATGGTACAAGATATGAAATTCATGTTTGTGTGGGTTTGTGGTGTCCATTCTGTTGTCACGTGCACGTTGACTTTGTTAAAGGCTTCTTCCGGCTGCCCACTAGTGGCATGGAGCTCCTTCAAGGATTCCCTCATGTTTACGACTACAAAAAAACTACTATGTGGGATTATGTTAGTTCATTCTGTTCACGACTATACAGGACCATTTCAAGGAAATGTGTTAGCTCGTTCTGTTTATGGACCACCCAAACCATAATGATGTGCTTATATGTTTACATGTGTTACAAGTTTGATGAATGCTTGACTTACATAAGTTGTGAATTGGTTTGACAAGTTGAGAATTTGAGAAATATGCGTTTTATGGATTTTCATGATAATTGCTATGATCATGAGAGTTTTCGATGGTTTTTGCTTGTTACCGATTATAAGACTGTTACCCACGAGCTTTTAAGCTCCCCCTCTTCCTTCCCATCTTCAGGCGAAGAACAAGATATCAAGTGATCGAGTTAAGAGTCAAGGCATCACTCCATTTTGCATGTTTTGTTTTTTTGAAGTTAGATTATGTAAAACAATGCTTTAGTCGCATTTTGAGAAATTCTTATTTTTGTAAAATTGGTATTTTGGATTATGTTGTAAGGGGGCTCGAAATGCCCACTAAAGTGTTGTAAATCTCTTATTTGTTTTAACATTAATGAAATATACATATTATGTTTTGTTCATGATTTCCAAAGTCTTTATATTGCATTTTCAAGCTTTTCATAGGGGTAGAGATTGTGTATTGGATTCAGGGAGAAAACTGTACTAATCTAGTTAGAATTAGACAAAGTCATCTTCTGGAAAGTTGTAGCCTATCTTCTTAGGTTTATAACGCTATAAAGTATGTAAAATTTGGGTATTGGAGTTGAGAGATATGAACATTTTAAGTGGTGATGTTGCAGAGAAGGTATTGTACATGATAGCTATGGTGAATGATGATGTTTTGTTGGTTATGATTAATGGTCTTGTATGATGTGTTTTGTGGATGTTTTGAATTGAAATGGAAGTGAAAATGATGAGAAAAATGAGCTAAGAATGTTAGATACGCATAAGATGGGTCCTAGGTAGCTTAAGGAGTTGGAAATGTAGAATTTGAACCGTAACTATCCGTTAAACAGACTTGATGTCCACTAAGCAGACCTTCTCGGGTCTGAAAATATCCCAGCTCAGTCTATGTCCGTTAAATGGACACTTTCGGGGATAGCTACAGTAAATTACAAATTTGACCCAATTTTGAAGCATAATCTCGTTTTGCGGTCTTCATGAAAGTTGTAGATATAGAAGGCTTCTTTAAAATGGTCTAAGAATGGCCTCATTCCAAGATTTCTAAAGAAAGTTATGCCAATTCTCCTAAGATAGTTACAATATAATTGAGGATATAAACATTGTTTAAATGTTTTGGCCGTAACTTTATCGTCCGACCATCAAATAAAGTAATTCTTGAAGCAATGGTTTCCTAACACATTCCTCTATCCCTACAATACAACTAGAGTTTTGGAGATACAATTGTGTTGAAGAAGTCAATTATGATTTTGGTGATTGACTATTGTGAACATACCACTCTTGTGGGATATACCTAATACGGGTTCATAGAGATAACCCTCAAGGTAATTACGCACGCTCACGCCTTATGATGACTGCAAACGTTGGGCTCTGAAAATGGGGTCCAACATAGGTCAAGTGGAAGATTGTTGAAATTAAGCTCATGACCCAATCATTATGTAATAGATTGAACACATATGCATTGTAATTATTAACTTTGTTTGCTAACATGACAAATGATTATGTTATCATATTATGTTTATTACTTTTATCCTAATCTGATAAGTCCTTGATTAAATTTATACACTTGTCATCATAATGGAGATTACGATAATGAGAGTCAAGTCTTTAGGATTTAATCTAAAATTGTTCTTGATCATAGGATCATCAAATAAGGACTTTAATGATCCGGTTAGATCAATATGTATGTAATAGTAT